>BLSH010004828.1:144575-171962 GCA_018402905.1 Glandirana rugosa
CCCCCCCCCCCCCCCCCCCCCCCCCCCCCCCCCCCCCCCCCCCCCCCCCCCCCCCCCCCCCCCCCCCCCCCCCCCCCGGGCGCTATACAGCCGCTATTTTTAGCACCGCAGTCTCTGAAAAACGACCCAGTGTGAAGGGGTCTAAGGCATACCATAAGTTAAGACTAAGGAGGGGCTTGATAGACTTATATCTGTTATTTGCATCTGACAGGTTTAGTGCTCCAGGGAGATAACTTCCAGAGCTCCCACATTGATCACTGTATTCTCAGTTCCTTCAAGAGCAGAGTTGCTGGACCTGCTATAACCGCCCCTCCCCTCCTTCTGCCCATTCACAGTAGACTTTGTATTATATAAACGTATTCACAAAATACAAAGGCTTCTTTGAATGGGCAGCAGAGGGGAGGGACGGGCGGAGTTGCTGTGTGCGCTTCTGTGCTCTCACAGCCTTAAATGTGTATCCTCTGGTAGCGCAATAAATCTGTCACATATAAGTATTTGAGATAAGTTCATGCACCTAATTGTACTTAACTCATAACGTGCCTGTACCTTTTGCAAAGTTGCTGAATTCCTGGAATTCAGCTTTAAATACTATATATATCAGATGGCAATTAAACATACAGGTATTATCTGACTGCTGACAAAGCATCATGCAAAGTTGTACATCTACCTCTAACCCTGATAACTTATCTGCATATGTGTTTTTTGTATGTATTCAGGGAGTAAACTTAAGTGGTGGTCAGAAGCAGCGAGTAAGTCTGGCGAGATCTGTGTATAGCAATGCAGACATCTATCTGTTAGATGACCCTTTGTCTGCTGTTGATGTTCATGTTGGGAAGCATCTGTTTGATAAAGTTATTGGACAGAATGGGC
The DNA here is from genome assembly GCA_018402905.1 of Glandirana rugosa. Taxonomy (NCBI): domain Eukaryota; kingdom Metazoa; phylum Chordata; class Amphibia; order Anura; family Ranidae; genus Glandirana; species Glandirana rugosa. The sequence goes on from BLSH010004828.1 coordinate 145,446, forward strand.
TGTTGAAAAATAAGGTAGGTTGGAATAACATTTGGTTTGCTACATTAAAGCGGTAAGGCCTTTTTTAAATGAGCCCCCTGCAGGTTTGTGCCATAATGTGCTGGTATGCACAGTAGGAGGTAGTAGGTATGAGAGCAGCCTTGCTACTATACATCTAAGTGATGCAGTTGGCAAGTGGATAATCTTAATCTGTTTTAATCAATTTGCAAACAGAGCACAGAGTAAGGGCCTCCAAACCCTTTCTGGTGAAAAACAATTTAAAGGAAATATTTACTGTGAAAAAATGAGCACTCCGATTGCTACCAGTTACCTGACTGTCTCAGGCTTCCATACTTTCAGAGTAACTGACACAGGACAACCCTGCTTATCAGTAAAGTCAAGGTGAAGTCAGACCATTTGACCTGCAGACCTAAAAGACTGGATGGATCAGAAGGGCAGTCAGGCAGCTAATATTTTCAGAACAGCAATGGCAGCATATATATTGTCTCAGAGCAGGTTTCTTTTAGTGTGTAGTGATACTTCTGTATATGATAGGCAAAATATTAGTTATGTTTATCCATTTAATCATTTGAGGATCAAAAGCTGATGGAAGGTGGCTGAAATTGTTAGAAATTTGCCAATATGATCCACATTAGCGTTCTTAAAGAGTTAGTTCACCTTTAGCAAAAAAACTGCCTATGCAGGAAAGAGTTGCCTGTAGATAAAAACAAACTGTACAGCTTTGAACAACGTTGACTAATATTGTTGCTATAGGTGTAGGCCATCAAGTACCTCTCGAAGCCTGGCCAAAAAACTCCCAGAGATGGCATGGTCCTGCCTTGTTGCTAGGGCTTTGTTAAGACATTCCCAGTCGTAACTGCTCATCCCTACCATCACAGCAACAAACTCTTTCTTTGATTAAAACTCCATCCCATGCGCTCACATTCACTCTCTCTCTCTTCCTCTCTGCAGTAGCTCCAAGCTCAGAGATGCTGTGACAAAGGCGATACTGAACTGTGCATATGCTGTGGTTTGAGAGCTCGCTCCTGTGATGGTGGAGGGACATTTGATTGATTGATATATATATATATATTGTAAGGGGGTAAACTCGGCAGCGGGTGTGTGTGACCCCCTGGAAGGGTTCACTACACAAAATAGGCACAGGGAGACAGCAATTTCAGGTGAAAACAAAACTACTATTTATTCACACGGTATAAAATATTAAAGAAAACAGCAAAACAAACAACAAAATAAATCCTTGGCCGCTGACTACACGATAGGTTTCCCTGTCTGTCAGCTGGGTACAGCCTACTGCTGTACCTAGCTCCTATCTTTCTCCAGGACACTCGGCCACACAGGCCTTACTGAACAAGATGCATGTCAAGCTCCCCAGTCTATTGACACAGAACTGGCTCCAGGGTGTAGCAACTCCCCTAGGCCTGCTGGGAGTTCTTGTAGAGGCCTTAATGAGCCAGCTCAACTCAGCTGGGCTCATTACCTCTACTCCTGCAAGACTCCCAGCACTCCCTCTAGTGATATAAGTCTGTATACACTTTAAATTGTGGGCAGATGTACCTGCCATCCTGCACGCAACCAGGCGTCTTTACCTGCATGCTGTCACAATATATATATCAATATGTGTGTGTGTGTGTGTGTGTGTGTGTGTGTGTGTGTGTGTGTGTGTACTGATTTCCTCAGACTTACATAGGAAAATCGGTCTGTTTGTGGACACTTCTCAAAAAAATGCAATTGGAAGCATTAACACAAGCTGTCCTCTAAAACTATGGCAACATGGACACTATTTTTGTATGTTGAGCAAATTTCAGTTGGCAGTTCGATGCTTCCATTGTGTTACAGGAATTATCCTGTAACCAATGTCAATATTTCTGCATCCAAGGTCAACAATAGCTTGCCTTTTGACATATATGACCTATGGCATGTGTGAAGCAACAGGGCCATCTATAGGTTGAGTGGGGAAATGTTCACCAAAATAAAATAAGCAGTGAGAAAGGATACGGCTATTTGGGATTGTTTACCTAAACTTTCCAAATAAAGGTCAGCAGCATAAACTGACAGGAGGACTCCATAATGACATAGCAACAAGGAAGGTCTGTGCCAGATGAACCCATGAAATGAATTGTAAGCACACTATAGTTTGTGCTTATTCACTTGGAAGTAGGTAGCATTTGTTGTATGCATATCTGTCAGTCTTGTATTGTGTTCCTATAATTGTAATAGTTTGTAAGTAGAGTATTTTGTTTAGTAAATGCACATTAATACACTATAGAGGTTTCATTGCTTCCTTGGGTTTACTGCAAAGAACCTTAAAAGACACAATGCAAAATAGGGGATAAGCAGTAACATCTAGGAGTGCATTGGCAACATACTAGAAACAGGGCAGGACAGGGGATGAGATTTATTTTTTGCCAGGTTTCAGGAGGTACGTATGTGGTCTACACCTATAGCAATGGCATTATTCAACTTTAGTCAGACCTGCACAGTTTATTTTTATCTAGAGGTGCTCTTTACCTGCATAGACAGTTTTTTTTTATTAATGTGAACTCACCTTTTAGCATACTGCACAATATATAGACAGGACAGAAACTTTATCAAGGTATCGGGTCTGAATTGCATGTTCGCTTTTCTGCCATTGCATAGAATAAAAATAAAAAAGTCAGTTGGTTATGCCAGCAGCTTATTATTTTAATACATGAATTTGCTTTTCTATTAGATTGGAGTTCTAGGGCTCTCCTATATTTACTGAGTACTAGCAGTACTCTGAGTCTCCTACTCGGTGGATTCAGGGCAGCTATTTTTTCCCCCGTTATTAAAAGGCCCGAGAGAAAGTGATCCTTCCAGTCAAATGTATATTTTATCTATACAGGATGTATAAATTGATGTCATATTCATTTGTTGCAGTGTTCCTTTGTATTAAATGCTAACTGGAAGCTAATGTCTTTGTGTAGACAAGGATCCTGGTGACACACAGCCTCACCGTTCTTCCTCTAGTGGACGTCATTATTGTCATGGAAGATGGCAGGATAACTCAAGCTGGCAATTATACAGACCTGATCTCAAAACGGCAGGACTTAGCAGACTTAATCCAAACCTCTGGGGCACAGGAGAATCCATATGAAAAACCTTGTAAGTACAGATATATCATTTTATCTGGCAAAGATCAATATTTTCTCTGTGTTATGGCAAAGAAGGATTCAGTTATGTGACATATACATACATATGGTCCCAGTGTATATTTCCTAAGTTGCAACTGTACTCCACACTATATGCCAGGCATCCATCCAATAATGCAATTTTGACCAGTTTGAACGATAAAGCTTTATGAAGTACAGAAAAATTAAAGCAGATTTTAGATGGAAATCCTGATCAGGTAGTTGGATAAATCATTGTCACAGGGCGTTACTATATTTGTAGGAAGGTGTTACTTCGCTTCCATTGTGAAACCCACCTTGTAGATGGAGAGAGAGGTTTTTAGAGAATGGAAGGGACTTAGTGGTTGGTTGGACCAGGAGAAAACCCAGGATGTAGTAGAAGGGCTGTGTTCGGGTTTCCCCCTTTGTAGGAGAGGCCTAGCCTGAAGCTAAGGGTCTGCGGCCCTTAAATGGAAACTTGGAAGAAGCTGATGACATTTCATGGTAATCATGAGTACTGCAATGTCCCCTCCTTCCACTTTGCTAGACATAGTTGGAAAATCAACATTGCTTGGGACTGCTTACCATTTCAGTGGACCATTTAGATGTTGCCCTTTAACATATTATGGGAACTGTACCTATGCCATTACTGTGGACTATTTAAAACTTTTTAAAGTAAAAAGGTAATTACAGAAATCAGCCTCTGCTTAGTGCAATGTGATGAATAAGGCTAGGTTCATACTGCTGTGATCCATCTTTGATCCGGCTTTCAGTTTGATTATGTTGTGCAAATTTAATGTGGTTTGCATATTCTATGGCACCAAAATCTCACTGTAAGCACACTAAAGTAGTACAGGAACCTTTTCTAAAATTGTGCCATGCTGAGTTGCCATGATGTTAACGGACACCATTTGAAAACAATGTGATTTCCATTACCATGTGATTCTGTGCGACTCCAGTCACATCTGAAATTGCACTAGTGTGAAGGAAGCCTAAAAAGTATTGTGTGTGATGAAACCTGTGGCTTAAGTGCACAGCCAATACCTGAGGAAATTGTATCTTTATGCAATAAGTGCAAGCCTGATTGGCCTAGGAGCTGATGGGGCTGAGGGAAGGGGTCACCTTCCTGGTGGTAAAGGACAAACCCCTCAGGTGACCCCCCCATGTCCAATGGGCACCAGTGTCATGGTCTGGAGCTATGCTCGGAGGCCAGTAGATATAGCAGTGGAGCAGCACTGACAAGTGGAACACAAATTCACACAGGTCACCCTGGCTGATGACATGGGTTCACCTGAGGTTTGGGGTCTAAGTCCGCTTTGCTGCGTGTTAGTACCAGGTCACGGTCCTCAGGATAGCCCCAACAGGAGGTGAGCAGGCCAGGGTCCAGTAGCAGATAGGGATCAAGCAGAAGCGTAGTCGAAAAACAAGTCAAATGTCGGTAGCGAATGGTAGTGAAGATACGGTCTGCAGCAGGAGAGACAAGAGCGAGATATTGGCTGGTGAAGGCACAATATTCTGGCAACCAGGAAGTGCAGAGACATGGCTTAAGTTAGGAAGTACATGGGCATAGCAAAGAGTTCAAGGCTCAAGGCAAATAAGATTTAAGACCGGATCATTCAAGAAATTGTCTAAGGCACTGTCCAGCATTCCAGGTGGCTCAGCAAGTACAGGCAGTCCCTGAGTTATGAACGGGGTTATGGACTGTAGGTTCGTTCTTAAATCGAATTTGTTTTTAAGTCGGAACTGTACATTTCTAAGTGTAACTTCAACCTGTGCAGTGATGTGGGATGTTCCCGGGCACTGCTATGTGTGCAGTTGTGGTATATGGGGCTCTTGTGGCAATGCTATGCAGCACTGTGGGATGTGTCTGGCGCTGCTCGGCTGTATCTGGGACCAGTGTGGAATGCAAGCAGCCAGCAGTGACGTCACACCACCCCCATTCGTAAGTAGGAGGCGTTCGTAACTCGGAAGTTCGTAAGTCGGGGACTGCCTGTAGAGTCATTTCCAGGCACAGCAGAAGTCCCAGGTTCAAGTCCAGGTCCTAACACCCAGGTGTTTGTTTGGATCTATGGAGTTTTAACCTGTAACCATGTGTAGAAACCAAGACTCTAAGCATGAAGGGGTTAACGTAGATATGGATCAAGGGGATAGAGTAGAAAGGGTCTCAGACCTGCACATATTTATTTCATTATCAAATAAAATTGCTGCACTAACTAAAGTTTATCAAAGTAAAAATCTTAATTATTGCATATATACATTTTTTAACCCAGAAATGCAATTTTAAAGTGTTCTCCCAAAAGAATACAAAATACAATAACCATCCATTTCAAACCTTTATGGCGTATTTTACCACGATGGCGTATAATGAACCCCAGCCAAGGGTAAACTGTCTGGATATTTTAATGAACACCAGCCATAAATAAAGTGCTAATACAATTACAAAGTTGTGAAATATAATATACAGTCAGACTAACCCACAATACAAATGTAAATTACAATAATTAATTAAATAATATATCAATACAAATTAGAAAAAAAATCAAAATAGCATATACAGTATCTCATAAAAGTGAGTACATCCCTCACATATTTGTAAACAGTTTATTTTATCCTTTCATGTGACAACACTGAAGAAATGGCACTTTGCTACAATTTAAAGTAGTGAGGGTACAGCTTGTATAACAGTGTACATTTGCTGTCCCTTCAAAATAACTCAACACACAGACATTTATGTTTACACTACTGGCAACAAAAGTGAGTACACCCCTAAGTGAAAATGTCCAAATTGGGCCCAAAGTGTCAATATTTTGTGTGGCCACCATTATTTTCCAGCACTGCCTTAACCCTCTTGGGCATGGAGTTCACCAGAGCTTCACAGGTTGCCAATGGAGTCCTCTTCCACTCCTCCATGATGACATCACGGAGCTGATGGATGTTAGAGACCTTGCACTCCTCCACCTTCCATTTGAGGATACCCCACAGATGCTCAATGGTTTAGGTCTGGAGACATGCTTGGCCAGTCTATCACCTTTACCCTCAGCTTCTTTAGCAAGGCAGTGGTCGTCTTGGAGGTGTGTTTGGGGTTGTTATCATGTTGGAATACTGCCCTGCAGCCCAGTCTCCGAAGGGAGGGGATCATGCTCTGCTTCAGTATGTCACAGTACATGTTGGCATTCATGGTTCCCTCAATGAACTGTAGCTCCCCAGTGCCGGCAGCACTCATGCAGCCCCAGACCATGACACTCCCACCACCATGCTTGACTGTAGGCAAGACACACTTGTCTTTGTACTCCTCACCTGATTGCCGCCACACACGCTTGACACCATCTGAACCAAATAAGTTTATCTTGGTCTCATCAGACCACAGGAAATGGTTCCAGTAATCCATGTCCTTAGTCTGCTTGCCTTCAGCAAACTGTTTACGGGCTTTTTTCTGCATCATCTTTAGAAGAGGCTTCCCTCTGGGACGACAGCCATGCAGACCAATTTGATGCAGTGTGCAGCGTATGGTCTGAGCACTGACTGGCTGACCCCCCACCCTTTCAACCTCTGCAGCAATGCTGGCAGAACTCATATGTCTATTTCTCAAAGACAACCTCTAGATATGACGATGAGCATGTGCACTCAACTTCTTTGGTCGACCATGGCGAGGCCTGTTCTGAGTGGCACCTGTCCTGTTAAACCACTGTATGCTACCACCTTGCTGCAGCTCAGTTTCAGGGTTTTGGCAATCTTCTTATAGCCTAGGCCATCTTTATGTAGAGCAAAAGTTCTTTTTTTTCAGATCTTCAGAGAGTTCTTTGCCATGAGGTGCCATGTTTAACTTCCAGTGACCAGTATGAGAGAGTGAGAATGATAACACCAAATTGAACACACCTGCTCCCCATTCACACCTGAGACCTTGTAACACTAACGACTCACATGACACAGTGGAGGGAAAATTGCTAATTGGACCCAATTTGGACATTTTCACAGGGGTGTACTCACTTGTTGCCAGCGGTTTAAACATTAATGGCTGTGTGTTGAGTTATTTTGAGGGGACAACAAATTTACACTGTTATACAAGCTGTGCACTCACTACTTTAAATTGTAGCAAAGTGTCATTTCTTCAGTGTTGTCACATGAAAAGATGTAATAAAATATTTACAAAAATGTGAGGGGTTTACTCACTTTTGTGAGATACTGTACATTACACAAAGGAGAAGAAAGCAAGCACCTGGGGAAAACACAGCCAACATGCTCAGCCTGAATTTTTTTACATGTTTTTATGGGTTACGATTTCTATATTTTTGAGTAACAACGTTTTATACTTTGATAAACTATGGCTGGCATGGCAATTTTTTTTTTTTGTTTGTTTTTTTTTGTTTTGTTTCCTAATATGAGGTGTCTTTAAAGCATAACTAAACCGCTGAATAAATGGTTTTCCCCACCCCTCTTCCATGCCGCCATCTTAAATACTCCAGCGTGTGTGCATGTGCACGGCTGGTGTCATGCAGGTATAAATAGGCACAGACTGCACATATGCGCACACAGGGTGGTATTTCTGTGCATGCACAGAAACACTGCTAGCTCCTGGCAGGTATGCTGCACAGTCGCAGCTTCATAACACACTGCCTCCTGGGATTGCTGTGACATAGCTATCCCAGGAGGCATTGGGGTCCGGTCTAGGCTAGAAATCCAGAAGTGCTGCTTTCCAGCTCAGAAAGAAATAAAAAGGTAGAAAACAGAATAAAAAGTTTTAGCTTTTGTGTAAGAGGGAGGCAGGAGGAATAAAATAGAGGTTGTTGGAATGAGTTTAATTCCAATGTAGGTTGGGATATTGCCAGTACATCTTCAGTAGTACAGCACCCTTATATAGATAAGAGTTAAACTATTGTTACCAGACATCAACCACACTATCCCTATAGTGTATTATATGATTTAAGCTTTTCTCTAATACAGTGGTTCTCCACTCCGGTCCTCGGGACCCACTAAGAGGCCAGAGTTTAAGTATTACCTTTGGGAGATGCAGACTAGAATACTGCAATCACCGAGCAGAAAATGATATCACCTGTGATGTATTTGAGTTATCCTGCAAACCTGGCCTGTTGGTGGGTCCCGAGGACCAGAGTTGAGAACCACTGTTCTAATACATTGAACAGAAAGCTAATGTGAGAAATCTAGCTTTAAAAAATAAAACAAACCCTAGTCATGACTGTCAATGCTGAGATAGTGGTGGAACCTGTTATGTCTTTGTTCCTACATTACTATGTTTGCATAATTATTACTGGTTTTGTGTTCAGCTGGGTCGTGTTTGTTTTATTATTCTACTGTAGAGCCAATTTAATTTAATTGAATAATTATATAAAAGGCATTGCATTAAGTTGATACTGAGCAGAGATGTAATGACCATGGGCGTCCGCAGAAATTTTTTCAGGGGGGGCATCATTTTAAGGTCACCCATGCTATGCCGCTTTTTGACATTTTCACATTATCACGGTCAGAGACTGCAGACATAGGACAGGAGATGGTCAGAGACTGCAGACATAGTACAGGAGATCGTCAGAGACTGCAGACATACTAAAGGAGATGGTCAGAGACTGCAGACATACTACAGGAGATGGTCAGAGACTGCAGACCTACTACAGGAGATGGTCAGAGACTGCAGACCTACTACAGGAGATGGTCAGAGACTGCAGACATACTACAGGAGATCGTCAGAGACTGCAGACATAGCACAGGAGATGGTCTGAGACTGTGGACATGGCACACGAGATGATCAGAGACTTCATACATAGCCCAAGAGGATAAGGACCTAGTGGGCAACCCCCGATCCGATCCCTGATTCCAGGGGGGGGGGGGCAATTGCCCCCCCCCTGCCCCTATCTGCAGACGCCCATGGTAGTGACTGTCCTGCTATGATGAGGAATCATGTTAATACAGTATACATGCATAGCATATTGGAAAGTTTTGTCATTACACATGGCTATGGTTTGTATATCTGAGGACTGTCCACAGGGCTGATGTGTGATTCTTTTCATACTTCTGTTGGATACTATATTTGTAATTTTTAATTTGTGCCCATATTATCGCTATGATTTTTTTTTTTACAAATTTAATTTAATAAAAAGGCAGTTTCAAAAATACTCAAGATACAGCGCTAAAGAAGATGTGTCCATAGGTACAAAGTATATCTTCCAGTATGTGACAGGCATATTATAAATACAATTAAATAGAGAAGGACAAAAAACACAACTAGGCTGAAAAGAGAGTGAGGTTGCTGTCATAACTGCTGGAAATGCCATATTGTAGGGATGAAGGGGCAATGAATAGTCAAAAAATAAAACCGAGAGTCTAATAATCCATGTAGTACAGTACATTGCATCACAAGCCCAAGGGTGGGGATATTATGAGAAAGGTTGGATCTATGCAGATCTATGACCAAAGAGGGAACCACCATACTTTTGTATGAGAAAGGAGAGAGAAAGGAAATAGAAAAGAGAAGTAGAGAAAAAAGGGGTGAAGGAGGGAGGAAAGAAAAAAAGGGGGGGGGGTAGTGTTGGTATGGCCCAGGGAAAGGTGAAAGGTATAAAATCAAGTGGAGCTCATGTCAAAGAGGGCCCTGCCCTCCTCAGAATATTTAAATATTTTCCACAGAGTCCAGGTATTTCAGTACACGTCTCATTAATGTTGTAAAGAAAGGAATCCGATCCTCCAGCAGGTTTAGTTCATCAACCTTCTTAAGCCAAAATCCAATGGACGGTGGCTGGAATATCTCTACTACTCAATACTCTACAGCAGGGATATGCAATTAGCGGACCTCCAGCTGTTGCAAAACTACAAGTCCCATCATGCCTGTGCCTCTGGGTGTCATGCTTGTGGCTGTCAGAGTCTTGCTATGCATCATGGGACTTGTAGTTCTGCAACAGCTGGAGGTCCACTAATTGCATATCCCTGCTCTACATGGAGTGAAACGCTTTACCTATTTACCCAGGATTCCAAGAAATGTATGATGGGTACATAATGAACACGTGACACTTCCAGCTTAGCTAAAAAGCAAGTTAAAGCCTATCAAGTACCAGGCTGAAGGATGTGTAATATCCCCTTCCCCCACCAAAATCTGAAAATTGGGGTTGATTTACTTAAAGCAAATAGACTGTTCACTTTTCAAGGTATCTTTCCTTTTTTCCCCTTGGTTAAAAAAAACATGCTGACTTCCATCATCCAATCATGTGCAAGCAAATGTACAGTTTTATGTATTCTATGAAAGGTGAAGTTTATCCGCATTCCATTGCAAAGTGAACAGCCTATTTGCCTTTAGTAAATCAATTCCATTGGGTAGGATCAAATTCATGTCAGTTCACATAGGGGCATACTTCTAAAGCAGTGAATTTGACCTTCACCAAACATTCATTGCAGGTGAATGTTCTGGTGCATGTGTTTCAAACAGCAGAGATTGACTGACCACAAGTGAATGTTTGGTGAAAGTCATAGCTACTGAATGTTTGTTGAAATGAAAGAATTGTGTTTGATTGGGTCACTAAGCACAATTAAGACAAAGAATGATGAGTAACAATAGTTTGCTTGCCCTCAACAACCAGATTACATCCCTTGTTCAGTATGAAAATGAAACTAAGAATGGGATTGGTTGTTGGGTGAAAATGTTCTGTCAGTTTTCGTTTTTGCAAATTTGATCAACTTTTTTTCTTTCTCAAACATAGAAAAGTGACGGCAGAAACAAGACAGTAGTTCATCAAGTCTGCCCTGTTTTTGTTGTTTTATTTTTTTGTGTTTGTTTTTTCCCATTAACCTCATTGTCTGACTATAGATTTATGTTTATCCCAAGCATGTTTGAAGCCATTTACTGTTGATTGTCTCACAACCTCTGTTGGTAGTTTATTCCAATTCTCAACCACCCTTTCAGTAAAATAATACAGATAACAACAGAGGTTGTGAGACAGTCAACAGTAAATGGCTTCAAACATGCTTGGGATAAATATAAATCTATAGCCAGACAACAAGGTTAATGGGAAATAAAAAAATAAAAAAGGGCAGAATTGATGAACTACTCTGTCTTTTTTTTACCGTCACTTTTCTATGTTTGAGAAAAAAAAGTTGATTGGCAAATTTGCAAAACCTAAAACTGACAGAACAGTTTTGCCCAACAACCAATCCGATTCTTGGTTTCATTTCCATACTGAACAAGGGATGTAATCTGGTTGTTGAGAGCAAGCAAACTCGTTATTCATTCTTTGTCCTAATTATGCTTAGTGACCCAATCAAACACAATTCTTTCATTTCAACAAACATAGGTATGACTTCAGACTTCTCAGATCAAACCAAGGCTAAAATGGCAGCTTCCCTGGGTGTAAAGAATAGGGGAGTTTAGTTCTGCTTTAAGCCAAAAAGAGAAAATAGTTGACATCGGCCATTAGATGGCTTGATAGTATGGATGAGAGCACAAGCAACTGTAACAGTTATTCACGATATGCCTTGAATGCAACCGTTTTGGGAAACGGTTACATCGGTGCTTTACCAAGCTGGTGAAAAATGTCAGCCGGGCTCTCTGACTTTATTCATCATCAGCAAAAACTAAAACTAATTCCAGAGGTGGCTAATGTATAGACTTCTCAATGTTTTTTTAGATATACGTAAAAGAGCTGTATGTGGTCTTGTCAATCTTTGGAAATGTTTTCCAATCCTTATTATTTCCCTATATAAATAAAAATGATATATGTACATGAGGACAGCCATATTTGTTCCCAAGCTCTGCTTCCTGCTTTGCAGTGCTACACAATGGTTGTGGTTTACTGTAACTTCCCAAAATGCAAGCCCCATTTTCAAAGCAGCAATATGGCGTTACATTTTTTTTTCTTTTTTTTGTTTATAATAAAAACAAAGTTTCATTTATTTCAATAAATTCATTGGAAAAAAAACTGGATGAGGAGAACCTGGTCATGTGTTCATGTGACCTGTCAAAATAATACAACCAGCTCTTTCTCTGCAGCATTATGCAGAGTGGATGACCTGGGAAACAGGCTAAACCCCATGGCCTGCACTTTATAAATGGCTTGTAATTGTAGATTGCAGTGTGGAGTTAGGCAGACCATAGATTATACAATCTTCTTTCCTGCAACCACGGATGGAAGGAAACAAAATTGCTTGATTCCCCTATGAACACAGGCAGTGTTGATGGGGGAATCCCTCCCATGGAGCCATTGTGTTCTTCCGATGGGGGGCGTGGGGAGCTGTCCCTACTGGAAGAACACAACGATTGCTGCTAGCAACAATAATCGCATGCTAAAAATCTGACACGCTGGTTGTACTGACTTGGGTACAATCAGCCTGCCCTTAGATGGATCGAATCTCGGCTGGTTGAGCAGGGACTGGTCGAGGTTCAATTTATCTATGGCCAGTAGTTTCTAAAAGAGATCAGATAGCGGTTTCTGCTCTTCATTATAAACACACCCCTGTGGTATCTAAAAATCCAAAAAAGCATGTAAACGTGTAAAAAGCAATGTAAAACGCGAGAATCATATCAAAATTTGCTTTAAAGATTTATCACTTATTTGCTTACGTTATTTCTTACTAGGTACCATGTAATTCTAGCTTAAATCCCTATTCAAACTTTGTGATTTGAAATTCAAATTGCATGGCAATTGCTGCAAAACATGTGGCAATTGTTTAAGTGTCATTATCCTTCAATGGCATCTCAAATGCTGTGCAATTCTGCCACGATTTTCATGCAGCAAACCGTGCCTTTAAAAATCACTTGAAGTGTGTCACCTAAAAAGCAGCATGGTGCTTCTTTTAGGGCAACATACATACATAGGGCAGCACATTCAAGTGAATGGGCGGGCCCTGTGCGACATGCAGAATCACGTGGCAATCGCGCTTTGAAAACCGCATAGGGGGAATGCTCATTCCTGATATGTGAATGAGGCCTTAATGTCAGCAAGGTGCCCTCACTTGGCGCACAGAGGGTAAACTCTGCAGCCAGCAAGGAGACAGCTGCTTTGCTGGAGAGCGCCTCTTAGCATTTGCCCCAGTCCTGGTCTGGACACTATCTACATGGCATTAGCATGGTCTCCCTGTGCTTATGCGGTTTCCTCCCACACTCCAATGACATCTAGTAGGTACTTGGCTCCTGTCTAAAATTGGCTGTAGTATGATATTCTAGTCTTTGAGTCTTAGGGGAAAAAGCGCTATAGAAATATATTTACAAAGGTAACAATAATAATTTGACCCAGAATCAGCCAATTGCAGTCCTGTACACTCGGAGTGTTAGAGGAAGAATCAGAAAAAGGAGCCAATCGGTTCATGTACTGACCAGACGCATTCTGATGGAAGGAGAGAGCAGAGTGACAGATATGAGCTCATCCCTGTGCTGCTTGTCCTTTCACTCTCCAGTCACAAGTCATGGGAAGTGGGTTGAAAATGATGCTGGCCATCAGACTGAAGACATCAAGCAGCAGAAAAAATAGTGTCGGGGAAAAACACTGGACTGAGGATGAATAATTTTTGATGAGGCCCCTTTCACACGAGCGGTCCAATTGGGTCCGCCGGTCTGTTTTTCAGGCGGACCCCATTGGACCCTTCATTAACCTCTGTGAGCAGTTGGATGTAAATGGACTTGCGTCCCTTTTACACCTGGCTACCTCCTATCCAATCCAGCAAAAACAAACAGAATGGGATCTGTTCCTCTCCCTCTGGCCGGATCAGAGGGCAAAGGGTGTAAACGGACAGCCGGTCCTTTTACATGCAACTGCCCATAGAGCAGAGCGGGTTGTGTCCGTGTCTGCTCTGCAACAGTGAAGCAGACACGGACCGGTCATTTGCCTGCCCCGGTCTGCTCAGCATGGGATCAGTAGACCTATTCCCCGCTGAGCAAACCAGATAAAAGCGGATTCTGCCCCATGTGAAAGGGGCCAAGGCTGGTTTAGTTTTATTTTTGATGAGCTATCTATTTGTATCTTGATGTTTTTAGCTGGAGTTTTGATTTAAAAAAAAGAGATACATTTTTATAACAAAAAAAAAATACTTGTTTCCTATTAGCAAAACTTATAAAAGAAACCCAGAATTTCAAGACCGACCAGAGACAAGCCCGAGATAATCTGCCTCAAAAAGACAGGTAAGACTTCCATCTGGAAGATAGTGCAGTTTATGTAGGAGAGAAATAGATACACATTAAATAAGTAAAAATACAGTTTGTTACAAACAACAGCTAAAGCAGTATTAAATCCAGAAGAAAACATTTATTATATTGCATCTTACCAATTCTCAGATGTGATGACTGCATTATTTTACTTTTTTTAGGGTTTCTTCTAGTTTTATCTGGTGATCCAGCCATTAAGTCTGTTGTTATTTAACAGAACATGCTTTCTTTTGTAGTAACAGGGATGAGACAAACCATTGAACACTGGCAGAAGTGCTCAAATTGATCAGATTTTGTTTATTTATGTAAAACCTTTATTCCAAGAGGGGGAAAATACAGTTTTTGCTGTAATGCCCTATCACATGGGGCAGACTCTGTTATGTGAGTGGACTTTCTGCTGATTCCCCGCTAAGCAGGTGGATGACAGGTCCGTGTCTGCACAGTTTATGTAGACTGGACATGGTCTGCTCTGCTCTATGGGTGGTTGGGTGTAAATGGACCCTGTGCTGTCATCCTATGACAGGAATTCAAGGATAGGTTCTTTTTGGCAGGATCACTGGGTAAATATGCAGACATTAAAGCTAAACCTCCAAGAAAAGGAAAATTCTCCCTTGCATTGTGCCTGCCCCTGTGCTGCAAGGGTTAAATGCTTGTTTAGGTCTGGGAGGCCATAAAAAGCAGCTTTACTTACCTGATCCTCCTCTGCTGCAGGCTCCTTTCAGACTTTAAGACTTTGCTTCTCTGTGTTCTGGCAGTCACATGTCCTCTGATGTCATCAAGTCCAATGCAGCGCCCATAGCACTGCAGTAGACATGAGGACGCTGAGGGACAGTGCACTGCTGGAATGTAAGGGGGGGTAGAGGGGAGCACTGACTTCCAAAGGAGTGGATAAACCGGTAAGTAAAACTGCTTTTTGCTGTCCATTAGAACTAAATGAGCATTTACTGTAACCCTTGCAATGCCGGGGCAGCCCCACTGCAGGGGAGCATTTTTTCCTTTCCCTGTAAACACCCATCCCCAATGTAGCAGAATACATTTTGCCCTAAATTCACGAAGAAAGATTATTTATTTGCAAAATGTAATATTCAAAACAAAAAAAAATGTGTTTTGCTTAAATTTTCATTTTTTTCATTTATTTAGCAAAAGATAAACCCCAGTGGTGATTAAATACCACCAAAAGAAAGCTCTATCTGTGTGAACAAAATGATAAAAATGTCATATGGTTAGAGTGTTGCATGACTGCGCAATTGTCATTCAAAGTGTTACAGCGCTAAAAGCTGAAAATTGGCCTGGGCAGGAAGGGGGTAAAAGTGCCCCATATTGAAGTAGTCAAAAACTTTAAGCCCTGATTCACAGTATTGCGATGCGGGAACCAGCGCGATTCTAGTGTTGGTTCCCGCATCGCATCTCCCTAGCAAGCAGTTCATGACAATGTTAATGACACCCCCGGATCGATTCGCAGATCGCAGTGCGAACTGTGAATTTGGTCAGGAATCGGATCGCGTGGGTGTTCACAGCCCTGGTCCAATTCCAGTGTGGGAAAAAAAGGTTCCTGCACTATTTTCATGCGAATCCAATGAGAGTTCAGCCATACAACCATAGGTATGCACACAGGGTGTGCCAGGTGTCCCTGGGCACACCCTAATCACCTCATGTACATTAGCATTATCCAGGGGTGGCACCAGGTGGGTAGTTGAGGTGGCCAGTGTAAATGCCCACATTAAATTACAGGCTAGGTTCATCTGTAGGAACACATTACACCCATGTTTAGGGTGTAGAGTAAAATGCTCCCAATTAACTGTCTCCCATCATCAGAGCCTCCTCCCTGTGACAGCAGGTGGGGTTCATGTGTGTTTGAGCTTTGGGGTGCACACACCTATGCATACAACTGTACGGCTGAACTCGCATTGCACAGACATCGCATGTGAGTGGCACAGCATTGCGGCACGAATCGCATGTGATGTCTGACATCGCAATAATGTGAAGCTTAGGGTCCCAATAAAGACACAAAATGGAAGGGAATGGAACGGAAAATAGAAGGGAAGCTAACCTATACTGGGTAAAGGTATATTTTAGGTAGGTTGTTGTATAACAGAGATCCTAATCTGGATAAAACCATGTAAGCATGTCCATGTCTTCACCAGGTCGGTGTTCGAGATGCCAAATGCTTCAAGAATGAATAAAGAGAAGGTGGCCACAGGAAGTGTAAGTGTTCAATCTTCATGTCATATAATACCTTAGATCAGGGATCTCCAAACCTCCTAAATAAAGGGCCAGTTTACTGTCCTTCAAACGTTAAGGGGGGCCAGTGGGAATAAACAATGCGTCATTGTTGATGTCAGTGGGCAGAATAGTGCTCCATCATTGGTGTCAGTGGGCAGAATAGTGCTCCATCATTGGTGTCAGTGGGCAGCATAATGCTCCATCTTCGGTGCCAGTGGGAGGAATAGTGCTCCATCATTAGTGTCAGTGGGAGGAATAGTGCTCCATCATTAGTGTCAGTGGGAGGAATAGTGCTCCATCTTCAGTGTCAGTGGGAGGAATAGTGCTCCATCTTCAGTGTCAGAGGGCAGAATAGTGCCCCATCATTGGTGTCAGTGGGCAGAATAATGCTCCATCTTCAGTGTCAGTGGGCAGAATAGTGTTCCATAATTGGTGTCAGTGGGCAGAATAATGCTCCATCTTCGGTGTCAGTGGGCAGAATAGTGCCCCATCATTGGTGTCAGTGGGCAGAATAGTGCCCCATCATTGGTGTCAGTGGGCAGAATAGTGCCCCATCATTGGTGTCAGTGGGCAGAATAGTGCCCCATCGTTGGTGTCAGTGAGCAGAATAGTGCCCCATCGTTGGTGTCAGTGGGCAGAATAGTGCCCCATCATTGGTGTCAGTGGGCAGAATAATGCTCCATCTTCGGTGTCAGTGGGCAGAATGGTGCCCTATTGTTGGTGTCAGTGGGAGGAATTATGCCTCATCATTGGGTTCATTGGCAAGAATTATGCCCCATTGTTGGGGTCAAGGCAAGAATAATGCCTCAAGGGCCAGATAAAGGCACGCAAAGGGTAACATCCGGCCCCCAGGCCACAGTTTGCAGACCACTGCCTTAATGTAAGCTTCCTGAGGGCAGGAACTGATGTGAATGTACAAATACTGTATATGTAAAGCGCTGCGTAAATTGTTGTCGCTGTATACATACCAGTAATGAATAAATATATCCACAAACACCATACTCTCTACTGAGCCATACCTAAGAGCAGGGGCTGTTGGTCAGAGAATGCAGGGGCAAGTAAATGGGTAAATGGACCACTCTTATGACTTTAAATTATAATGTATCTTTTTTTTTTTTTTTTTTTACACGTGGCTCTGAGAAAAATCCAGTAATCTGCAAATAATCATGTGATTTTTTTTAAAAAGAAATCAGTGCAATCTCTGTAAAGCACAGCTGTACCAGTACTGGGGCTTAGTAATGATTCCACCAATCATTTCAGAATTCTCACTAAGACCCCTTTCACACTTGTGACTTGTCCTGCGATTTGGGACTGCAAATTCTCATGACAAGTCGTTCCCCATTATTTCCAATGAGTACCGTTCATATCTGTACGACTTTCAAAGTAGTCCCTGCATTACTTTGGTCCAACTTTGATGCAATTTGAGGTCCATAGACTTCAATGTTAAACCCTCAAAGTCTCATGCAAATCGCACCTGAATAATATAGATGTGATTTCTGTACTATTTCTGTACGACTTTGTAATATGTTTTCATTGAGCCAAAGTTGCAACAAAGTCGGACCAAAGTCGTACTGATCCCAAATTGCGTCAAAATCGCTGTAAATTGTGGCAAAATCACTGCAAAAAATTGCGGTAAAATCAGGTCGCACAAGTGTGAAAGGGGCCTAAACCTGGCCATACACAAGCTAACTGATAAATAAAAAAAACATTCCTTCATCCACGCAAACATGGCGGATGGAGGAGTCCCCCTCCCTCCCATTCCTGCTGGGACATTGTATTCTGACAGTCGCACCCTCTGTCTTCAGAATACACTGATCAGCGGCTGTAACGGATTTGCTGCTGCTCTCTGATTGAGGAAAATCTTCCAACAGGTCTGTTTGACAGAAGATGATCAGATGATCAGGAATCCCCACTGTTCATTACACCACTACTGACAGCTAACAGTAAAGTTGGCCATACACAAATCAGAATTCAGCCGGGGATGGATGCATCCATCGATCCATCCCCTGCTGAACCGGCTGAATTGTGTATGCCCAACGTTACTGTTAGCTGTCAGTAGTGGTGTAATGAACAGTGGGGATTCCTGTTGTATAACAAGCCTAGCTGACACTGGGGAAATCAGTACAATAAACACTACCAACCAGGCCCAGACTATGTTCCTGCCTGTGGTGTGGGGGGGGGGGGCGCTATTTGGGGTGGGGAGAAGGGCAGAAGGTGGAGGGAGGGTCTTTCGGGGGCGCTTCGTGGGCATCCCGTCAGTAGAAGGCTATTCTTCCTGGGATATGTGATGTGCATTTCCCAGGAGGCAAAGGGAGCACAGTGCCTAGGCGAATGATGTGTAAGAGGGGCCGGGCCAAACATTTTCTTTAAAAAATAAATAAAGGGAAATAAAAGCTTGCTGTACATGTAGAGGACCATGTGGAGTGGAGGGATGAAGCTTTGTAGGGTGAAGAGCTACTTTAAGGGCGCTGTAGGCTTCCTGCAACATCCTCCTAGCAACCAGTGATGCTGCAGTGTGCAGAGCCTGATGGGGAAGCTGAGCCACTAGTTCCCCATCAGGTCTGGTCTGTAAATGATAGCAGGCAGTGGGCATATTCTGTAGCCAATAGCAGGCTGTCTTTTGGTTAAGGATCCATCCTGTCTGCTGCCAATCACAAGGGCAGCAGACCTGATGGGGAACCCATTTCTGTGATCCCCATCAGGCTCCTCCCCCTCCTGGTACAAAACTTCCGGTGACTGGTGCTCCAGTTTTTGGGGGGGGGGGAGCAAACAAATCCCGCCCCCCACCGTCAGATCCGCACTTACCCCATCCAGGTCACGGCTTTCCCAGCTTCTCCTCCCGGCCAATCCGGTCTTAAGACCTGCTTTCTGTCCTGATTGGCCAGGAGGAGAAGCCGGAAGACTATAGCAAATATTGATTCGCTAATGTCACAAGTGGGTGGGCACTGGCACTGCGCCCCAAGCCCAACCTCAGGCTCTAATCGTGTCCTTCAAAAAAATAAACTTGTAGAAATCTATGCATTCAGCACCCAAGGGGTGGCACATGGAGATTAGGGGGGCGGCTCCCCGCATGTTCCCTGTGCCGTGCTGACAGGTGCAGTGGTGAGGAGGAAGTGCACTCCAACCTCAGTGTGCCTTCACACCCAGATTCATGGACCTGTGTACAACTGATACATGAATCTTGTACCCACAGTGAAATTTCTTGTGTGAAGGAACGTTGGAATTATAAAGAGTGTTTTAGATACAGAGTGTCATCCTGCCATTTTAATACAAATATTGCTTTTATTAGCTCTTCTATAACTAGTTCAATTGTTAATAGATGTTTGGTTTTCTAGATGAAAATGTCAGTGGTGATGAAATACCTTCATGCTTTTGGATGGTTCTGGGTGACCTTCACAATAGTAGCTTACATAGGACAGAACGCTATGGCTATAGGACAAAACGTGTGGCTGAGCAGATGGACAACAGAGGCCAAGCAAGTAAAAGATACAGCAGAATGGGCCGACCTGAGGAACAATCGGCTGGGGATCTATGGACTTCTGGGGTTTTTACAAGGTGAAGGCGTTGTTATCTTTTATATCACAATGTGCAATGTATTGTTGGCTGTAATTTTAATAATTTTGTTATGTAAAACAAAAAAGGGAGACACTACCTAAGCCTCTCAAACCATGGACTTTGTAGACCTTGCATGAGGCGGTTTGTGTATACAAAATGAACACATTTTATTGGATATACATTAAAATACAACAATCAGAAAAATGGGGGAATTAAAAGAGCGCCCTCCATCTACAAAGCGTCAACAGATACCCAATTCTATAGTATGGAGACAAGAGAGTCATTGTGTGTCGTAGGATAAATTAGAGTCCACCAATGAAGTCAAAGTTCAATATAATTTACAAGATTTCTGCTAGTATGTTACTCCATACTCAGACATTAACATGTTTCACAAGATATACTTGCTTCTTCAGGACTGATTGGGTGGGTGCTGAATGACTTTGAATGCAAAGGAGAGGACAGTGACAACCAGGAAGGGGAGGGCACACAAGGGACGTCACAGAGGAAGGAGATGCAGAGGAGCGGGACCAAGAGAGGGGTGAAACCCGCTAATACCATCAACAGGATCCAGACAGATATGTCAGGGTATGCATATAGAGTTTACACTGCTGTATTACATCACGCATTCCTCTGGCTAGAGGTTGATCAGTGGTGCTCAGCAAAGGAGGGAAATATACTGAAAATATATAGGATCACATGGTAGCAGACGCAGGTCCCACCGCAAATGCAGATATAACGGGGTGCCTGCCTGTTTATATTCTGTATATATTAGAGTAACACCAAAAGACCCCAGTGGCTAATCTATAAACTGGCTCGAATCAAAAACATAATCCACACAGGTGAAAAACGCATCCAATTTGCGCATATGTGAACCTGGCTTTAGAGTGACAAACTGTCAGGTAATTAAAATAGTAATGTTTGTCTCTTGTGGCATTGTAAATGTACCTTAACCATTTCCATCCTATGTGATCGCTTTAGGAGTTTTTGTCTGCTTTGGTGCCTATATGATCACAAGAGGAACAATCTGCGCCTCTCGCTCATTGCACAACCAGATGTTAGATAATATCTTACACCTACCACTCCAGTTTTTTGAAACAACACCCATGGGTCAAGTACTAAACCGCTTCACTAAGGTAAGCCTGGGTAGAGTCATACCCCACCCAATGCATTTATTCTAATGTGATCAGGTATTTGAAGATCATGAAAACATTATATATATTCACAAAGAGAAGGGGATGCCATTCACGGTTTCAAAACCTTGTATAGATGTATGTTCTACTCTGATGCACAGGCTGTTCCACTTGGTAGCAGACACCCCAACGTGTTTCACTTCATGCAGGGCTTTCTCATGGCAGTGGCGGCTGGTGCTCAATTTTCATGGGGGGGGCGACCTGTGGCCCCCCCAGCCAGTCAGCCAACCCTCCCCCCGTCGCTCTCTCAATTGCCTATTCTCCTTATCCCCACAGCCCCATCACTCGCTCGCCTGTCGCCAGCCAGCCCCCCCGCCAGCCCCGCACTTACCCGATCCAGGTTGCGGCATCTCTTCCCCAGTCCAGGCGGGCGCTACTCCTCCCAGTCAATCAGGACTTAGGACTCCTGGCCAATCAGGTCTCGGGACCCGCTTCCTGAGTGGCCAGGAGGGGAAACGGGAAGACATTAGCGAATATTAATTTGGTAATGTCACACCACTGGGTGGGCTCTGTGCCTGGAGCCCACCCTTTTTTAAGCCAATTAAAGCCTCCGGCTCTAATCATCTGCTTCAAAAAAAAAAAAACATTGAAATTCATGTGTCCGGGGCCCTGCATGTAAATTAGGAGCTGGGCGCATGGATTAAAGGGCCGACGCCCCTTCGCCCTGCATGAGCGGCCACCAGCGGCCACCACTGCTGCATTCAGTGAAACACGTTGGGGTGTCTGCTCCTATGTGGAACAGCGTGTACATTAGAGCATAACCTACATTTGTACAAGGCTTTGAAACAGAGAGTGGCTTCCCCTTCTTTTTGTGAGAATTCCATATGAATTCCTTGGAGCAGCCAGTGACTACTGGGAGCCAGCACTCTGAGTTGTAGAACTTGTGAGAAGGTGAGCCTGTAGTACATTGTCCCATGTTTCTAGGTGCCTTTTAACCCTAGGTATGGGTACTGACCTGTGCCCACTCCCTTCCTGACGTGATCATTTTGAGACCAGTTATGAAGGAGATGGTTGATTCAAAACTGTAGCATGTCTCCACTGTGAGCACTTTCTACAGACAAGCAATGGCAAGAGGAATGCAGAGGTAGGGGCACATGTCAGTGTCTGCAATCCTCTTGCCATTGCTTGTCTCAGGGAAGTGTTCACAGCCCAGACAAGCTGTAGCTATGAACCAGTCATCTCTTCATTGATGATAGCTAGAACTGGAGAACTCCATCAGAAAAAGCCAACAAGTTAATTTGAATAAATCTATGAAAAAATAAAAATTAGATTGCCTCTACTTTGGATGAAGGAGCACAGAGACACATTTGAACAGCAGTATTGTCAGTCTGGGGGGGGGTTAGGGAGTGTTAGAAGGACTAGCAGATTTAACCCCTTTGTGCCTAAGGGTAAAACAAATCTAAATTTTTGCAAGTTTGACATGTCCATCCAGGTGTATTATACTCCGATTTCTTTAGGACACATTGCGCTTCTCTTTTGGTGGTAAATTGTAATGGATATCTCCTGATTTTTTTTTTTATTATTATCAAAGGAAAACTGCCCGCCCCAAAATGGTAAAAAAAAATATATATTTTTTTAATTAAATGTACCTGCTCCTGATCGCAGCGATACCACATATGTGTATGTTAGTTGTTGTCCGTAGTACAGCCCAAAAAACAATAGGGCCCATTTTGCTTTTTTTTTTATCCTACCCAAAACAAAAAAATGTTAAAAAACAAACAAATACTGACCATGTCCTTGATCCAAACATTAACCCTGGCACTGACCTAGAACAAACCTTGGTCTAGGTATTTATTTTATACTTTTTTTTTTTTTTCTCCTTAAGAACTACTAAGAACTACTACTCTACTAAGTATCTCTCTCCTCCATTACCAGAGAAAGAAGACACAGGGGTGGACTTCACAGTGACTGATCACTGTGATAGCCAATCAGAGGCTATCACATTGATGAAATGACCAGGAATGGGGAGTCCCGGGTCCCGATTGTTAGTACGGGGCCCGGGTCTCTCCGTGAGACCCCAGTCTCTGTGCTGGGAGCGCGCCAGCAGAAAGGGAGATGCTCAAAGATGCAGCCCCATGGAAAAAAGCACAGTCCAGTGGGGCCACATATTTGCATACGGTGGGCGCAAAGGGGTTAAAAACCACTAACAAATTAAAGCCAAACTCCAGCTAATACTTTATAGGCAGTTACAGCAAACTGTTTTTTTTTTTTCTTTTCGGATAAAGGTGTTACATAAATAAAAGCTGATCCCCTGCCAGTGTTAAATGGTTTGTCGCATCCCTGTAAGTGCTGTAGAGTTTGTTCTTTTTGAAAAACAACACACTTTCTGGCTGGATCACCAGGTAAAAATGGGAAAAAACCTAAAAAATGCAGCCATCACATCTAAGAATTTTTAAGCTGCAATATAATAAATGTTTGCTTTTGGGTTTAATATGTTTTAAAGGACATGCAAAGGTTTGTTTTAAAAAAAATAATAATGCCATACTTCCCTCCTAGGTGCAGTTGGTTTTGCACAGAGTGGCCCCGATCCTCCTCTTCTGGGGTCTCTTGGCAGCGCTCCTGGCCCCTCCTATTCTCGAGTGCCCCGTTGGAGAGCCGCTCTCCCTGGGGACACTCATGCGGGCGCGCTCCTGTGTCCTGCTGCTGCGTCCATTGACACAGACAGCAGGACTCTGCTCCTCCCCCCAGCTCCTGCATCACCGAAACTGATTGACATCAGCGGGAGCCAATGGCTCCTGCTGCTATCAATCTATCCAATGAGGACTCAAAACATCGGCTGGAGCGGGTGTGCTTTGTCCCCGTCGCTGGAACGATCGGGCTCAGGTAAGTAAACTGGGGGCTCTGGAGGGCTGCTGCAGTACCGGAGGTTTTTCACTTAAATGCAGGAGTTGAGCTGCGTGTGGCCACTGATGTTCATGGGTCCCAAGAAGTAGGAGATTCTCCGTCTATGCTTTGTGTCAGCCATGGTGATATAATGGTTTATTCATAATAATATCAAAGCAGGACGGGCAAAGAAAAAAAGGTTAGATGTATCTTGTATTTTGACAAAATTTGCTTATACCTGGAGTTACCAATAGTTGCTTATGCCCAGCTTTAAGTAACAGGAGATGATTCTGTTTTTATGAATAACCTAAATAGGTTTAGATGGACTGATCCTTTAGCAATAATAAGTGTGTGTGTGTGTGTGTATATTGTTAAATAAATTATAAATATACTTTTTTGTAATATAAAGGCTTGTTTCTGATATTGACTGTAACTTCTATCCTGTTTTTTTATTTATTTATTTATTTTTTTTTAGGACATATATGTGATAGATGAGCGCTTTCATTACTATTTACGGACATGGTTAAATTGTATGCTGGATGTACTGGGCACTATACTGGTCATTGTGTGTGCCACCCCCCTGTTCTTAGTGGCCATTGTTCCCCTAGGGTTTTTATACCTACTCATCCAGGTAATTATTTATTTATTTGTCACCCAGTAAAAATAAGGTGTGCTGGATTTTTTTTAACATTAAAGATAAATTGCATGGCAGCAACAAACCCAATGCAATCTGCAAGTGAATAGGCCTGTGTAACAACTAGTCTTCCTTGACTCTGACCTCTATAGCTCTAACAAGGGATTTCTTTTATTTGTCTCTCTAATATCAAGGACAGAGAGAAACAAGGGCATGGGTCATAACTCACTTCTAACTGGCAAGTCACAGACCACACACCTCAGATTCCAAAATTTAGACTTTCTGCAAAAGCATGAATATCTATTTTATTTTGTAAAGGCTGCAGCAGGTTCTGTGCTGAAATCATTGAAAGATGTAAGAAACCAGCTTGTTGGCAACCATAACATATACGTTTTGTGTCAAGTTTTTCCTTAAAAGCTTAAAGAGGGTGTAAACCTCCAACCCCCCCCCCAAAAAAAAAACCTGCAAGATAAAGGCATAATGAGCTAGTATGCATCGCATACTAGCTCATTATGAAATACTTATCTTAGAACTAAGCCCTGAATCGATGCGCGCGGGTGCCATCGTTCACAGCATGGGCCCAGAAGAAATGTCACGAGCGGGCCATTCCTTCAGTGTGCATGCATCAATGACATCGGCATCAGGGTATATAGTAAATATCTCCTAAATGGTGCAAGTTTAGGAGATATTTACAGTACCCACAGGTAAGCCTTATTATAGGCCTGTTACCTGTAGTTACAATTAAAGAGAAAGATAAATCAATGCAAGGAGTGGTATTTGCATTCAATGAGACGTTTCTCAGTGTTGAGCTCAGGAGTGTTCCCATCTGAGCAGAAAAAAACAAAGAAAGAAGGTGCACCAGTCAAGAGCATTACCTCTATAAAACCTTTTCTTTTTTTTTTCACATTGAAAAAATATAAAATCTTTTTTATTGGGATGATGAAATATATACTCACAAGCTACGGCATATCACAAGCTCAACAGAATGATACACAATCCATGCTTCCAGGTCAACTACACAAGGTCCAATCTCGAGAAGTTGCCAACCAGACGTCAGCGGCTTACGCGTTTTGAGGGAAGAGTCCCCTTTTCATCAGAGCCAAAATCCACCTGAGCTATCCCACCGGGAGGCTGTCAAAGCCGATAGCCAATCAAAGATGGCGGAGGTATTTATGCACTGCAGCTGCACAAATACACACCACTTGCATACATGCAGCTGTGGGGCAGGGAATGCCTCTGCCGCCTGTGATTGGCTATTGGCTTTGACAGTCCGAACCCACTTGAGCTCATCCCTACTGCTCTTAGGTGAAATCAGAAGTCCTCTGCCCCACACCATACCTCCGCAGCCATAATCTTCAGGTGCTGGGACATTAATATGAGCCACTGGACCTGTTACAGTCACTCGTCCAGAGTGTTGACTATGTCCACCCTTTCCACCCCCTCCTCAATTCATAGAAGCTGTACTATAGCTTACATGAAAGAAATACGCTCTATAAATGGAGGAGGTGGACCTTTCATCCGCCCAAGCTCAATTTATAGAGTGCTTTTAACTGTTGGAAGCTGTACTACAGCTTCTGTGAAGGGAGGAGGGGGGCAGTAGAGGTGGACATAGTTGGCACTCTTGACAAGAGACTGTTACAGGTCCAGCAGCTCGTCATAACCCCTGCAGCACTGGAAGTTTACTCAGCAGATGTATGATGGGGTGGATAGACAGAGGACTTCAGATTTCAACTAAAGCCAGCCATAGGTGGAGCGACTGTCAGTATTGATGGAGGAATCTCCCCCCCCCCCCCCCCCCCGGTCCATTGTGTTATCCCAGTGGGGGGGGGG
>BLSH010004828.1:175125-194465 GCA_018402905.1 Glandirana rugosa
CCTTGGTTTTATTGCTTATTTATTGAAAATTTTGTTTCAGATCTCAACTGTCAGACAAAACAAAATTTAGTGTGTGGTCAACTTTTCTCTGTGTTTACAGTGAGAGAAAAAAGTATTTGATCCCCTACTGATTTGTTTGTTTGCCCACTGACAAAGAAATGATCAGTCTATAATTTTAATGGTAGGTTTATTTTAACAGTGAGAGACAGAATAACAACAAAAAAATGCATTTCAAAAATGTTATAAATTGATTTGCATTTTAATGAGTGAAATAAGTATTTGACGTTTCTTAGTTGGCCACCAGGTTTGCACACATCTCAGGAGGTATTTTGTCCCACTCCTCTTTGCAGATCCTCTCCAAGTCATTAAAGTGGTTGTAAACTCCAAAAAAAAAACAAAAAACAAAAACCTACAAAACAAAGGCATAATGAGCTAGTATGAAATTATTAAATACCTACCTTAGATCGACTCTGTTGCAGCGGTCCCTGCACACCGCTGTGACCGGCAACATGTCTCCCGGAGTTCGCGGGCTCCGGCGCTGTGATTGGCTGGAGCTGCGATGATGTCACTCCTGCGCCTGCACACGGGAGCTGTCTGTCATGGCACGGGGCCCTGAAGAAATGGCACGAGCGGGTTGTTTCTTCAGTGCGCATGCGCCGATGATATCGGCGCATGCGTATACAGCAGTGGTTCTCAACTCCTGTCCTCAGGACCCACCAACAGGCCAGATTTTAAGTATTGCCTAGGGAAGATGCAGACTAGAATACTGCAATCACTGAGCAGCAAATGATATCACCAGTGATGCATTTCAGTTATCCTGCAAACCTGGACTGTTAGTGGGTCCCGGGGACCGGAGTTGAGAACCACTGGTATACAGTGAATATCTCCTAAACTGTGCAAGTTAGGAGATATTCACGGTGCCTACAGGTAAGACTTATTATAGACTTACCTGTAGGTAAAAGTGGTGTAACTAGGTTAACAACCACTTTATCCACTATAGACAAATGACGGCCGGGCGGTGGTTCAGTTATCCTGACCGGACATCATATGACTTCCAGCCAGATAACCCACGATCGTGCGCCCGCGGGGGCGTGCATCGCGGTGATCGGTGGTGTGCTGTGTCAGTCTGACACACCACATTACCGATCTCGGTAAAGAGCTTCCTTCGGAAGCTCTTTACCACGTGATCAGCCGTGACCAATCACGGTTGATCACAGTGTAAACAGGAAGAGCCAATCGGCTGCTCTCCTGACAGGGGGGGCCTGCGCTGATTGTTTATCAGCGCAGCCCCCCCCCCCCCGAGGATCGCCACCCAGGACCACCAGGAAGACCACCAGGGAAGCCCACCCTGACCACCAGGGAGCCCACCCAGGGACCACCAGTTAAGGGGCCCCCCAAGACCACCAGGGAATGCCTCCATAAAAGTGCCACCTATCATTGCCACCTATCAATGCCACCTATCAGTGCCCAGTGCCACCTATCAGTGCCCATCAGTGTTGCTTATGAGTGCCCATCAGTGCCGCTTTCAGTGCCTGTCAGTGCTGCTTATCTGTGCCGCCTATCAGTGTTGCATATATGTGCCTCATCATCAGTGCCCATCAGTGTAGTCTCGTCAGTGTCCATCAGTGTATTCTTGTCAGTGCCCGTCAGTGTAGTCTCATCAGTGCCCGTTAGTGTAGCCTCATCAGTGCCCATCAGTGATGGAGAAAATGTACTTATTTACAAAGTTTTGTGACAGAAACAACGAAAACTTTTTTTTTTTCAAAATTTTTGGTCTTGTTTTATTTGTAGCGCAAAAAATAAAAAACCCAGAGGTGATCAAATACCACCAAAAGAAAGCTCTGTTTGTTGGAAAAAAATTATAACAATTTTGTTTGGGTACAGTATTGCATGTCCGCACAATTGTCATTCAAAATGTGACAGAGCTGAAAGCTGAAATTTGGTCTGGGCGGGAAGGGGGGTAAGTGCCTGGTATTGAAGTGGTTAAGGTTTCAAGGCTGACGTTTGGTAACTCAAACTTTCACCTCCCTCTACACATTTTCTATGGGATTAAGGTCTGGAGACTGCCTAGGCCACTCCAGGACCTTAATGTGCTTCATCTTGAGCCACCCCTTTGTTGCCTTGGCAATGTGTTTTGCGTCATTGTCATGCTGGAATACCCATCCACCACCCATTTTCAATGCCCTGGCTGAGGGAAGGAGGTTCTCACACAAGATTTGATGGTACAGGGCTCCGTCCATCGTCCCTTTAATGCGGTGAAGTTGTCCTGTCCAAATGTATAGCTACCCTTAAAGGGTTAGTTCACCTTTACCAAAAGATTGCCTATGTGGGTAAGGGGTGTCTGTAGATAAAAACAACTCTGCAGCGTTTACCAAAGTTAAATAATGCCCTTGATATAGCTGTAGGCAATTTCATACCTCCTGAAGCCTGGTTGAAAACTCCCAGAGATGGCATCATCCCTTCCAGCTTTGTTGCTAGGATATTGCTAAAACAATTCCGTGCATGCACTTTCTCTCTCCTGTCGCAGTAGCTGTAAGCTCAGTGATGCTGCAACGGAGGAGATAGTGGACCACACATATGTGGGATTTTGAGAGTTGAGCTAGCTGCAGCAACAAGGCGGGGGGGATGATGCCATCTCTGGGAGTTTTTCTGCCAGGCTTTGGGAGGTACCTAAATGGCCTGCACCTACAGCAAGGGCATTATCCAACTTTAGTCAAAGCTGCACAGTTTGCTTTAATCTACAGTTTCGTCTTACCTGCATAAGCAGTTATTTGGTAAATGTGAGCTGACCCTTTATCAATGCTGTGAGTGGATCTTTCTCCTTAGACTAATTTTTGTCTCATCATTGATCAATAGGTGGCTTGCGGTAAGATTGGAATTTCTGGGGAACCTGATGGTTTTCTTTGCTGCATTGTTTGCCATTCAAGGCAGTGATAAAATGACCTCTGGAACAGTGGGATTGTCCATCACCTATGCTCTAAATGTAGGTATATACACGTACAGGTAATATATTTAGATTGAAGGGGATTCACCTGAATGGTGATAAAATATATTATAGGCTGGAAACTAAGCCCATCGACGGTAAAAGGTGATTGAAAGTAAAAGCAAGATCCAAGCATTCTCCAGCATTTCTGTTGTCCCGTACTTACATAAAGGTGAACTGTGAGCTTGGCCTCAGTAGCTCACCACTGTATTGCTTCCCTCACTCTGTGATGATAGGGAACTATCCTTCGCTCTATGCTATGCCCACGTTGTTTCCCAGAGATCAAGTCCTGGAGTGAGAAGGAGCCAATGACGTCATGACCATCAACAACTTGATTCTACCCATAAGATCAAAAAGACGAGCTTCGTCGTTATGGAACTTTATTAGAGCACTTACAGCAATTGCATCATCATGAAAATACTAACGCGTTTCGGCCAAAGCCTTAAAGGCCAAAGGTAAGGCTTCGGCTGAAACGCATTCAAATTTTAATAATGTTGCAATTGCTGTAAGTTCCCAAATAAAGTTCCATAACGAATAAAGTCTCAGGTTGCCTGCTTTTTAATAGCCTGAGCACCTACACTCCACTCCTATATCTTTCAATGCTGCGGTAGAGCTTGGGTGAGCCTCCTTTGTATCTAAATTGATTCTACAAAGCCAAGTCTGTGGACCACCCACTCTTATGCGTTTCACCTGTGGGTTGGAGCAGTGTGGTGCAGTGGCAAAAGACACTCAGAGTCCAGTTACAGAAAACGGAACTATATTGAAAATGAAGTTTGGCAATACGCAACAATCCCAGCGGGAAGGCACCCGACCGGGGGCACTTAGAGGTAGTAACAGTGATGAAAAGCAGCGGAAGGTCTTAGATCTGCCGACAGCGTTTGTCTTGAGGGGCAGAATTCAGCCTGGCCAGTCCGTACCCAGGTGTGGAGGCTTCCAGGAAGGAGGTCCTGCCCCTGCAATTTCCCTACTTGTCTGTAACCTCTCCCTGACACTAAGCATTGTCACTGACAGATGGGCAACTGTACGCGCTCTAGCCACACATGAAATGGACCCTAAACCCAGGAGCCAGGGTCTTAAATAGACTCTACCTGACCCAAGATGGCCACCAAAGTCACATGGGGTGCCAGCCTCCAGTCACTGCCTCTCTGTGATTGAGGAAACCATAGAGGAAATAGGTTCCTCTTGACTTCCTCCTCTACCTGCATTGCCACTGCGAACGAGTGCCACCTCGAATGTGATGTCCGAGACAGACTGGTTTAGGAAAACTAAGAAATGTTTTGCTGTTTCCTTTAACAGTGGACTAGATTCCATTTTTTATATCCCTATAGCTGCATTTTGGTTTTCACATTGTCTTGTTAATGCTGAAATGCTAATCTATATCAGGTAGCACTGTACTGATTTCCAGTTACAATTCTCCAGATACATGTAACAGTCAGGAAACTTCAAAGATGATGCATACTCTTATCATTGATTTTGTTTTAGATGTTAATTTTTAATGCATGTTAAAGCGCTAGTAAACCACTGGATGACTTTTGTTTTCTGACCTGAAAGGTAAAGCCATAATGTGCTAGTATGCATTGCATAATAGCAGATTATGTGAAACTTACCTGAAAACAAAGCCTTCCAGCAATGTGCTGTCACGTAGACACAGAGTTTGTTATAAAAAATGTTGGGGTGGGGTTATTGATTAATGGCGCTACACCGCCTCAGCTTTCTGCTTTGCAGAGCTGCATAATGAAGCATCTTTATGCCTCCTTTGTATAAGCCTATGGGGTGGATTTACTAAAACTGGATAGTGCAAAAAAGGCTTCAGGGGGATTTTTTTGTCAATGCTTCTGGGACACGGCGCCATCCCTTGGAAGTTTGGTCCCCTCCTCCTTCCCCCACCGCAGGGCTAATTAGAAAACTCAGCGCGCTTCGCGCATGCACAGTTGGGAGCCAGTTGTGAAGCCGATAGGTTTCACTGCTGGATTGCCTTACCAGGAATGCCGACGGCAGCACCTGGGAGTCGATCTGAAGATTGGCTGGGGTGCCGACATTGTGGGCTCCCTGGACAGGTAGATGTCCGCATATTAAAAGTCAGCAGCTAGAGTATTGTAGCTGCTGACTTTTAATTTTTTTTCCCAAGTCGGAACTCCTCTTTAATTGAACAAGCTAAAGATAGAAGCTGATTGGCTACCACGCACAGCTGCACAAGATTTGGCAACAGCTATTAAGAAGGGAGATTGAAAATTAAGTGTTTGCTCCCTCTAGTGGTTCATCTACAAATCACTATATTAAATTTAATAACTAATGTGGAAGGGCAAACATGTAAAAATGTGAAAGTCACTCATAAAGAATCACTTTAACCACTTCAGCCCCGGAAGGATTTCCAGCTTTAGGACCGGAGCCCTTTTTGCGATTCGGCGATGCGTCGCTTTAACTGACAATTGCGCAGTCGTGCGACGTTGTACCCAAACAAAATTTGTGTCCTTTTTTTCCCACAAATAGAGCTTTCTTTTGGTGGTATTTGATCACCTCTGCGTCATTTCTGATCGCCGCTATAAACAAAAGAATAGCGACAATTTTGCAAAAAAAACCAAATTTCTTACTTTTTGCTAAAATACAAATCCAAAAAAAAAATATAAAAAAACATTTTTTTTCACAGTTTTTGGCTGATTTATATTCTTCCTCATATTTGTGATAAAAAAATCACAATCTGCGTTTATTGATTGGTTTGCGCAAAAGTGGTCGCTTTTACGGGTGATGAGCATTCATTTTTGGGGTTTTTATTTTTTTTTTATTTTTTACTAATAATGGCGGCGATCTGCAATTTTTAGCAGTACTGCGATATTTCAGCGGACATGTCGGACCATTTTGACACTTTTTTGGGACCATTGGCATTTATACAGCGATCAGTGCTATAAAAATGCACTGATTACTGTGTAAATGCCATTGGCAGTGAAGGGGTTAACCTGCAGGGGGCGCTCTAAGGGTTAACTGTGTTCCCTGGGCGTGTTCTAACTGTGTGGGGACTGCCCTAACAGGAGAAGGGAAGTGGTCACAGCCTCCATGTACAGGAAGGCTGTGATCACAGCCCTTCCCCCTTCACAGAACGGAGGTCCGTGTTTACTTACACGGACCTCCGTTCTTTCACTCCGGGGGGGGCATCGCAGGTGGCCGGCGGAGATCGACTCCGCCGCACCCGCTCGCTGGCCCTCCCCGAACAAAGTGAGCGCGCAGGCGCGCCTCCGGCGGCGCGCGCGCTCACTAGGCTCGATCTCGCAGCCGCCGTCATATGACGGCGATTCGCGTTACAGAGCCACTTTGTCGCCGTCATTTGCCGATCAGCTGTCGGCAAGAGGTTAAAGTGGATGTAAACCCTCACATATACCCAGTAAAGTGAACAGCCTCAGATAATACACAGAGATGAAACAAATCCTTCCACACAAGTTTTACATGTATATCTGCTGTCTTCAGCTTTATATACTGTTTAGAAAGTGCACGCCCTGTTAGAATTTTCTCTTCCTGATTCACCTGTGGGAGTGGATTCTTGCCATACACTGTGAGACAGCTCATTGGAGGAAAGGCACACACCCCCCTCCACATATGCAGAGACCTGCAGAGCTGTGCTGTGAATAGACCAGCTCTCTGCTAATCTATTTATAGTACCCATCCTGACACAAAATTCAGCCTGGTTTTATCTCCTGTGACGGAGAACTTGTCAGAGGTTATCGTGATGATAACAGAAGAACGGACCAGGAGAAAAACACGGGAATTAGTGCTTTGAAGAGAGATAAGAAAACACTGCAGATATATGTGCCCAGCTCAAATTTCATGAATCGGGCTTACATCTACATTAAGGTAAACACTGTAGTTATAACACATAATACGTGCGCCACAGAAAATACAACATATTTTTCCTTTCAATAGATGCCTTCATTTTCCTTCTTTTATCCAGATCACACAGACATTAAATTTCTGGGTGCGTAAAGCCTGTGAGATTGAGACAAATGGAGTAGCCATAGAACGTATTTGTGAATATGAAGACATGGAGAAAGAGGTACAGTGATCTTTCCTCTGCTGTAGTGTAGAAAAGATATATGAATTTGTGCAAATGAATATTTATTTGGTTCTAGGCCCCCTGGGTTATCGCTAGAAGACCGCCCTTGGAGTGGCCAGACAAAGGAGTGATTGAATTCACCAACTACCAGGCCAGATATCGGGAAGACTATGACTTGGCTCTCCGTGATGTCACCTTCCATCTGCGTACTACAGAGAAGGTGATTAGAAGGCCTTTTATCTTGAACCGGTTTATTACTGGGGACATCCATGCAGCAAAGTAATACTAGAATATAAGATTGGTGGTTGGTCAGTCATGCTTGGAGATGCACAAAACTGTACTATGCTCCAGAGAAAGTGGCACATCTGTAGCAAACCACACTCAAAAAAGGAATAGTGACAACTATTAACTGTGAAACTTTTAGGGCAATTTTGAATTGTAATCCTGAGCCCCTTCCATTTCAGAATAATTTCAGCGGCATATTCTGAGTCACCTGGGCTCTAGTGAGGAACAATAGCCAAGAGCACTGAATGTCAAACCCATGCCTCCTGCATCAGCTCTAGCATCCCCAAACCCTATGGCCCCCTGTAGCTACCATTCTCACCCCGTTACCTCCTTTACATGAAACCCTCAATTCTCACAACCCCTCTTCTGCAACCAAATCTTGTGGACCTTGCACAACATGTCTCCTTTTTGGCAAAGCTCACCTTAGACCAGGGGTCCCCAACCCTCAGGCTGTGGGCCGGTGCCAATCCACACCTGTTGATGGCTGGGCTGCACAGCAGGAGATGAGCGGTGTCTGCGGTCTGCACAGAGCTATCACAGACCGCGGTTACTGCTCACCTCCTGCTATGCAGACATGCCTGGGTGTCCTCTTCCAGCTCCTCCGCCCACCCGGCTGATTATGTCATCCAATCAGCAGGCAGGGGGCAAGAGGAGCTGCAGATCAGAATGGAGAGCTCCTCCTGCCTCCTGCCCTGCTTATAGGATGACATTGTCAGCTGGGTGGGCAGAGGAGCCGGTAGAGGACACACGGACTGATCACAGCCTCTGCCCTGCCAAAGGTAGGAGTCCTGTGCAGGGGAGGCAGACATTAGGATGGGGAAGTGTCATGTTAGAGAGGAGGGGGCAGACTGCAGGGGCACTGTGATGGAGGAGGCTGTGATTGCTAGGGGCACCGTAATTTAAAGGGAACTGCACTGTAAAGGGGCACTGTAATCATTACAGTGTGATCCCCTTTATATCACAGTGCCCCCTTTACAGTGCAGTCCCCTTTTACATTACAGTGCCCCCTTTACAGAGCAGTCCCTGTTACATTAATGTAAAGGGGATTGCACTGTAAAGGGGCACTGTAATGTAAAGGGGGGCTGTGATGTGAAGAGGAACTGAGGACACTGATATAAAGGGGGGACTGTGCTGTAAAGGGGGCGGAGGACAGACTTTGTGTATAGTCCCTCCAAGCTCCTCCAGTTTCATTTGGAATGCTCTTGAAATTGAAGTTAATCTTCCTTAATGTCTGTTTTAGGCTTTTCAATGCCATTGTAACGTTCAAGATCATTAAACGGGTTTTCTTTTACAGCTTGGCATTGTTGGGAGAACAGGAGCTGGGAAATCTACACTCACAAACTGCTTATTCCGAGTTGTGGAGAGGGCAGGAGGCAAGATTGTGGTGGATGGGATTGACATAGCTACTATCGGCCTCCATGATTTACGAAGTAAATTTAATATCATACCACAGGTGAGTCTATGATAAAAAGATGGATGTGATCTTATATTAAACGGACGATTGGCACAAGAAAAGAAGTGAAGAATAAATACTCTAGAGACCACTTGGATGTTGGTATTCTGCTTCTTAAAGCGGAACTAAACCCATCAACTTACATTTCCAGCATGTCAGAATTGCTGTCACATTTGCTTGCGCTCTCAACCAAACTGTCAAACTATCAAATAGCTGGTGTCATAGCTGATCACATGTGCAGCACCATGGCAGTTGCAGATCAAACAGAAGCCAAGATGGCAGCTTCCTTGGCGGAAAAGGATAGGAGGATTTAGTTCCGCTTTAACTGCCATAAAACTATTTGAAATGCTATTGGTTGCTGTTTAACATTTTTCTATATTGGTTTTTATAAATCCCATTAAGAAGATCCCATTATTTGAATCCTGACTGTTTTCTGCTAGAATATAGGGAACTTTTCATTTCAGTTTTGGATGGTGTTAGAAGTGTTAGAACCATTGTCAAGTTTCTTTGTCCCCTGCTGGTGAGATTCGTCCTCTCTATTGGTCCACAAAATGAAGAGTAATCCAACATTTGACAGTTGTCACCAGTACAGGAGGTGAGAAAAAAACTTGATAGGGATGGATTTGTAGTCATTTCTAAGACCCCTTTCACACTGAGGCAATTTTCAGGTGTTTTATATATAAATAGTGCCTGTAAGGTGCCTTAAAACTGCCTCCTATGCCGCCCGAGTGTGAAAGCCAGAGTGCTTTCAGGAGCGCCGCCACATGGGCGCTATTAACCCCTTCTTCACCCCTTCTTGGGGGATAAAAGTGCCCCTCTAGCGGCACAAAAGCGGTAAAGCACCGCTAAAACTACTAACGCAGCTGTGGCCCCAGTGTGAAAGGGGTCTTGTTCTTTCATGAACTAAAAAGAAACATTTGAGCTTTAGGCAGACTTTAGAAAACATGCCTTCCCACCTTAATGCGTCCTATGTTTTTCCTTACCCCCCTACTCAACATCCTAACTACATTTTTTAATAAGACCTTTCTTTTCATTGCATAGATCATTTTAGACCCAGTGATGTGATCACTGGGTCTTTTGTGCTTCTCTATTTAATGCAGGCAGATAATTGCTGGTGGAAAGGGGTGGGGATGCGAGGGTGCATTTCTTCATGAAAATATAACAGCATCCTGTCGCAATAATCCTTTCAGGAGCCCTCAGTGCTAATGCATAAAGTATTGCTGGGTGGACATCAGTCTGGATGAGCATGCAGACCAGTGGTGGCTGGTACTCAAAATTTGCGGGGGAGGGGGGTGTCACAAAGTGACACCCCCCCAGAAATGAACGGCGGTGATCACACTGCGGGAGACAAGTGGCAGCGATGAACCAGGCGATGAGCACTGCGCCCCAAGTCCACCCTTTTTTGAAGCCTATTCGAGCCTCTGGCTCTAATCATGTGCTTCAAAAGAAAAAAACACCCCTTCCATTGGAATCCATGCATCCGGCACCCTGCATGTAGATTAGGGGGCCGGACGCATGGATGGGGGAAGCAGCTCCCCTGCACCCCTTATGGAGCGGCTGCCACTGATAGACTCTCCAAAATGAAAATGAGGCAGCCGCTAACTGATCTGCTGCAGCTTCTGAAGCACATTGCTTTCACTGCACACCGTGAGTTTCTCACAGAGTAAGTAATTTCAGTACAGGAGAGGAACCTGTGCATCTGTGGAATAATATAGCTAAGGCTGGGGTTAAACTTCAAAAAACGGTAACCTACCCAAAAATACATTGTGCCCCCCTTCTGTCAGAAACACCAGCCAGAAAGTACTGAATGCTGGGACAGTCCGGCATCAGGTATTTTCAGAAGGAGTTTAGCAATTGCAGCCCCCATACTTCTTTTAGTACAAGTGTCCATTAAACAGGACTTTGGGAGTGGATATGGTGTGACTGTTTCCATAGCATTTAGTGAATAGTTCGACAATAATCTTTTCTTGGAACAAGTTCAAACTTACCTTTTAGGCCACGCCTACTCCGTTTTAATATGCAAATTATGGTTTAGGATTCTGCCAGTTATTTTCAGTTTCATTATGATTTTAGTTCTGGATTATATTTGACCGAGTACTGTTTGCTTCCAGGATCCAGTTTTATTCTCAGGAACGCTCCGGATGAACTTGGATCCGTTAGACAAACATTCGGATATGGAGCTCTGGAATGCTCTGGACATGTGTCATCTGAAGGACTTTGTGCAGTCCCTTCCCAAGAAACTGTACCATGACATTTCCGAGGGAGGAGAGAACCTCAGGTACCCATTGTGATCTATATTCGGCAGTAGAGGGTGCATAGTAGAGCTTTACTTCTCTTCCATTAAAGTTGGAGCCCTTCACCAGTTCACGCTGTAAGGAACTTCTGAATAGCTACTGCACTTGAGTGCTTTCCTTCAGAGAACTTCCTAATCCAATGAAATAAAAGATTCTAATAAAATAAAGTGTGTCATGTATAGCAGAGCAAGTCTCAGATGTGCCAACAGTGTCTGTCTTGAAAGGCGGAATGCGGCTTGGCCAGTCTGTTCCCAAATGGGGAGGATTTCAGGAAGTGTGGCGCATCCCTATCCTTTCTCTACTCATCAGGAACCTCTCCCTGCCTGTCCCTACCAGACGGGAGACCTGTCCCTACACTACCCACACACGAAATGCGCAACAAGCCTGGGAGCCAGCACCCAAAATGGCTGCCAGTCACATGAGGCAGCATCCAATCGGAGAGCTTTCCCAGTGACCCAGGAAATAATAGAGGAATCATGTTCCTCTTGACTTCCCCTTTGACTGTAATGCCGCTGCAGTCGAGCACAACCTACAGTGGAGAGAATAGACTGCACCCGCCTACAACTGTGTGTCAGAGAACATTTAATGCATAGGGAATATGAACACTGATAGTGAACTTCTTCATTATCAAAGTAAATAATCTTCCCATTGAGTAGAAGGCAATTAAGGATAATACTACTCCAAGTGCCCATATCCTCTGAGTTGTCCAAGGTATCTCTGGTGCTTGCCTACAAGTACGTCCTTGCTCCATGCACTAAATATCCGGGGAACAATGGGCCATACACGGATGATGTCAGTGATGTAAAATCAA
Organism: Glandirana rugosa; assembly: GCA_018402905.1. Lineage (NCBI taxonomy): Eukaryota > Metazoa > Chordata > Amphibia > Anura > Ranidae > Glandirana > Glandirana rugosa. The sequence goes on from BLSH010004828.1 coordinate 186,994, forward strand.
CTTTATTGCAGCAGTTAGACACACTACTAAACTACTAACGCTACTTCAATAATTTCCCTTTGGGATTAATAAAGCATTCTGATTCTGATAAACACTCCAACTTGAGGGTGGCTTCAGGACTGGATGTTTGGCAGTATGTCTGACTGCAATAAAGTGTTATCATTTCATGGTCCTAATAGCAAGCTGGGGTGTGTTTTGAACCGGTGGCCTTGACCAAGTTCTGCTGCTGGAGGTCAAGATGCTGTCTGGAAAGGGTGCTTAGTTTACGAAAGCGATTGCACAGAATTACAAGTACTTTTAGAATGTATGATGTCTTGTCTATGTATTTTATATGTGTATGCATTTTCATGCTCGGAGATTAGTTGTAAATTGTAATGGTTGTATTGCAGCGTTGGACAGAGACAGTTGATCTGTCTTGCTCGAGCCTTACTCCGGAAGACAAAGATTCTGGTTCTAGATGAAGCAACGGCTTCCATTGATATGGAAACAGATAATCTGGTTCAGAGCACCATTCGAAATGCATTCATTGATTGCACTGTACTGACCATAGCGCACAGATTGCACACCGTCATGGACAGTGAAAGGTAAAAGCCTTTTATTAAAGGGAACATTGGAGCTATTGTCAGTGCAGCCTCTGCTGGAAATTGTTGCCAATCAGAATTAAAGGCTAAGTTCACTTTTTTTAAAAATATATATAAACGCACATCTTTTTGCAGGTAAAAAAGTGTGCATTTATTATTTTTTTTTATTGCACTGCACCCATGATCAGCAGATTTTGGGTGCATTGCAGGGCTCTTGCAGACTCTAACAGGAAGCATCTATGAACTACCACAGCGCTCAACAGCACCGTGATAGTACATTGAGAACTACAAGCCAACAGCTGCAAAGGCTGTTGGACCTTGTAGTTTTCTTTTCACAGAACTCTGTGAATGAATGACGCAGCCGGGTGGGCGGAGCACTCTTTGCAGAGTGTGACAAAGAGCGGGGGAAGAAGATCCCCCCCGCCGCCTGTCACAACGAGGAGACGGTGGATTTGTAACATGTTAGATGTTACACCCTAACGTTAGAACATCTTGCACCCCTATTTAGGGTGTAATTTGTTCCATCACTCACCTCCCCCCCAACTTAGACTTTAGAGTAAAACAATGTTTCTGGGTCAGGTTCATTGTATATGTTTTATAACAGTTTTTATATGTTTTTAATATCTTTATCCAGTGTGGAAATGTATACAAGTATATTGTTTTGTTGATTTGTAAAACATTTCATATATGGGAAAGAGGTTCACAGAGCACTATGGGCTACCCAAGGACACAGCACAGCAGTGACTGCTTGCCTTTTTGTATAGCTTTTTCTATCTGAAACTTTGGATTGAGTCCTCCGATAAGGAATGCATCTCTTATGACCTCAAAGTCTGTAAACAACGGTGCAGAAATGAAAGCCACAGTCTACTTTTTAGTGCATCAAAATCAAATAGGAGTGGGCAGAGCAACTGAATCTGCACCAGCTGGCTTTGTCATGCACTCTGCAGGACCTAGCAAACAAACTGACAGCAAAGCCCTTCAAGTTATTTTGGGAGACCAACACACCCCATGTAATCTGTGGGGCTTCACTGTCAATTTGACAGCAGCCTACTGAGCTCTCAGTATCAGGAATAGCTGTCAGTGTTTCTAATACATGGCTTCTGTCCTAGGGCAAACTGAGGGGCTGGGCTGCCAGTGTTCTCCATAACAGCTTCTGAGTTAGGATCCTCTTCTACCTTACCGAGGCCCCGGACAAGAGGCTCCAGTTAGTATTACTTCCATGTGTAAATATCAGAATTTACAGCAAAGTAAGAGTAAAAAAGAAAAAGGGGGCTCTCGCTCCCCCCTACCCCCACCTCTTCTTTTGTTTACAGCAAAGTAAGAGCCTGGAAAACATTTAGAGGAACCTAAAGCTTAACCTGCTGGCTTATATATCATTTTTCATGTGTAATAGAATAAAAAAGTGAAAACATATTTTTAAAATCCATTTTTTAGTTATGACCATAATTATTAAAGTAAGAATTTATTATGCATATCATTCAATAAGATCCTGTTTCCTGCAGGGTGCTTGTTCTGGAAGCAGGCAGAGTTGTGGAATTTGATGAGCCCCAGCGACTAATACAGAAGAAAGGGGTCTTCTTCAAGATGGTGGCAGAGGCCGGGATACTCCCAAACACAGAGCAGTAAATGAGATATGGAAGATTGTTGATCAGAATGTGCTCTGTACAGGCACTGGCTTTTTTACCTGCTTCCTTTTCTGGTACACAACAAAAGCATAAACACCGGAACAATTAATTCTCTACCAGCCAAACTCAATACCTTCCTCCTGTGTTCAATTCATATAATTTTGTTATCATTCCTTTACATTTTTTATGTTGGTCTGTTTCCATGTCATTTTATAGCGTCACTAGGGCAGCTTTTAAAGCGAAGCCCTGGTGATGTTGGACTTTGTTGGTTCGTGGTTTTGGGTCTCCAGAACAGACCATTTGAACATAAAACTAACCATAAAACCAAGAGATCCCAATGGTACGTCAAGAGGATGGAGCTAGTCTTGCTGGGAGATTTCCAACAGCCCAAAGGAATCCAGAGGAGGAGGAGCAAAACACAAAATGTAACTGATCAGCATAGTGTGTTTCAATCCTTATTTGCCACCCTGTTCCATCTTAGCTACCATGTTTAGAAAAAACTGTACCTAGACAAACACCAATTCTGCCATTGCCAGATTCTCTTTTTGAAAATATCTTATGAGAATACTTCAAGCGGATCTCAACCCTTCAATACTCCCCTCCTCCCCAGTGATGCCACATCTAGGAGCTCCCTCACTGGCACCCATTTTCGGAGTCTTCGGCTATCTTGATTGGCTGGGCTGGGATGACGTAACACCTGACGCTGAGATGTACTAAAAATGTACACTTTGCTCTACATGCCAAACTAAATGTATATTCTAACACAGTGGTTCTCAACCTCAGTCCTCAAGTACCCTCAACAGGCTATGTTTTCATGTTTTCCATTATCTTGCACAGGTGCTTTAAATCAATGGCTTGGTATTTTGGACAGCTATTTTATCTAAGAGAAATTCTCAAAACATGGCCTGTTGGGGGTGCTTGAGGACCAAGGTTGAAAACCACTGTTCTAAAGCATCTCATGGGGAGAAAAGTAAGAAGCCTTTATTGCAGAGGAGACTAAAGCTGGTCATACACTAGTAGAATTTTGTTTGAAGACTGGTTTTAGGAAAGTTTTTTCTATTTTCTAATTATTAGTGGGGTCAAATCGCTAGTCATTTTCAGTTCAGTCTCATTTTATTAAAAGAATAACATGTTTCGAAAACATATCAGTAGGTAATCAAAGTACAGGTACATATAGTTGCGTATATCGGTTAACATTTTCAACAGGTGTTGGTGAAGCAAACGTACCCACATGGTACAGTAAGATTTTTCAGAAATGTTTCAAAACTCGGTGGACACCACTATCTGCTTTACGAGCAGTGTCCACATATAGGAAAAATCATGCAGGCTCATAACATTGTGCTTTTCGTGCCATTTCATGGGAGGGCATACTGCTTAGAACCTAGACTCCATCTATAGGGGACTAGATGGTTGTTCATATAAAGCAAGAAGGGAAAAAGAAATAGGAAAAGGCACGGGAAACCAGAATGAACAGAAGTACATAGAGGTTGGGTAGCATTCCACCATGGCTAATCCAGGGTAATGTTTGAGTCCCAGGGTAGGAACCCCGTGGAATAACGAAGCACAGACCACAAAGTCCATGTGATGGAAAATTGGTCCTCCTTATTTATTCCTGTGCCAACAGTCACTCCAAGCCATTTATGCGGTCCACTTCCACTGCCCAGTCCCCCAGGGAAGGCATGCCCGCCAATTTCCAGTGTCTAGGTATTACCGTCCTAGCCGCTGCCAAAAAGTGGTGCAGTAAATCTTTTTTTTAACTGATTTGAGTGGACCAGGAAGCATAGATAGTAAAGCTACTTCAGGAGAGGAAGTAATCGAGGTTGCCATAAGTCTACAGTACAGTTCAAAGATTGCTTGCCAGAACTTTCGCACAGGGGGCATTCCCACCAAATGTGGAGCAAGGTTCCCTTGGATGAGAAGCATCGCCAGCAGGTTTCGGGAAGTGTCAGGTTGACATGGTGTAGGGTCGAGGGGCATCTATACCAATGGGTCAGTCATTTAAGGCCTTTTCCTGATTTTTAGAGGCCAAAGGCAGTTTATGTGTCAGGATGTAGCATTTTTGCCATTTCGTGGGTAAGATGGAGTGACCCAAATTTGCTTCTGGGAGTATAGTTGGGAAACCACATGCGTTGGGGAATCGGTTTGAAGTAGCAAGTTTTCAAAGTCAGTACAGTCAGAGAGAAAGTCGGGCAAAGGCAGAAAAGTACGGATATAGGATACCACTTGTTGTCTTTGGAGCTAATGTATGAAAGTGTGGGAGGACGATCCCAAGGGGTCATCAACATTTAAGGAGTAGTCTGGCTGGTGGACTTGGGCAAGTCGTCAATGGTCCTTTCTATTCCAAGGTCCAAACCCCGTCCCATGTAGGGCTGGTAGGAAAGCCAGGGTCCCAAATAGAGGGGTCATGGGTCCCTACGGGTGAGATATAGCCTTAGAGGAATTCAAGCGGTGCCAAATTTGTAACGTTTGTCAGGTGAGGTCACTAAGGGGTAGTGTGTCCTTCAAATAGTCAGCTGGTGTCCACGGTAATGCTCAGAGGTCTATCGGGGTCAGATGGCTCCCTATTTTAAACCCATAGCTTAGTGGAGAAGGGATGGAACCAGTCAAGGATTCATGTGAGGACTGCTGCTCTATGATAGGTCGAAGTGTCTGGAGCTCCAGTCCCGCCCCAAATCTTCGGGAGGGAGAGTTTTTGGAGCGTATCCTACATTCCTAATTCACAAATTACATGCACCTGAACTTCCTCTTTATACGCTCATAACACGTCACTACGTTCGGCTTGGTTGTACGATCGCTTAGTGCATGTCAGTACGTGAGATACATCAGCCAACATACGATTTGGTTGTACGACCGTCGCACTGTGTGTACGATGCTTTAGTGTGGTTCACTTTGAAGTTGCTCAACTCTCCATAACCTCTTAAATTCCTGCATTATGTGTGGTAGGGATAGGTGTGGTTGGGTTACGAACATTAGTAAATCTTCGGCAAAAAGAGCCAGTTTAGAATGTATAGGATCCACTGCAATACCAGAGATATTGGAGTTATTATGAAGAGCAGTTCCTAAATGTTTGCTGACTAGGACATAAGGAGGGGAGATAAGGGACATCCTTGTCGTGTCCCATTGTGGATAGAGAATTTGGGGGAGAGTGAGCCATTCACTCTGCAGAACAGCATGTGCGCTGGTCATTTTTAACCACAGTGGCGAGAGATGTCGAAGGAGCAGAATGGAGAATTGAATTTCTAACTGTGTGTGGCTTCCATTCAGGAAAGTCCATTCACTCCAAAATCGAATGTTAAAAGTAACATTTTTTGAAGTACTTGCAAGCAACATTCTTCATGTCATCAAATATACTGTTGAAAATGTTTGTATGAATGTTTGTTCAAAAATCTACTAGTGTATGCCCAGCTATTGTATGTCACTTGTGCAACAAAAAAACTTTAATGTTTGTTCTAGCTTAGCATCTCAGACAGGGTTAAAAATAGAAGTCAGACAATTGGCATTTTCAGAAGGTCAGCAAAGACACCCTCTGTGGGTCTCTACAGGTTCCTTTTCAGTTGCTTTAGTGTCCACTCATAGTGCATCCCCTCTTCTCTACCTCCGAACACCCCAGACGGTGGACTACATGCTGCTCCACTGAGATTTACTCAGGTACCTGGATCTGGATTCAGGCAGTATTGTGTGATTTCATGATGAATATATGTTACCATTTTTCTGATGGCAGTAATACAAAATCTGCTGAGGTGATAGTGATTTATTTGCAGTACAGGCAGTCCCTGAGTTATGAACGAGTTATGGACTGTAGGTTCGTTCTTAAATCGAATTTGTTTGTAAGTTGGAACTGTACATTTCTAACTTCAACCTGTGCAGTGATGTGGGATGTTTCCGGGCACTGCTATGTGTGCAGTTGTGGTATATGGGGCTCCCCTGGCTATGCTATGCAGCACTGTGGGATGTGTCTGGCGCTGCTCAGCCGTATCTGGGACCAGTGCGAGTGCAAGCGGCCGGCAGTGACGTCACACCACCCCCGTTCGTAAGTAGGAGTCGTTCGTAAGTCGGGGACTGCCTGTAAATATATTATTTAAATAAATAAAACCATAACGGCGGCCACACACACTTCAATTTTTTTTTTTCTTAGCCAATGAATTTGCAAATCAATCAAATCTGCAATTGAAAAATCATAACTGCCCTTTTGATCGATTTAGATGAGATTCAATCAAACTAATTCCATTGGCTAGGACAGAAAATTGTTGATCGCTTTGCCACAGAGATACTATTTTATGACTACAATCGAATTTCAATTGATCAGGTTATGAGATTACATGGTAAATCAGAGATGCGGTTGATAACTTACGATTGTAAGTTAAAATCATATCTTAGCTATCCATTGAAGTCTACTTCCCCATGTGCGCCATATTGATTGAATGGATGGCCAATTATTCTTATTGGAAGCTATCGACCAGAAACAAAACCCAGCATTTATTGAAGTGTATATGGTGACCATAAGACCTCTGGTAGTGAAAGTGTCTGGAAGGATAAGTGACATTTTGATAGATGCCATCTGATTGGTTCTTGATGAATGGCACAGTTGGAAAATCTACTCCACAGAACTCACCAGGCAAGCAGCATAGCCAATAGGTGACTCACCCATTAGGCAGCTAACCAGAACTAATGTAAAAAATACCGCGCTACTACACAAAAGATATCTGCTGCAACTCAATTAGGTACCACCTAGAAATTCATTATATTATAAAAAAAGAATTGCGCAAAAATATTTCAGAATATGCAAAAATAAACATATATATGTCACAAAATTGAAGAAAAGTCCAAAAAAAAAAAAAGGGAAAATGTCCATCCAAACTTGTCAGCAATTAAAGTAGATAGATGAATAAATAAACTCCTCCACCAGGTGAAGACAGGAAGGCAAACAGATGAAGTGCGTGAAGTAGACAAACGGAAGGACAGAAGTGGACCACCTCCTCAAATAAATAAGTAGATAGATGAAATTAACGACTGTTCAAACCTACCTGTAAAAGGGAAAAAAAAAAAAACCTGAAAAGAAGTTAAAACACTGTATATATACAAATAAAAACGTATAAGACTTTATAAAAACGCGTTAAGAAAAAAATATTATATTACTTAAAGATCCACCATGGATTAACTCAACGTCGTCTATAGAAAACACATCATCGCGCCATAAAAAATGTAATCAAGACCAATCGACGGATTACCCACTCAGTGGATAACCGATACGACGAACGGACCACTC
>BLSH010004828.1:195816-205952 GCA_018402905.1 Glandirana rugosa
GAAGCAAGGTTCCATTAGCTGTGTCCTCATTCACATCGTTTCTAGCTCTCTGGTGCTGCCGCCGGCTAAGGGAAACAGACTGTGAAGCCACAAGGCTTCACTGCCAGTTTCCTACTGCACATGCGTGAATTGTGCTGCGCTTTCTTAATGAACCACTTGCGGGGCGGGGGGGGGGCTCCCCCCCAAAAGGTGCCAAATGTGGCAGCAGAGGGTGGAGAAGGCAGAAAAGCAGAGCTTCCCCTTTTGGGTGGAGCTTCACTTTAAGTTAGTGTTCTGAACCTAAAACTTCATTATGTTTATGTTGAGCAATCCAGGGCACAATTCCACGTCAGGAATTTACTGTTCTCCATATGCCCAGCGAGGAGAAATCCTCATATACACAGCCCAAGTGGTTGTAAAGCTGCCCCCAGCCCCCCCCCCCCCCCTCATTATGAAACACTTACCTTGGAACGAAGCTGTTGCAGCGGTCTCGGCACACCACTGTGACCTGTGGCTCCAGCGCTGTGATTGGCGGAGCCACGCTGACGTCACTCCTGCGCATGTGTATACGGCACGAATACAGAAGAAACAGCACCCTGGGCAGTTCTTCAGTGCGCATGTGCCGATGATGTCGGCACATGCAGATACAGGGGATATTTTCTAAACCGTATAGGTATAGGAAATATTTCCTGGACCTACAGGTAAGCCTGATTATAGGTTTACCTGTAGTTCAAAGTGGTTGTCATGACTTGACAACCACTTTAACTTATACATTCTAGTGATCTTGTTGCTGGTGAGAAGATCGCTAGTGTGACAGTGGTTTTAGTTAAAGTTAGCAGCTCATTACATTTTTGCATTCCATTAAGGCAACCCACTGAAATTGGTGGGCTTCCAGTGCACCAAAATATCCTAAAAATCGTACAACCTCAAGTTTTTGCTGCAATGCATTTCAACATGTATGCTATTTAAAATGAATGGCACCACACTGAACATGCGTTGCAGCGATGCAGGCATTGCTGCAACACATAGATGTAAAGTTAAATAAATTAAAGTTGTACATCAAAAGCACATTTAAATTCAGCTAGCGGATATCCTCCTGTAATCCCCTGTATAGCAACACTGTCAGCAGTAGGGGCCAATCAGGCTTTGCTGCATGCACATGTGCTTCTAGTGAAGCATGCTGAAAGGAGGAGAGAGAAGAGTGATGACCTCATCAGTGTGCTGCCTTCCTTTTATTGTCCAATAAGCTGGCTGGAGGTGTGGCTTAACCAGTGTTCTTAAACAAACTGTGCTGCTGCTGTGGCAGCTGAGGACTGTGCCATCTGCCAAGGATTTGTAGATCTCAAAAGTGGTTGCACATAATTACAGTTCATTTCGCAGTTACAAATAAGGAAAGGGGAAGCAGAGCTTGCTCACACCAGCGACCACAGGTCTGCACTGTGAAGGGAGCAGGGCTGCTGCGTTGTAAATGATGCACAACACGCTACTCTATAAAAAGTAGTGTATGTCTACTTTTTTCAGTGCAGTGGTGTGAACTGAACTCCTAAGGACTAAAGGCAAATTACCTTGTCTATGCCATGGGAATGGTTTGGGCAAGACTTCACAATACATATGGGGAGAATGGACCCCGAAATGTATTCTGGCCTGTATATGTCCTGAATTAGCATTCAATAAGAACTCTATTGACATGCTATTGCAGGTACATCCATTATACTGTGTTCTCATACAGGAATCACACCATCCCCAATGCACATGTCTAAGTATGTTTGGTTAAATCTAGAAATAGAAACATTTTTAAATAATCTATATCATTACTTAATATACTCCAGTAGTGTTCTCCACATATGCTCCCTGTGTGTAAATGGCACTGAGAATTTAGTGTACTCTACTAGTGCATAACTGCCTGGACTAGAAGGTGTCATTTGTACCGCTGATGTGCATTGCATATAATATGTTTGCTGCTGATCTACATAGAAATTAATAGATATAATTGTATGGTAATATGTGGAAAGAAACAGGAGCACTCCCAAATATTTTAGTGATATTTTTTCTTTGTCTCAGGGATTTGTCACGTCAAACAAAATCATTTGTTAAAACGGCAATAAATTATCTTTTCTACAGCCCTTGTGTAGTTGTATTTTCAATGTGTACTGCCAATGCCAGAGACGTTTTTTTTTTGGGTGATTTTTTAAGAGTTTTGGATAGGGTGGAGAGGGATTAGCATACCTGTCAGGTTTTCATCGCTGCCTGTGCCCCAATGACAGAGATTCACCTCAATTGTCCTCTTTACTGTTATCAGGAAAAATGAAATAATCCCCAATTGTGGGTTGTCACCAGAACAGGAATAGAGGAGAACCCTAATTCTGGTGACAACAGGGGGGAGGGGGCAAGAGGGGAAGCTGCCCCGGGCCCAGTCATTGTTGTGAGGCCCAAAGCAGCTACCCTTTGAGCCCATGCTGCTTGCAAATAGTTGATAAGTGGATTTGGCTATCACTCAGGAGATGAGGGCGGAATTGAATGTTGGGGGAGCGGCTGTCAGTCCCAGGCACAGTCACACTGACCCCTCTTCCTCACTATGTCCAACAAGCTGCAGACCATCAGCCTTCTGAAGAACTTCTTTGCCAGAGGGTTCGGCAGGGTGTGCCTGGAGTTCACCTGACATCCTCCGGACATCAAGGTGAGACCGCTGGGAGGGAAGGGGGTCCAGTGTAATGATGGGGGTAGTATGGGGGAGGGTCCTGTGTAATGATGGGGGTAGCATGGGGGAGGGGGTCCTGTGTAATGATGGGGGAAGTCAGTGTTGATGGGGGAATCCCCCCCCCCCTGCAGCGCTATTGTATTCTGCTGGCAGGGGCGTGCAGGGAGCCTTCCCTGCCAGCAGAACACATTGATTACTGCTGGCAGCTATAGCCCCTGACAGTAATCGTATGCAAAAAAATCTGGCTGTTTGTACCAAAGTTGATCATTGGATTGACTTCAGTACAATCAGCCTGCCCATAGATGGGTCAAATCTCGGCTGGTCCCTGCTATACCAGCAGATGTTTGATCCATCCATGGCCATTTTCCTCCCTCGAACCACAGGAAAATACATTTTGTCTGGAGTTGTGCTTTAAACACAACACCACTACATATTACATGCTCAGCGACAATTTTTTTTTTTCTCAGCAGAAAGCCAGATGAATAAAACAAGCCACAAAATGAACTTCTTAAATCATTTTAATTCTACTTTCTGTATAAAAGAACATTCTCTCTCTTCAGTGTCCACATACAATTTAGAACTTGGAAAAAAAACAAAAGTATAATCCTACTCAATGTGAGTAAGACTTACAATGGGTAAGACCCCATACACACTATACAACTTTTGTTGTCAGATTTCCTTCAGATTTACCAAAACCATGTAATATGAGGTCAAACCATAGGAGTTTCAATTTGTATGCAATGAGGCAGGCTCTTGTACTATATGGTTTTGGTAAATCTGAAGGGAATCTGACAACAAAAGTTGGATAGTGTGTATGGGGTCTAAGGGTTGTAACAATGTTAATACTGCCATTGATGGACAGAAAAGTGCACCGAATAAGGTTCTGCAACAACACTGCATATGATTGCATTACTGCCGAGTGGGCTTGTACAGATTAATTGGGACTTTCAAAAGCCCCTTACAAAATTTACACTGACAAATCCCTAAACAGACCCTTGTAAGGCCCATGTCAGACAGGAGATTAATCACTGCTACAATCAAATATTAACAGCATTTTAATCTCTAGAGCAACTGGTGATTTGTCACTACTACGTGACTAGTTAAGCTAGGAATACAGCAATACGTTGGTGTGCTCTGCTACAAATTACTCTCCTTTAGCAATTTGTAGCTAAGCCTCAGCGGAAAGGGTGGAAGTAAGCTTGTTAGAAGCTCCAGAATTGGAAGGGGCTGTATCACCACTTATTTCCAGTAGAGCAGATGCAGGGGACTATCAGTATTAATAAGAATGCCCACAAAATTGGGCTTCTGACAGGGGAGTAGCTGCCAGGCTGTAATGGGAGGGAAAAAAAAATGATTTACTACACAATCGTTCAGCATTTCAATGTTCAGTTATTTCAATATATAAAACTTAGAGATGACTAAAGTTCAGGAGCCACACAGAAAATGTAGGCTTCAAGTTAGTTATCCTGATAGTCTCTTCGGGAGCATCACTGACCCAGAATGTTTCAAGATGCAGCACCATGCTTCTTACAGCATCCTCTTAATAAAAAGGCATATATTCCCCAACTCCCTAAAACATATAGACTCAGCCTATATTAACTGGATAAGATTTGGAGGGGGGGGGGGGATTCTAGACAAATTAGGAGCAAGAAAGTATGTCAGGGCTGCACAAAGCAACACATTCCAGATATCACCTTTTAGCTCAGTTTCTAAAATAAAATCAAGAATATTAACTGGAAGATAGTGAACAAACACCACCACTTCTCTTTATACACAAGACATGATATGTGCAGATTTGCCATTGTGTTCCAGCATCCTCACCATAGAAAAGTCTCATAGTCTGTAGCTTCTGGCTTGTGACCATCTGCACCTTTCTGCCATTATTGCACTAGAGCACAATGCACTAAAATTATCCATTTTGGAGAAGAATGACTCTCTGGGTGGATTCTGATCCTGCTCAGGACCACTTGTCATGTAGCAGGCAGAACTAGAATGTAGAACGGTGCCGCTAATATACAAAATCTAAACTGCAATTATAAAATAATGACAAACTAGTGCAAAGCATTGCAACAGGAACATTCAATAATGCCATGGGGCATCTTCCATTGTCTTGAGAAAGCCTTTTTTTTTTCAAACCGATTCATCAAATGGATATGTTTATGTGATAACTCAATATTTCAAGTTATATGTTTTAATGTATAGATTTCCAAGCAGCATTTCATCTTTGCTGTAGCAAGGCCAACGGTCATGGGATTGGATGGTGTTAGGAATTAAAGTTGTACCTTATTCTCACAAGACAGGAGATATTCAGGCATGCAGCCTTTCCAGAATGCTCAGACAGAATAGGCACTTAAAAAGTGAAATGTACCTACTGCTTGTAGTACAGAGCTTTACCATATAATTGGATGTCATGAGCTGGTGACCACTAAGGCATTGCTGGGAGCTGAACTTGCAGTTTGTCCTCTCTGGGACAGCATTCACCATACATTGCTGCTGAGAATCCACTATGGCGTCAGTAATACTGTCATCTGCCTCAGGGGACTCACCAACTGAACAAATGTAGAATGCCTTACAGCAGGGGTGCTCAACCTGTGGCCTGTGACCTCAAACCAGGGAGGTGCATGCCCATGCTCTGGGACAGCAGATCAGCAAGCCCAGATCTCAATCAACAGGGTATCGACCCACCATCCCAGGGCATCAGAGTGCATAGCTGGCACAGGCAACAGAGGAAGTAGGTGCTGCATAAGCCGATGGTTCCTCTGTAGCATTGCCTCCTGTCTCAGGCAGAGTGATACCAAGTGCACTTGACCTAGGACCTTTCTAGCAGCCTGGAGAGCGATGCCAGCAGAAGCTGGAAGAGGAAAAGGTCAGTGTATTAAACATCACACGCTGCACTTTTGCAATGAGCACATTAGCACTTAAAAAAAAAAAAAAAGATTATTAGACTGCTTTTACACTGATATGCAGGTGCAGTTTTTTCTGAAAGAGCACCAAAACTCCTACATGCAGTGGTTTTGGCGCACTTTCAAAAAGTGCACCGCACTCACAAGATGTAATAGAGGTCTATGGCTCAGTGCAGCTAACCTGCATGAGCACTGCATCCATGGTGCAAGTAGACCACAGATCATCAATGTGAAAGCAGCCATATAGGGGGCTCAGGGCAGTAAGGGTTTGTTTACAGTTGTCCTTTGGGGGATGGTAAAACCCCCATAGTCCATTGTGGCCTGTGACTGGTTACCAAATCAATAAAAGTGGAAGTAAACCCATTGATTTAACAGTTTCAAAAAAACGGCTACATTCCCGGCATCTGCCGGAAATGGGACTGTCAAACCAGCCAATGTCTGGTGTCATAGTTGATCACATGTGCAGCACTATGGCAGTTGAAGGTTAAACAGAGGCCAAGATGGCAGCTTCCTTGGCTGAAAATGATAGGAGGGTTTACTTACTCTTTAAGTGGTCCTCAAAAAGCTGAGCACCCCTGCCTTACAGAGAAGGGAAACAGCCCTGATTCACATAAAAGTGGAACTCCAGGGGGAAAAAAGTATTTTTTGGGAACAGCACAATGTAAATAAGTTACCTCTATCGATTAGTATCCCATGCCCGCAGCACTATCTGTACTGTGTAAATGACAGTTTCATTTGCGTCAGATATTACTCACAGTGTTCTTTTTCCAGAGTTCAGGCTGTAGCACAGTGCAGGGATTGTGGCATTCATTCTCCCCTCTTTCATTCACAAAGAGACTGTAAAGGTGTTTTGTGAATAGACAAAGGGGAATTCCTTACATATACCTGCACTTTCTCTTCCTTTGTCCAGTCACATTGAATGCAGTGTAAAGAATGCAAGGTTTTTTATGAATAGACAGGGGCTGAGGAATCAAAGAATGAGCAACACAATCCCAGCACTGTACTACTGTCAGAACGGTCAAGTCACAACACTGGGAGAAAAGCACTGTATTATCCTGCATGCATGAAATTCATTTGCATAGTACAGAACAGCGCTGCATCCAAAAAGGGTACTAGTCATTAGAGGTTACTTATTTTAAAAAAAGGGGGGGGGGTCATTTACTAAAACTGGAGAGTGCAAAACCTGGTGCAGCTCTGCACAGAAACGAATCCGCTTCCAGTATTTTTGTTTCAAAGCTTAACTGCTCCTGGTGCAGGCTCACCGCTCAGAGGGCAGCACAGCTCGTGTGGATCTGGTGTGCTGACTCACAAGGGCAGGTGCAGGCTGATGAAGCAATCAAGTAGTAACAGCAACAAGGTTGGAAGTAGCCGCACTCAAACGATCCAATTTCCAAAAACGATTTTATTGCATCAAAGGGTGATAGAGACAACGAACAGAAGGTCCAGCTGACGCGTTTCGCACCCTACAGTAGGTGCTTACTCATAGCTATGAGTAAGCACCTACTGTAGGGGGTTAAACGCGTCAGCTGGACCTTCTGTTCGTTGTCTATATCACCCTTTGATGCAATAAAATCGTTTTTGGAAATTGGATCGTTTGAGTGCGGCTACTTCCAACCTTGTTGCTGTTACTACTTAACTGCTCCTGGCCCGCCCACATACTGCGGCAGGACGGCCCAGCTGCGCCTAACAATGTACATGTACGTTGTTTGCGTCTTCCGGGTCTGGGGCGCGCCCAGGGACCCAGTCCCGCTGCGATTGAAAATAGTAGGAGCCAATCAACGGGTCCGGTAGGCACGATGTCCGCCGGGAACCCGGCGATCATTTGCAGAGAGGCAAAAAGGCGGTCTGCCTATGTAATCCACGCAGAGCGCCATTCTGCCAGAGAGGAAAATGGAGATCTTGCAGAAACACGGATCTGTTTACCTCAAGTAAACAGCATTCCCCCCACAGTTAGAAAGCAGTCCCTAGGAGCACACTTCACCCTTTGATCGCCCCTGATGTTAACCTCTTCCATGTCAGTGTCATTTATACAGGGACAGTACATTCTTTTTTAGCACTGATCACTCTATTGGTGTCACTGGTCCCCAAAAAGTGTCACTTGGTGTCCACCGCAATGTTGCAGTCCCGGAAAAAAAAAAAACACTGATTGCCACCATTACTAGTAAAAAATATAAAAAAAAAATAAAAGTCCATAAATCTATTCCCATAGGTTTGTAGACGCGATAACTTTTGCACAAACCAATCAATGTACACTTATGGGTATTTTTTCCCCCCAAAAACATGTAGCAGAATAATTATTGGCCTAAATTGAATATATATATATATATATATATATATATATATATATATATTCTCCCTTGTTTATAGCGCAAAAAATAAAAACCACAGGAGATCAAATACCACCAAAAGGAAGCCCCATTTGTGGGGGAAAAAAAAATAAAGTACATTCATTTTGTTTGGGTACAACGTTGCACGACCACACAATTGTCAGTTAAAGCAACGCAGTGCCATATCGCAAAAATTCTCTGGACAGGAAGGGGTTGAAACCTTCTAGGGGCGAAGTGGTTAATTGAACAAGCTGAAGTTAGAAGCGGATTGGCTACCATGCACAGCTGCACCAGATTTAGTAAATCAACCACAATTTATTTGTGGAGTTCTAGTTTAATGGCTTGGAGGTCACTGGGACAGAAAGTGTGAGAAAACCTCCACAATTAGGACAGACCATTTTCAAAACTCTTTTCATACTCTTCCCAAAACCTACAAAATAAAAAAAAGTTTGGCTGGGGTGGCAGATTGGAGGATTACTACATTACAGTGTTGGGGATGGCTAGTGTAATGAGTAAGTTCCACTTCCCTCAGCTGCATCATACACCAAATACACAGCTACTAAATCTCACCCCTGACCTCTGTTTATCCTCTGCCCCCGCATATCTGGTCCTGGCCCTCTAGCTCTTTGGAATAGAGGCACTTGGCTCCAAGGAAGTCTATGGGGATTTCACAGAGACGGGAAGTATGTGAGCTGAGGGTGATCCATGGCAGATCTGAGATTTTGCATCTGAATATCTGGCAAAGGATACTATAGAAATGTACATTGCACTTTACACCTGCCACCCTCAACAATGTTTTATCCCTTCCCAGAGTTTACCTTTAATAACCATGTTATGTATAATGAGAGCACCGTATAGAACTCTATACATTGCAAGAGAAAATAGAGTGTAGGACGATGAATGCAAAGACATATGTACATTCAAGTATGTGATGTGCGGAATGTTCCATAGATATAAAAATTTCATAAATACATCCAAGACTTTCTCCAACCACACTTCATAAAGTGACTATACATTCCAGGAAAGTCGTTAACAAATGTCTTAAAAAAATAAATATCTTTTAAAGGGCAGCTTTAAACACATACTATATTGGCGTAACCACACCTCTCTGGAATACACGTTGACGTAGGAAACAGCAGATTCTTTAATTGAAGTTAGTTTTTCGTAAATGTCTATTTGGTATTTCTATTGCGCTGACTTGAAGAGGCCAGGAGCCTCCCATAATTCCTGCCTGTATTGCCACTCCTATCACTACAGCCAAGTCAGGGTCAACCGATGTATTGGGCTCCTTGCTGAAAAAGTCCCTGATGACTTGCCGAATACGAGGTATACGTGTAGATCCGCCAACCAGAACAATCTCATCCACTTCTTCCTTCCCAAAGTGTCCCTCTTTTAGTACACGCTCTATGGGCACCAGAATCTTCTGGAACAGATCCTCATTCAAATGCTCAAAGAGCTTCCTTGAAATTTCTGTTTCAAAATGGACCTTTTGAGGGTCACTGCTCTCATCTTTTGGATTGTCCTGATTTAAGGCGACATTCTCCTGGCTGCGATCTTCTTCAACCCTCTTCCCTGGCTCCGATGAGTGATATGCAGGTAATGTTAAAGGCATACGAACCCATGAAGAATTATACAATGTGAGGTTCAATTTGACAGCTTCCACAGACTGTCTGAGTCTATGGATTTCTTCTTTAAGAGATGGCAGCGATCCATAGGTAGAATATATATTGTCATACAAGTACTGCAGGAGTCTTTGATTGAAGTCCTGACCTCCAAGCTTATTGTTACCTGTTAGGTTAATCAAAGGCAAAAAAAACTTAGGCTAGTATAAACCTCAACAAACTAGTATACTCTAAATTTCATAGCATTACACAATCCACCCAAAACTACTATCCTTTTATAAAGGCCCTTTTTACCTAGAATACCAATGTGTATGCACCCTTACTGCTGGCCAATGAGGTTATGTCACTCACACCCTAGCCAATGAGCTGCTTTAACGGGTTTCTTTGGTATGCTCAACTGGCAAAAGATCTATACCAAGTAGTAGCCTCAAAAGCTATATACAGTAGTAATGGGGTATATGGAACAATAAGTGTTATGTGTACATAAATGTCTATGCAGAACAGCAAAAAAAATTCATAGAATCCAATTGGAGCAGGCAGAGTAACTTTCCACTGATCTCATGCACCACCTCTGAAGAAACTGAAGTATGAACCATATCTAGAAAAC
>BLSH010004876.1:107360-122540 GCA_018402905.1 Glandirana rugosa
GTCCGATTAATATGTTTCGACACCAGGAAAACTATAAGTCACTGACTCGTCGATATTCCGATTTCCGATATATCCTTTTATGCATATTTTAGAGCGCGACCCTCTTGGTGTCTTTTTATCGTTTATTATACCTGACGACGGGAGGTCTATTAATGGAGGCGTCTCCCTTATTCCAACTTTCGTTATTCAGTCCTCTACCGCGACAGTGAGATTTACAATTCACCCATATATTACACTTGCACATTATATAGAAGGTGATATTCCACGTATTTTCATTTTAATTTGTATTCACTTAACATTTAGAGTGACAGCGCCATCTCCTGACTTATTGCTTTCAACCTTATTCCCTCTGCGGAGGTAATTATCTGGAGGGCAGCAGTCCATATTATTTGCTATTTTTCTGTGGTTCTCCCAGCGCGAGATTTTATACGTATTTTCCTATATAGCCTTTAGCCTTATAGCTGCTCAGTCACTGAATATCAAAAGGACCACAGCTTTGTATAATTAGCCTGTACAGCACAGCAAAGTAAATTACCAATAGAGATCCCATAAAAAAAAAATATTACATACATCTCAAAAAAGTTTGTTTTCTCTATATCTCATCCCTGAAATTCATTTCCAGATATAATCTATGTAAACAAGGTTATTTGGGAATTTCTTCATTATTAAACATAGTTACATATAGTTGCATAGTTAGTCTGGTTGAAAAAAGACACAATCCTATACCCACAGTTGATCCAGAGGAAGGCAAAATAAAAGCCAGAAAAGCATGAAACAATTTGCTCCAGCAGAGGAAACAATTCCTTCCTGATCCCCTGATCCTGAGAAGCAATTGGTATTCCCTGGATTGACATTACCTATAAATGTTAGTATCCAGTTATATTGTGTCCATTTAGGAAAAAATCCATGCCTTTTTTAAAGCAATCTACTGAGCTGGCCAGAACCAGCTTTTGAGGAAGTCTATTCCACATTTTCGCAACTCTTACTGTGAATAAGCCTTTCCATATTTGGATTAAATCTCTTTCCCACTAGACGTTCTCTGTGATGACCTTAAAGTCAGTAACTCAACACCAAGTTCACTATATGGACCACTTATGTATTTATACATGTTGATCATATTACCCTTACTATTCTCTTCTCAAGAGAGAATAAATTCAGTTCCTCTAATCTTTCCTCATAGCTAAACTCCTCCATGCCTCTAATCAGTTTGGTTGCTCTTCTCTGCACTTTCTCCAGTTCCCCGATGTCCTTCTTGTGAACTGGTGCCCAAAACTGAACTGCATATTCCAAATGAGGTCTTACTAATGACTTATACGGGGGCAAAATTATATCTCTCTCTGGAGTCTATACCTATCTTAATACAAGAAAGGACTTTGCTCGCTTTTCAAATCGCAGCTTGGCATTGCATGCTATTATAAAGCTTATGATCTACCAAAACACCCAGATCCTTCTCCACCATTGATTCCCCCAGTTGTACTCCCACTAGTATGTATGATGCATGCATATTCTTAGCCCCCAAGTGCATAACGTTACATTCATCAACATTAAACCTCATATGCCACATACAATAGCTGCCCAATTAAACAGTTCATTGAGGTTGGCTTGTAAGTTGGAGACATCATGTAAGGATGCTATTCCACTGCATAGCTTGGTGTCATCTGCAAAGACTACAATTGTACTTTTAATCTCAGACCCTATATCATTTATAAATATATTAAAAAGTAAGAGTCTCAACACTGAATCTTGGAGTACACCACTAATAACCTTAGACCATTCAGAGTAATGCCTCTTACGGTGAAACGGTCGTACGACCGAATGGCTCAAATCGTATGTTGGCTGTTGTATCTCCCGTGCTGACGTGCACTCAACGATCGTATGATCAACGTGCGACCAAGCTGAACATAATGACGTGAAACGAGCATATAAAGAGGAAGTGCTGTTATCGTGCGCCACCCTTTGGGCTCCTTCATCTAATTTCGTGTTAGTTGAAGTTTGGTGTTTGTTGATTCGCGACTTTCAAATCATTCTTCAGTTCGTTCTTCAGATCATTCTGTGGATCGTTCTTGGCCGTTCGTTCATGAACTATGTTCAGTTCTAGAGATAGAAATCTCCCTATTGTTGGCCTAGGAGTCCTGGCTTGGACCCAAAACCAAGGTAGGAGAAGGAGGGAGAGGAGTTGTTGGACCAAAAATTGGTTACTTAACCGTGATCAGTTTGGTCATATGGCTTTAGTCAGGGAGCTCCAGGAGAATAATCCTGATGATTTCAGGAATTATCTTCGGGTGACGGACCCCTGCTTTAACCACCTCTTGGCATTGGTGTCCCCCTATATCCAGAAGGAGGACACATGCATGCTCCTTGCTATCACCCTTGAGCAAAGGCTCATTGCCACCTTGCGCTACCTGGCAACAGGAAGAAGCCTCCAGGACCTCAAGTTCACTACAGGCATCTCCCCCCAGGCTCTTGGAGTCATTATTCCAGAGACATTCTCAGCCATCATTCATGTGCTTCAGAAAGACTATATTAAGGTATGTTTCATGTTAATAGCACATTTTATGTGTTTCTGTTTGATAATATAGTATTTGCTCTTTTTGACAATACCTAATTAGCAACATTACAATATGCTGTGAATGTCTTCTTTGGCCTCAGGCATGCTCTAAGCTTTTTTCACCTCCTTTTTTTCCTCTACACGCCTCCCCAGCATGTTGTCCAGTGTCCATACACACTCAGAGGGCGGCCATCAGGGGGTACAGGCAGTACTGTTGTAAGGGGCCCCAGTGTCTCAAGGGGCCCTTACAACAAAGATTTTAGCAGTCTTTAACATTGGAGTCTATGGGAACGGGGCATCCAGTTTGGGAGACCATTCTCCTGAACCCTAGGCGAGAAAAATACCAAACTTGCCCACATGGAGAGGACCACCTGGACCACAAGTGGTTCAAGTTTTGGACCTGCAGCACCTAGGTCTTATTGCAAGCATTGAGTGAGGCTGTGTTGACTGTGCACTGCTTTTTGAAGCCCTTGGATTTCACACTAGCATGCATTGCACACTTCACTGGGTCATGCTTGGCAGGCTACATCTCGTAAGTGTGACAGGGTGTATCATTCCTACTGGGGCTGCAACATGTGTACACCCCTGGCCAATGGGCAGATGTGGTGGAATGGCCCAGTGTGAAAGCCCTGGATAAGGTTGGTGGTCAGAAGGGAAGGGGCAGGTCTAAAGCTGTGTAAGGGGCCACCAAATTTCTGAGAGCTGCCCTGCCCACTCAGCCTGGTAATGCCACAATTATTTATGTCAGATGCGTTCCCCCCCTAAAACACATACTTTTGCAACGTTATTTTTGGCGTTCAACCAGGCAGAGTGCTTGAGGTGTTCTTATTATGTGAAACCTAATCCCCATGCTCCAAAAAAAGTTACATCATCATTTGAAACTACTGTATCTGCAGAAATGTAATCTCCTATACACACTCTCCATCTTTTGCGGGGGACATTTCCCTACTAATTCCCCAAAAGATGTAGTGCAAGGGCCTACTTGATTTGCTAATAATTTGACCTCATTTTATTTCTTTTGTTAGAATCTTGTTAAAAAAGTGTAATATGAAAAGTTTATTTTCTGTAGGTTGTGATTCTTACATGTCTTACATCTCCACTGTGCTGGAAATGGAAGTGTAGCCTTATGTTGCCCTTGCATTTGTATGTTGAAGAACATTTTTATGTTTGTTGGCAAAGTAAATTTTTTTTTTTATCCACAGTTTCCTTTCAATCCCCAGCAGTGGCAGAATGTTACTGCTCAGTTTTTGCAGCAATGGGATTTTCCCATCTGCGGGGGTGGCATTGATGGAAAGCATGTTCGGATTGTACCACCACCCAACTCTGGCTCCTATTATTTCAATTACAAGGGGTTTTGCAGCATTGTGATGCTTGCCATAGTGTCTGCCAACTATGAGTTCTTGTACCTGGATGTGGGGAAGAATGGCCGCAACTCTGATGGAGGAGTGATCATGCAGACAGAGTTTTATAGGTGGCTTCAGAATGCACCCTCAACTTGCCACCTGCAGACCAAAACGTGGAGGGTCTGAACTTTGTCTTTGTTGCAGATGAGGCGTTTGGGCTTGGTGAACATGTTATGAAGCCATTTCCTCAACGAAACCTGATCCCTGACCAGAGGATTTTCAACTATAGACTTTCCCGTGCTAGAAGGGTGGTGGAAAATGCCTTTGGAAGTTTGGCCAACAGGTTCCGTCTCTTTTTGACGCCAATCAACATGGCCTTATATAAGCTGAATCACGTGGTACTGTGCTGTTGCATCCTGCATCATTTTTTATGCAAGAATGCCACAAATTATCTCCCAACTGGGCCCACTGACATTGATGCAGCCCTGCCAGGCCCAAGTACATCAACTGAAGGCCGTCCGTTGTTGGATGCAATGGCAGAGCTCCAGAGTAGACGTGCTACCTTGGCCACCCAGGATGCTAGGGATTTGCGTATCAAATACATGCAATATTTTGTGGGGAGAGGGGATGTGTCCTGGCAAAACATGATTCCTTATCTCGTTTAATGTTTGATTACCCTTATAAATGAATCCTTCAGTTTAACTACTCTTTTCTGTGGTTTTTAGATGTGTAAAAGAGATGTTCTATATGTGCTTTATTTTTGCACTTGCTCCAAGAGGGAAATCTAACCTTCATTTCTCCATGAGATCACAATATCAGCTTCTGCAGACTATTTTTGAGGGCAGGGCTTGTGCTACATATACACAAACACAAACACACAATGTTTTTGCTGTTCATGCATTCCATGCATGAAGAACAAAAACATCATGCATTAACAACTGGTTTAAATGTTTCTAGATGAACTACACCTGTGTTGGCCACATAGAAGAGCACATTTGCTCTTTAAAAACCTAAACTTTATGGAACTCACAGGCATACATAAAGTAAAGAAGAAGCCACACACTGTTAGTATCAAACCTTTATATTGCTTGCACATTCTGAGGTGCTTTGCAACATGTAAAAAACGGATGTCAAAGATGTAAAGCTGGTAGGGCGCAAACGAAAGAGTGTAAACATGTACTCCATCTCATCAGGGGTTGTCAAGTGTCATCTTTCTCGGTGGGCAGACCCCCCTTCCTCCAAACTGGTGTTTCTTGGAGAAAGGAGTGTTGCATCTGAGAAATGTGTGAGTTGATCCCATCAGGGGTTCTGAGCCGACCCGTTTTGGGGGTGGCCACCTTTATCCAAACTCCACTAGCTTGGATAAAGGGGGGCAACCCCGAAACGCATCAGATTCAAACCCCTGATGGGATCAACTCACACATTTTGCAGATGCAACACCCCTTTCTCCAAGAAACTCCAGTTTGGAGGAAGGGCGATGTCTTCCCACCCAGAAAGATGACACTTGAAAACCCTTGATGAGATAGAGTACATGTATTCACTCTTTTTCATGAGGCCATTTCAAACGATCAACAGGCCCTAAAATGGGGTCCACAAAAACCAGCCCAATTGCAAGAAGAATTCAATTTTAGCAAGCATGTCCCCAACATCCGTCAATCGCCATTGGAGGTCCTGCGCTGCCCTCTGGAGTTCCTGCGCTGCCCTTTGAATGTCCTGTAGCTCCCCACAGCACCACTGAATTTCCCACCTTAGTCTTCCAATGGTGCATTGTGGAAGCTCATGTTAAGTAAAGGAAAATGCATAAGTGCAATGATGGTCAAGTGGCTGAGGGCCAACATAGTGATTTGTGTTATTTTGGTAGTTTTTTTAAGTGATATCTTGACATTGATTGGTATTGGATGCCCACGCTGTGATTGGATGGAGGCGCAGACCTGGAAGAAGGATGTCGCCAGTCACAGCGGGGTGCTTAGACCGCTACAACAGCTTTGTTCCAAGGTAACTATTTCCGAAACAGCTATTATGTGCTGCATAATAGCTGATTATGACTTGGATGGGCCTATTTTTTTGGGGTTGGTTGGGGGGAGGGGGGCAATTTACAACCACTTTAAAGGCAACAATAATAAAGGCCATGGCCATACTTTAGAACAAAGTAAAAAAGGTGTGTTGGTTATTAACTGCTGTCTGCTGTCCCATGTACAAATAGACATGCCAATACACAAGAAGCAATATTAGAACAGTACTTACAAGGGCAAACAACAGGCTCACTTGCAGCTTGTTCCATTGGGGACTCGGGATGTTGGGACAGCTGAAGTGAATCTGGTTCTTCTAAAAAAAATATCAAATGCATTCATTGAGCATCCCAAAGTCACTACAGGATCAACACATACATTGTAGGATATTTTTCAAGTGTATCAACCTTGCAATTGGGCTGGGCTGGGTGCATCTGGTGGACTTCTTGCATAGGCTTGGGGGGCCTCTGTAGGATTTTCTGCAAAAAAAAACAACAAGAAATGGACGATGATGCCATTTTCCACGGCCCAAATACTTGACAAGTGGCAACATTCGTCAACTCCTACAGCTGCCCCCCCCCCACCTCACTCCTATGGGATGTGGGCTGTCTGATATCCATCATATGCATTTGTGTGCCTTCCAGCACTGGGGGCTATCCTCTCACCATGTCTGCACTAGCAAGGCTGGATTAATGGGCACTGATGAATCAGTCAGCAGCCAGTAAAGTGATACTTATCCTTTAATTTAGGCCTGAAACCCCCACTTTTTTGTCCACCTAGCAGCACCCCTGTCTGTGGCCCAATTTGTATAGTTGTCATTTAGCACTTACCTTCTGGGCGTGAAGGTGGGCTTAATTCCCCCTCCGCTGACGGGCCAGGGGTGGGAGCATCCATTGGTCCTTTGGGGGGGTGGGTCCTTTGTTTTTTTTGTTTCCCTGTTGCAAAATACCAAATGAACATAAGTGCAAAAGCTAAAGGAATGTCTGAAAACAGTCTAAAATGGTATTCTTCATATACAGTATGCTTGATTTGGAAATTAAATTTGGGAACCCCAAGACATACAAAGAGTTCAAAAATTCACAGATAATTCTCTCTAGCTACTTTGACCAAAAACAGATCCAGACACCGAATTTACACATCTACATATTGGTTGCAAAAAAAATGCTTACTTTTTTCAAGGATTCGATGGATCCGGCGCAGCTGGTCTTGCTCCCGATGTTTGAGATCGGACCAGCGCTTGCCGAGCTGATCCTTGGCCCGCTGGACCCCATATTTTTGAGACAGCCGCTCAATGACCCTGTCTAGGATATAATTCTTATGGCTGTTCGGCCTCGAATAATCCCCCCTCTTACAATCGTAATCCCTGGCCTCCATGATTCCCACCATGTCGACCATTTCTGCCCTGGTCATGGGAGTGGCCCTCATTTTGTGGTGTCTGCTAGACTGGCTCCTATGCAAATCCACCATGATTTTTGCCCAATCGATCGTAGCTCGTTCATCGTAGATCGTTAGTTCCGTGGAGGCGTATGTACGAGTCATGCCCCAGCGTCACAACGCACCTGAGAGCGGTACGCATGTGCAGCGTATAAAAGCCGAACGAACGTGTGAGAAACTGCTCACTAGCTGGTGCAAACGAAGGTTCGACTGGAACTTCTGACATAGGTGGGTAGAGGACTATACTGTTATGCTTGGATTGGATTGGGAAGAATGGCTTATACTGCTTGGCTTGGGGCCTAGATTTGGTGGAGCTTTTAGGGGTATGCTGGGTGAAGTTGCATGATGCTTTGTCTTGTGTCTTGCAGGCATAATGAGTGACAATTTTTTCTCGCAAGACTTCCTGCCACAGTTCATCGATATGTACAGGCAACTCCCCTGTCTGTGGAATGTCCACACGAAGGACTATTTTAATCGGGCACGAAGGCTGGCAGCTGTACAGCAATTGGTGGAGCTGTGCAAGCTTATCAAACCTAATGCTACCGCTAAATATTTACACACCAAAATTGCAAACATCAGGACTACATATGGGAGGGAGGTGAAAAAGGTACAAGACTCCCAAAGGTCTGGAGCTTCAGCATCTGCTGTCTATGTGCCGAAGCTGTGGTACTTTGACAACCTGCAGTTTTTAAAAAATCCCTCTGAGGCTAGGCCATCCCTTTCCACCCTTCCCTCTACTTCTGCTGAGGCCATGGCTCCTAGACCTGAGCATGAAGATGAGGAGGAGGCCGTCTTGACCCAGGTATAATGTTGGTGAACATATTGTAAAGATAAAATACAATGATAAGAACTAAACATTATTGTCCAAACATTTGAGTCTTAACACATTTGTTTCTATATCCAAACCCAGTTGTGGACTAAAGTAATTTTAAGGATAAATCAAAATGCTGGTGCCAGAATGCTAGTATTTGTTATTTCTAATTATTCAATAAGCAACAGTCATGAAATGTAAATTTGTTTGGATTCATCACCCACACAAACAAACATATTCTAATAATGTCACTTTTTTTATACACAGGAAAGTTTCACCGAGACAGTGACTGAGGAGGAGGCAGCTTGCTCTTCACAGCTTTGCCAGTCGCAAATTCCTCTCCTTCAGGTTGGTAGGAAAAGGAAGAGGAAAAGCCATCATATGGTTGAAGCAGCTTTTTTTTTGAGCAGGCCACACAAATCCTCCAGAGGGATCTGGACCAGGAGGAGTCATTCGCTGCCTATGCAGCAGCAAAACTTAAAAAAAATGCTTCCATACCAGCAGAACAGGGATGAGGAGCTGATAAGCCAGGTGCTGTTCAAGGGGGCGTTGGGGCTCAATACGGAGTACACAGAGCTCCACGAGAATGTGCCTCCACCTCCACCACCTCCACCACCTACCCCATCTCACCACCCAACCCAAACATCACATCAGCATGCTGGCCAGTGGCAATTTTTTCCCCATGGCCCCCACCAACAACCATGGTCTTGGGATTATGGCCAATACCCCATTGAGGTATTTATTTATTTTTCTGTATTTTTGTTTTGATATTTTTCGTTTGTTTAATCTTTAACCCATTTTGCTGTGAAGAAACAGTTTGTTTCTGTTATATTTTCTTTGCATAAAAACTGCTTTGCTAATTTATTTTCTGTTCTTTATGCTTTAAAAATAAAGAATAATGCAAATAACAATACATGCCTAAGTTTATTGAAGAAAATGACAGGTTTGAAGTAGGCAGTTACATTAAAAAGAAAAGTTAGACTTATCTCCCATAAGGCTTCAACATCGGAGAGACCTGCGCCCTCTCCTGGACCTTCTGAGATCCAGAAATATAACCTACAGATGGAAATTCCCCTTCTGTTTGTCCGCATCTGCCCTGGACCGCACCGACTTGCTCCGGGTGCCCGAGGACCTACGTCAGTTTTGCAACACCCTAAATCTACCAATACCCCTTTTGCCAGACTGGTACAGTGATTACCGCATCATCGCCACCCGACCCACAGAACAACATGAGGATCCGATTTAGTGAAATGCTCAAAGGTTCCGATGAAGATGATCCCCAAATACTCCTCCACCCCATGCGCTCCGCCAGATACAGGTAGGAAGCCCCTCGGCTCCTCCGGCGCAGAGGAGATTACGCCAAGATACCTAACAAGGCCACCTCCAGAATGCCGACCGGTTCCTTGAGATCACCACGCTCAAACGTCCTGGAGCAGCAATAAGTTCAACACGTCTCCTTTTCCCCTGCTCTCGCCATTTAACCCTCTGGCACGCTTCACCACGAACGTTGCTTATCTGAGAATACCACCCAGATAACTCCACATCTAAAACTGTAATGCTACTTGGACACATACATTTTCCGCATGCCACCTATAACCCCGGAGGCTGTTCCACCTGGTAGCCCATGGCTACTTTAATGTACCCTCCCCCATCCCCACACCCATGGCACCAAAGGAGCCCCCCGAGAAGGACAAGACTTTGCCCCAATAAGACCCAAGGACTCTCCCTGCTCTGTCTGAAGAGGTTATGATAGTCTCCTTGCTGAGCTATGACAGCCCCCCCCCCTTTTTTTGTTTGTTTATACGTAAACAATGCCTACACGTTACTGAGCCTCGACTATGTGACCTGGGGGTGGGGTGGGGGTGAAGCCAAGCTCCGACTTATTCACTACTTCCAAAACAAACGCCCATAATCTCAGACATGCCACGAAACAATAGGGGAAGAAAACGCATCCCCCCCATGTTCCACCCAGACACTGACACAAGGAACTGTCTCTGATACCCCCCAAACCGCGGCACTCAGCTCCTCCACCACCCTCTTCCCCGCCCCAATTCTTGTTATTGTCGCTCTAACTATACGATAACATAGCTCTCATTTCGAACCAGGTCCAACACCCCTGGCTAAACAACTCCTGTATGCTCCATATTACATCAAACCTACGCTTATGTCACATCCATGACACTATTTTACTTCTTACATACATACTCAGTATGGACATATACAGCCGATGAGCGCTCTGCTCGAACGCATGACTATAAGGGGAAAGACTTCCCCTCTCAACCCCCCCCCCATTGCTCCTACACCACACACCTCCAAGGTTGCACTTAGGGGGGCTCAGAATGCTACTGACTCATATCCTTGGTGACCACATTTCCCGATGTAACACACCAAGATACAAACCCACTCTTGACCCCGGGAGCACCCTATTACCTGAAACACATACATCATACTCACAGTACCTCAAAACCCGACAACTCATACAGACACTCCACACTCTCTGTGTTTACACATTCATTAAAATTCCTCACACACACACTTGACTACCTATCCCAACCTGGTATTCGACACTATGATCTCTAAGTGAAGCAAATGTTAAGACGTTATTATGTTAAGATGTTAAAATGTTACCATGTTAAAATGTTACTACATGCCAGAACTAATCTACCACACTGCTGCCTTGCGTAAACAATCTCTCCCAGGTAATCTACCAATTCCCGTTCCCACACCATCAGGCAACCTCCTCCCTATCTCCCATCTCCAAGCGCCTCCACTCAACACCACCTCTACCCGGACCATAATCCTAATTTTTCAACGCTTTACCCTTCCCAGAGTACTGGGACTGCACCCTTGATATCCTCTGACATGGGACTCTCAATCCTCTACAGTGGGACTAGAACTCTCTCTCCCAGTACCTCCACGTCCCCCACACAGCGGGTCCTCTGGATCCCCGCTGACCAAAACCGAACTCCCCGGAACAACTTGATCAAGTAGCTGGTCTACCTCGATTATCGGTACACCCCCTTCCCCTTTGGTCTGCCCATTAGTGCTGCCAAGCACTACGGTTTTGCATTGCATTAGCGCACTGACCATATCCTTGTCTATCGCTCCATCAAGACTTTAAACCTCCCCCTACCCTCCAAGTCCCTCCCTCATGCCTATTCCTGTTGGCCAATCCCCTCTTCTAAACGATAAGATGCCTGCCCGGACACGGCATCCCCCCTTAAATTGAAATTCCTATCGCTGAACGTAAAGGGTCTCAATATCCCCGAAAAACGTTCGCAAATCCTAGCTTCCATGAGAGCCCACAAAGCAGATATTATATACTTGCAGGAAACCCACTTCAGAACAAACTCCATCCCTAAGCTATATAGCCCCTTTTACCCAAAGGCCTTTCATGCCTCAAATCACCTGGCCAAATCAAAAGGAGTGTCTATTCTACTCGCAAAGCACTGTCCCATAGAAATAACAGACACCTTGATAGACCCAGATGGCCGGTATCTCTTCTTGAAAGGCCTCCTTGGACATAAAGCAATCACACTAGCCAACATTTACGCCCCAAATGTACAGCAAGTTCCGTTCTTTCCAAAATCGCAACTCTCCTCTCCTCATTCCAATCAGGGATGTTGATTCTAGGAGGAGACTTCAATATTCCCCTTAACCCCATTATGGACTCTTCCACGGGCACCTCTTCTATCCCATAGCAAGCCCTACGCCAAATTCACACGCAGCTCCACGATCTGCTTCTCCATGATACCTGGCGCACCCTACACCCGAAAGACAAACACTACTCCTTTTACTCTGCACCACACAATAGATACTAAAGAATTGATTATTTCTTCATATCCCAACCAGACCTACACCTCCTTCGGAAGGCTGCAATTGAACCCATGTATCTCACTGACCATCATCCCATTTCCATCCAGCTATCCTTCCCAGCAACCACAAAATGGTCGAACATCTGGAGGCTAGACGCCTCACTACTGACAGACCAACTGAACTTAAAACACATCCGATCGGGCTTAGAATCTTTCTTCCAGGCTAACAACACCCCTGAGATACACCCCATTACCCAATGGGAAGCTCATAAATGCACAATAAGGGGTGAATTCATAGAGCTCACTGCCAGACGCAAGAAACAATGTTCAGCTCATATACAAAACTTGACAGACCAAATCAGGCTCCTTGAGTCCGCTCACAAAAAAACACTAGCCATAAAGACTCTGCAAGAGCTCACCCATCTGAGATCCCTTCTACTGACAGACTTAAACATAAAAATTAGACGCAAGTTTATCCTGACTCATAAAGTATTCTACGAGTACGGCAATAAAAGCAGCACGCTGCTCGCAAGGGCCCTACAAGCAAAGAAATCAAACCAATCAGTCCGCCAAATTCAGAAAGCAGATGGCACGCTCGCAATAAACAACTTAGACATAGCTTCATGTTTTGAACAATTTTACCGCAATCTATATAACCTCCCACCCCCAGATATGCCCCGATGCACAACGAAAGAGAGATCTACGCTCATTAGAGACTTCCTCAGTCAATACTCTCCCAAACCCCTATCACAAGAGATATCCCAATCTCTTGACAACCCCATCTCCAAGGAAGAACTAACACAGGCAATTCAACAAATGAAGTCAGGGAAAAGCCCAGGCCCAGATGGCTTCACGGCCGGATACTATAAAACATTCCTAGACACGCTCACAAACCCTCTCTTATCCACACTTAATCCCCTCGCTTCCTCATCAAAACCACACTACCGTTTGCTGGAAGCGCATATTACAGTGCTGCCCAAAGATGGAAAGGACCCCTCATTAGTGTCCAACTATCGCCCCATATCCCTTCTCAATGTTGACACGAAAATCTTCGCAAAAATATTGGCTAATCACCTTCTCCCACTCCTCCCGTCACTAATATCAACGGACCAGGTTGGCTTTGTCCCTGGGCGAGAAGCCAGGGACAACACCATCAAGGCCATCAACCTGCACTATCACCTGACAGCCTCCAAACAAAAGGGCTTCTTCCTTTCGCTTGACGCTGAGAAGGCATTCGACAGAGTGGCCTGGGACTACATGTTTGAGACCCTCACATGCATAGGCATCCAAGGCCGCATGCTAGCTATTATCTCAACCTTGTACTCTAGCCCGCTCAGGTAAGGGTCAACGGCCACCTGTCGAATGCCTTCCCCGTCAGAAATGGAACGCGACAAGGCTGCCCCCTGTCCCTGCTTCTCTACGTCCTCACGCTAGAACCTCTCCTCAACCGTCTCTGCATTAACCAGAACATAAAGGGTCTTTTCATCTCTGAACATGAATATAAAATTGCAGCTTTCGCAGATGACATTCTGCTATTCCTGACGGATCCCCACATCACTTTACCCAACCTACTTCAAGACTTCTCGAACCTCCATTCCATCTCAAACCTTAAAATTAATTTTGCCAAATCACATGCCCTGAATGTTTCCATGACAACTGATGTGGTTTCCCAATGCCAAAGTAATTTCCCCTTTATATGGCAAGCAAAAGCTATCCCGTACCTGGGGATCCAATTACCTACTGACCTGTCTGATTTGTTCGCATCTAATTTTACTCCACTCTTGACATCCATAAAACGTGACCTAAAAAGTTGGGAGTACTCATCTCTCTCATGGTTTGGAAGGGCAGCTGTCCTCAAAATGAATGCCCTCCCAAGAATCCTTTATGTTATGCAAGCCGTTCCCATACATCTACCCTCTCCCTTCTTCTCGACCTACAAAACCCTAAGTACCAACTTCCTCTGGCATAACAAACCCCCGCGCATTAAATATGAGCACCCGACCCTCCCTAAGGCCAGAGGGGGCATTGGCTTACCAGACCTGAGAAACTATTATAGAGCATGCCTCTTGACTAGAGTAGTGGACTGGAATGTACATACAGCCCTCAAGCAATGGGTAGACTTAGAGAACTCCCTCATCAACATCACAGTAGCTACAGTGCCCTAGATACCCCCCCTTTCCATCCCCTCCGCTATCAAAGACCATCCCCTCATTGGTCCTACATTGTGTTGCTTTCAAGACTTGAGCAATAAATGCCAACTTGTATCCATACCAGGCCCTCTAACTCCGCTCAGGTCCAACCCCGAATTCCCTCCAGGGCTTTCTACCCGATTCCTAGCAGAAAATTGGCCACACAAGCATGTCTTAGCATGTCATTTTTTCCACAGGGACTCTCTACGAACCCGCAAAGACTTAGCCACACTAATGACAGACCTTAAATTCCCGCTATGGATGTACCTTCAAATCCAACACTTTCTCTCAGACCCGCGTCACAGATCTCTATGGCTTAAACAACTCACCCCCATGGAAATGTTATGCTCTGAACTCACCCCGCAAAAGCATCTAATATCCTAAAACTACACACTACTTTTTCATCATCACCCCTTGAAAAACAGAACGTGCCTCTCATGGGAAAAAGAACTGTCACTGGACCTCTCAGAGGACCAGTGGGAACGGATATTCAACAATGTCCTTAACTGGTTCCCCACCGCGCGCCGTCTTTTCACGGCGGCAGTCGGGGAGCCCTGCGCGAATCGCCGTAAATAAGCGGCGATCTGCATTTGGCCACCAGGGGGCGCGCGCGCACCTGCCGCACTCCTGGGGAGTGTGCCCGCGGCTCGGGCAGACCCGATGTCCGCCAGGCGAGCCGCGTTGAGCGGCCACAGGGAAAGAACGGGGAACCGCCGATGTAAACACGGCGGTTCCCCGCTCTGTCAGTGGGACATGAGAGATCTACTGATCCCTGTCACTGGGATCAGTTAGATCTCTCATGCCCATGGAAGCCCAACCCCCCCACAGTAAGAACACACCCAGGGAACACGATTAACCCCTAGCTCTCCCCCTGCAGGTTAACCCCTTCACTGCCAATGACATTTATACAGTAATCAGTGGACATTTAAATTTCTGATCGCTGAATAAATGTCATTGGTCCCAAAAAAGTGTCAAAAATGTTCCGACATGTCTGCCCCAATATCGCATTACCGCTAAAAATCGCAGATCGC
>BLSH010004876.1:130581-143039 GCA_018402905.1 Glandirana rugosa
ATACCTTCCCCTGGAACGATCAAACGTAGGACATTGGAAGACTTACTACGCCTTCTAAAATCTGGTCTTGCTGACATAAGATCCCGTAAGGGGATTTCGTATCGTCTAGGCGTCAACCCATCTTATATCGGTCGGATTGACCACACTCTATGGTAGAGTAGTATTGGAAATGTGACCGAAGACTCTATCACCATAAGTCTTATGGGAACTTCCTAGACCTTGTCCGACGAACGGTGACGAGGTCAAGGGTAAGCTTAACCTCTAGACTAAGGGTCAATCAGTACTTCCGGCTAAAAAATTACCCTTCTCACTCACGAAGTATCTACTGGCTCTATGGAGGGAAGACGTCACTACCGACTGGTGTGGTAGCAAGTATTAGACATTTTGAGCCCCCCTCACCAAGTGTGGTCAGCCATCACTGCAGAAGGGAGGTATCTCGGTCATCTATGAAGCACTCACTCTTCCCATTAAAAAATCGGCCTTCATGACTAACTGGGAATCAGATCTCCAATTCGAATGGGAACTGGAGCAGTGGCAAGCAGCCTGTTCCAGATCCTTCAAGGGTATTCTGAATACCACTATCTCAGAAGCCAGTGTAAAGGTTATGATGAGATGGTATCTCACACCAGTTAGGCTGGCTATATTCTACCCAACTGCGGATCTGCTATGCTTTAGGGGAATGCCCTAGAATACAGTCGTTCTGGTCTAAAATCTTCCGCATCATTCAGAAG
Source organism: Glandirana rugosa (assembly GCA_018402905.1). Lineage (NCBI taxonomy): Eukaryota > Metazoa > Chordata > Amphibia > Anura > Ranidae > Glandirana > Glandirana rugosa. Next base: position 131,313 of record BLSH010004876.1, read on the forward strand.
GTTACAGGATGCAAACTAGCAAGGTCCCCTTCCATAGCACTTTTAAACGAATTCATCCCTAACATTTCGAAATCCAATAGGAAACTAATTCATTTTATCTTTCTGGGTGCCAAAATTACCATTGCCAGGGCATGGAAACAAGAACAGGTTTCACTAAAGGCAGCTATCCGAAAAATCTCTTGGTTGATGACACAAGAAAAGCTAGCTAGCATTTGTTTTATAGACACCGCTATATTCATGTGGGTGGTAGGGAACACAAACATAGTTTTGAGGGTCAGGGAGTCGTTGAAGGTTCTTTGGTTGACCTATTGAAGATGATTATAGGACTTTTTCCTTTCTTTTCTTAAAAGGGAAGAGAGGAAAGAGGGATAGGAACTTGGGGTCTATTGAGTGGGTCCTAGGGAGTCGGGGAGGACCTCAGTCCTTGGCACAGTCTGATCCCTCTCGGGGTGTCGGGGATCTGAGAGCACCCCTTCAGGAGGATTTCAATGCGGACTCTCCTAAAGGTTCCTAATTAGGGATCATTACTTTGAGGGACCTGCTCTAGAGGACCTAATTTTAGCAATTTGATCTCGATCGAAGGATGACATATCTCATACTTTGCTTTTACAATTGTTTATGATGGAATGCTATGATACAGAATCATATTAACCCATATTACTAGTCTTACTAGTAAACGATAGTTATACCTACCTCCCTTTCCTTTTTTTTTTGCTGGAATTATTATTTTCTTCTGTTCTCTGTTTGAAACAATGTTCTCCTTATTCCCAACTGAATATAAGTTGTAAATTTGCGTTGTTTATAACAATGTATTTGACTTATACTGTAAGATAATCCTTAATAAAAATATTGAAATATAAAAAAAAAAAAAAAAAAAAAAAGAATCTCTGAATTCGGTCTTTTAGCCAGTTTTCTATCCATTTACAAACTGATCTTTCCAAGCCTGTAGAGTTTACCTCACACATTAGCCATGTGTGGGGAACAGTGTTAAACGCTTTTGCAAAATCCAAGTATATCACATTTACAGCCACCCCTCTGTCCAAGGTTTTACTTACTTCTTGATAAAAATAAATTAGATTTGTTTGACAACTTCTGTCTTTCATGAACCTATGTTTAAAATATTTTTTTCCAGCAAGAACTCATTCAAGCAGTCTTTATTTCAACTCTTCTGTATCTTCCCAACTATAGAAGTTAACCACTTCAGCCCCAGAAGGATTTCACACTTTAGGACCAGAGCACTTTTTGTGATTCAGCACTGCATTGCTTTAGCTGACAATTGCACGGTCGTGCGACATTGTTTCCAAACGAAATTTGCGTCCTTTTTTTCCCACAAATAGAGCTTTCTTTTGGTGGTATTTGATCCCCTCTGCGTCATTTCTGATCACCACTATAAATAAAAAAGTACGACATTTTTGCAAAAACAACTGTTTTTCTTACTTTTTGCTAAAATACAAATCCAAAAAAAAAAATATATAAAAAAAATTTTTTTCATCGGTTTTGGCCGATTTATATTCTTCCTCATATTTTGGGTTAAAAAAATCGCAATCTGCATTTATTGATTGGTTTGCACAAAAGTTGCAGCGTTTACGGATGCTGAAAATTCATTTTTTTTATTTTTTATTTTTTACTAGTAATGGCGGTGATCTGCAATTTTTAGTGGTACTGCAATATTGCAGCAGACATGTCGGACCATTTTGACACTTATTTGGGACCATTGGCATTTATACAGCAATCAGTGCTATACAAATGCACTGATTACTGTGTAAATGCCATTGGTAGTGAAGGGGTTAACCTGGAAGGGGCGCTCTAAGGGTTAACTGTGTTCCCTCACTGTGTACTAACTGTATTGGTGCTGGGCTGGCAGGGGGAGGGGAGTGATCATGGCTTCCATATACAGGAAAACTGTGATCACAGCCCTTCCCCCTCTGTCAGAACGGAGATCCGTGTTTACTTATACGGACCTCCGTTCTTTCACTGTGGGGGGCCATCGCGGGTAGCCAGCGGTGATCGAGTCTGCCGTACCCACTCCCCGGCCCCCCGCAGACACAGTGAGCATGCGAGCGCGCCTCCGGCGGCGCACATACGCTCATAATGCTAGTTATCACGGCCGCCGTCAGGCTGTCGCAAGTGGTTAAACTAACAGGTAGAGTTGGTTCACACCAGAACTCCCATTCATGGAAAAAGTTCGGACCCGAGCCACGGACCCTATGGGACCCAGAATTTAAAAAACAAAAGTTCCCATTTTGAAGGCTTATATGCAAGTTATTGGCCATAAAATGGGTTTGAGGGCCCGGGTACTGCCTTGGGGGACATGTATCAATGCATTTTTTTAAATGATTATTTTTGAAGTAGCAGCGATTTTAATGATGATGATTGAAACAATAAAAATGAAAAAATCCTTTTAATATAGTGCCTGGGGGGACCTCTTAATCTGCATTTAAAATGGCGCATCTGTACCTTGTATAGAACCTACTGCAGCAAAATTGACATGTATAAAGGGATAAATGACATTTAAATGTATTTTTCGAGCTGCAAGCCATTGCTGGGAATACAAAAATGTGGAAAAAAAATGTGTTGTGCCCCCCAAAATCCATACCAGACCCTTATCTGAGCATGCAGCCTGGCAGGCTAGAAAAGGGGGGGAAGAGCAAGCGCCCCCCCTCCTGAACCATACCGGGCCACATGCCCTCAACATGGGGGTGCTTTGGGGTGGGAGAGCTCTGCCCCACAACCCTGGGAAGTTGTTTTGGGGGTCTGCGGACAGGGGGCTTATCAGAATCTGGAAGCTCCCCCAGATCCCCTCATGTGAATGAGTATGTTATACAGATATACAGATACAGATATACAAATATTGAACCTGTACTCCCAAAAATTACATAAACCATTTTCTTTGTTGCAAAACATGTACACCCTCCCTCCCTCAGAGTACTATAGGTACACTCATATGACTCATTGCTTGCTCCATAACCTGCACCTTCATAGGTCTATACATAGTCTAGCTTGGAGATACCCGTCTGACAAACTACAATGCAGGTCCTCATAACACGCCACATGAAGCACCCCCATGGCTAACTGAGGATGATATTAGGAATAGACTTGAAAAACTTAACCTTAATAAGTCACCGGGACCTGACAGCTTGCACCCCCTTTAGCAACTCAGTCAAGAAATTGCCAGACCACTTTACCTAATTTTTAAGAACAGTCTACTGACTGGTATGGTACCAGCTGATTGGAGAAAAGCCAATGTAGCACCAATATATAAAAAAGGACTGAGATATATCCCTGGAAACTACAGGCCAGTTAGCTTAACATCAATAATATGCAAGCTCTTGGAGGAAATAATAAGGGATTATATACAAGATTATTGTAATGAAAACGGTATCATTAGCGGTAATCAGCAGGGTTTCATGAAGAATCGCTCATGCCAAACCAATCTATTAACCTTCTATGAGGAGGTGAGCTACCATCTAGATAAAGGAAGGCCCGTAGATGTGGTGTATCTAGATTTTGCAAAAGAATTGATACAGTTCCCCATAAACGCTTAATGTACAAACTAAGGTCTGTCGGCATGGATCAAAGGGTGAGTACATGGATTGAAAGCTGGTTACAGGGGCAAGTCCATCAGGGAGGATAAATGGGGAGAAATGGTCTGGTGTGGAAAGTGGGGTCCCCCAGGGATCTTTCCTAGGACCAATCCTATTCAATTTATTCATAAACGATCTGGCTGATGGGGTTAATAGCTCAATCTCAATATTTGCAGATGATATCATGCTAAGCAGGGCAATAATTTCTCCACAGGATGTGGAAACCTTGCAAGAAGATCTGAACAAATTAATGGGGTGGGCAGATAAGTGGCAAATGAGGTTTAATGTAGAAAACTGTAAAATAATGCATTTAGGTACCAAGAATATGAACACAAACTACTCACTAGGGGGAGAGCCTCTGGGGGAATCTAGAATGGAAAAGGACCTAGGGCTCCTAGGGCGGATATGATTTCAATGTACAAATACTGTACAGGTCACCCCATAATAGGGACAAAACTATTCCACGCAATGGAGCACAGAAGAACACGCAGCCATTCATTAAAACTAGAAGAAAGGCAGGTTTAACCTTAAACTGCGTAGAGGGTTCTTTACTGTAAGAGCAGTAAGGATGTGGCATTCTCTTCCACAAACAGTTATTTCAGCTGGGAGCATAGATAATTTCAAAAAACTATTAGATGGGCACCTAAGGGACCACAACATTGAGGGATATACAATGTAATACTGACATAAAAGCACACACAAAGGTTGGACTTGATGGACTCGTGTCTTTTTTCAACCTCACTATGTAACTATGTGACAATGCTGTCACTATGAAAGGTATTACACTTGTTTACAACTTACTACAGGACAAACTTACCTTTTGCAAACTGTCTCCATTTAAAAAATAGGAAGTAGAGATTGGTTGCTCCTTTACCAATTCCCAGTGGCAGGTGGCATTAACACTACTTATAAGGCCACCCGCTCTCCCCAAACCTCTAGGAACTCACCCACAAGATCAATCTCCATTGGTGCCTAACCTCTTGCACAGAATGGACTCCACCATATCACCCTTTTGTTGAAGGGAATGCGAGCAGTGGGTAATTTGTACCACATTTTATGGGAATGCACCAAGGTGTCGACTTTTGCGCAGACATCCCTTGTCTGGTTTCTGAAATTATCAAGCTGCTCATAGCCTTTTCACCTGAATTGACCCTACTAAATATTAGCATTGATGCTATCCCACCCAATTTCCAATGCCTTCTCACTCATATGTTATTGGCTGCTAGACTAGTACCAGCACACCATTGGAAAACTACAGATTCTTTATCCAGAACTGAGGTAGTGAACATTCATTGTATGTATAAATACATGCTAGTATCCAGTGAAGGATGCGTACATGTTGCACAGAGAAACTGGTCTTACTCGCCTACTTGTTATACACAGATGCACATTATGGCACTCTGACTGTACCTTTGTGTATCTTCTTTTGTGTTATGATCTAATGTCTATTGCATATCACACAAGTGAAATTGTCATTAATGATTACGATGTTCTTTGCTTTTGATTGGTAACTTTTTCTTGTTTTTGATTTTGATTAAGTGCAGCACATTTGATTTATGTATTTTTGGGGTGACTTATCAGATAGTGTATGCAGTTTGGTATTATATTTGTTTGGGGGCTATTTATTTATTTATTACAGGTACTTATCTAACTCCATCAATTTACGCAGTGCTTTTCGCATATAAAGTGCCTTGAAAAAGTATTCATACCCCTTGAAATTTTCCACATTTTGTCATGTTACAACCAAAAACATAAATGTATTTTATTGGTATTTTATGTGATATACCAACACAAAGTGGCACATAATTGTGAAGTGGAAGGAAAATGATAAATGGTTTTCAACATTTTTTACAAATAAAGATCTAAAAAGTGTGGCATGCATTTGTATTTAGCCTACCTGAGTCAATACTTTGTAGAACCATGTTTTGCTGCAATCACAGCTGCAATTTTTTTGGGTATGTCTCTAACAGCTTTGACCATCTAGAGCAGGGGTCCTCAAACTATGGCACTCCAGTTGTTCAGGAACTACAATTCCCATCATGCCTAGTCATGTCTGTGAATGTCAGAGTTGTACAATGCCTCATGGGATGTGTAGTTCCGCAACAGCTGGAGGGCTGTAGTTTGAGGATCCCTGATCTAGAGAGTGAAATTTTTTCCCATACTTTGCAAAATATCTCAAGCTCTGTCAGATTGGATGGAGAGCGTCTGTGAACAGTAATTTTCAAGCCACAGATTCTCATTTGGATTTAGGTCTGGACTTTGACTGGGCCATTCTAACACATGAATATGCTTTGATCTAAACCATTCCATTGATGCTCTGGCTGTATGTTTAGGGTTGTTGTCCTGCTGGAAAGTGGACCTCTGCCCCAGTTTTATGTCCTTTGCAGACTCTAACAGGTTTTCTTCTAAGATTGCCCTGTATTTGGCTCCATCCATCTTCCCATCAACTCTGACCAGCTTCTCTTTCCCTGCTGAAGAAAAGCATCTCCAAAACATGATGCTGCCACCACCATGTTTTACAGTGGGGATGGTGTGTTCAGGGTGATGTGCAAAGTTAGTTTTCCGCCACACATAGCGTTTTGCTTTTAGGCCAAAAGGTAACATTTTTGTCTCATCTGATCAGAGCACCTTCTTCCACATGTTTACTGTGTCCCCCACATGGCTTCTCACAAACTGCAAATGGAACTTCTTATGGCTTTCTTTCAACTATGGCTTTCTTCTTGCCACTCTTCCATAAAGACCAGATTTATGGAGTGCACGACTAATAGAAATCCTATGGACAGATTCTCCCATTTGAGCTGTGGCGTTACCATGGGCCTCTTGGCTGCTTCTCTGATTAATGCTCTCCTTGCCTGGCCTGTTAGTTTAGGTGGATGACCATGTTTTGGTAGGTTTGCAGTTGTGCCATATTCTTTCCATTTTTGGATGATGGATTGAACAGTGCTCCTTGAGATGTTCAGTGCTTGAGATATTTTTTTATAACCTAACCCTGCTGTAAACTTCTTCACAACTTGATCCCTGGCTTGCCTGGTGTGTCCCTTGGTCTTCATGATGCTGTTTGTTCACTAAGGTTCTCTAACAAACCTCTGACGGCTTCACAGAACAGCTATATTTATACTGAGATTAAGTTACACACAGGTGGACTCTACTTACTAATCAGGTGAATTCTGAAGGCAATTGGTTTCACAAAATTTTAGTTATCAGAGTAAAGGGGGATGAATACAAATGAACGCCACACTTTTCAGATATTTATTTTTAAAACATTTTTAAAACCATTTATTATTTTCCTTCCAATTCACAATTATGTGCCACTTTGTGTTGGTATATCACTTAAAATCCCAATAAAAATAAAATACATTTACATTTACAATTTTGGTTGTAACATGACAAAATGAGGAAAATGTAAAGGGGTATGAATACTTTTTCAAGGCACTGTATATGCGTAAACATCAGTCCTTACCCTCAAGGGGCTTATAATCTAAGGTCCCTAACTCACATTCATACATACACATAGTAGGTCCAATTTATACAGGAGCCAAATAATCTGCCAGCATATCTTTGGAGTGTGGGAGGAAACCAGAGTACCCGGAGCAAACCCATGCATCCACAACGAGAACATTTTGCATGGAATAATTATTTTAAAATACTCTGACCTCTAATTTTTTGGTGTTCAACTGTCTTGTGAGAGCAATAAATGTCACCAGCACACCATGGATCTCCAGAATGGGTCCAAAGCTTTATTCAGCGATCACATCGTTATAGAAAATAGCAGTGCTTCGGAGCCATGCAAGGCCCCTTCATCAGGCATGTGGTGAAGGGGTCCTGTATGGCTCCGAAATGTTGCTATTTTCTGTAACGATGTGATCACTGAATAAAGCTTTGGACCCAATCTGGAGATCCATGTGTGCTGGTGACATTTCTCGCTCTGACTATTCAGGGTTCCAGTCAGCACCCAATTATACACATGGCCAATTTCTACAGGAATGTGTGTGTTGAGAATAGTGCATTGGAATCTTTCAACCGTCTAGTGAGTTGCTATCCTTACCTTTTGGTGGTTGGTATATTGTTCACAAAGGTGGAGAGTAGACATGTGTAGTTCGAGAAAGAAGTTTTAGATGCGAAAAGGGACAGAGAGGGAGTAGGGACGCCATCCAAACCCAACGGCCTTTTATAGTAGTATGAGCCCCATGTACTTCTATGCCATGTTGGGGAGTAAGGGCCATTAGCCAGGGACTCATTTAAGTTCCTTCCTGCAGTAAGATTTGGTAGGACTGAGATTTACGGAAACTGATCCAGGGTTCCCAAATATCTGAAAAACTAGCTATCTTATTTTGCGCAGTGGAGATCAGTTCTTCCATAGCTTCTATGCGATTGATACAATAGGCCCATTTCTTCATTGAAGGTGGGGTTATTGACCTCCAGTGTACCAGTACGCAAAGCCTGGCAACATTTATCATATGCATGGCAACCAACTCAAAGTATCTTTTTTTAGGTATTTTGGAGAAATGAAGTAGAAATTGTGCTGGCGAGAATTCTATCGGGAGTGCTGTGATCTTCAAAATTATGTCATGAACCCCACACCAATATGGCTGGATCAACGGGCAGGTCCACCATATATGAAGGAACGTACCTTTCTCCTTTTCACATCTCCAGCAGGAGTTTGATGCTGACGGCATAAACTTGTGGCGTAAATCAGGCATTTTATACCATCTCGATTTTAGTTTATATCCGTTCTCTTGGGTGTTTATGTTTAGTGACCCCTTATGTATATATAGATGTATACGATCCCAACTAGCCTCCTCAATGTCTGTGTTTAGAGCTTGTTCCCAGGAGCTGTGCCCGAACACAGAGACTCAAAAACTGTGGGTGCCCTGACTAAACTTTCCCTGACTGCTGGGTTCTCCAAATAATGTTTCAGTTGTATATAAGGCCAAATAGGGAATGTGTTCATGCTGAATAATTCTGCCAGTTCTCTCTGACGCATGAACCTGCCTGTTCGGAAAAAGTGCCTAGCCTGCATCTCCACATATGGCCACTCAGCCGCCAAGAAGGCCTTGCTCATACCTGGCGGGAAGGCTGGATTGCCCTTGACTGGTGTGATTGGACATACTGTACCTTACTGGAAGACATGTGTGTTTTGCATGCCCCGCTAAAGTCCTGTAGTGTGGCTCCAATTAGAGGATGTGTGTCAAGATCAGGTGAAATATGATCTGTGGGAAACCAGGGCACCGATCCCAGATCCACACCTGAGATCAAGCGCTCAAGAAGTACCCATCCTTTAAAACGAGCATAGATCTTCCAATCAACCACTCAAGCTAAATGGACTGCCCTATAGTAACGTTGTAAGTCTGGAAGACCTATTCTACCTCCTGATTTAGGTAAGACTGGTTTTGCCCGTCCAATTTGTGCTGACTTATTGCCCCATATGAAAGCCCTACATATCTTTTTGTATGTCTCAAATAAGGAAGGTGGTAGGCAGATTGGATGGGTTTGCATTTTATACAAGAGGCGTGGAAGGATGTTCATCTTTATAATAGAGGCCGGCCCAAACCAGGAGATGGTTTAGCACTGCCTTACTTTTTCTGATGACAGGGAGACATTTAACTCAAAAGATTTTTTTTTTTGTTTTCAATAATTTTTATTGAAGTTTAACAATGTGAACATACATGCACAGCATACACAGAATTTTTGCTGTAGATATATACACAATGAATAGTACAATTATCAAGTCACATGAGCAATTAGAGAGGATGGGTGACACTGATAACATTGGGTGGATCTTCAGTTATATATTATTGGATCCGGAAAGATCAGACCACATTTTCCAGTTGGAATCAAAATTTGCACATTTAGAGGAGTTAATGGCTAGTAGCCTTTTGAACCTGTAATTTCTGGTCACCATTGTTTTTAGATCTGAGGTGTTGATGCTAGTGGTGGATTTCCAATTTTGTAAAATTAGGGTGCGAGCGGCTAGTAATATATGGGAGACGACTTGTCTGTGGTATGTAGGGAATTTATCAATGCCTATGTGTAGTAAGGCTAGTTCCAGGTTGGGATAAGTTATTATCCCTGTTAAGGAGGAGATCAGTTGGAATGTTTTGTTCCAGAAACTTGTGAGGTTTGGATATCCCCAGAAGGTATGGATGAGGTTTCCTATGAGTCCGCAACCTCTCCAACATGTATTTGACATGTTTGGGAAAATTTTGGCAAGTCTATTGGGAATGTAGTGCCATCTATTGATAATTTTAAGGGACGTTTCCCAGTGGTTCACACAATGTGTGGATCTATGTATTTCCTTGAGGGCTGTTAGCCATTGGTTTTCTATGAATTCAGAGTGTAAATCATTTTCCCACTTGATGATGTTTTTGTTTTTTTTTGGAATGTGTTTTTTTGAATGAGATTGTAGAACAATGTTATGCCTTTGGCTTTTGTGATGTTTGAGTTGTAGAACAGCCAAGCTGTTGTTGGTGTGTAAATGGATGGTGCAAGATGTTGTTTTAGGAAGTTGGAGATTCTTGCACATGGGAAGTGTAGCTTCCTTGAAAGGTTATGTTCCAATGTTAGCAGTTTGATTGATTTCAATTTAGAGTTATGTAAGAAATCCTGTATGTTTTTTTATACCATGGTTGGCCAGTTGTTTTAGAGGGAGAAAGGGTATCTTAATTTTTAGAGCTTCTATAGGGAGTCGGTGTTTGGTTATTTGGGTGTTCGAGTATTTTTGGCTGTGGGGGAGTCTCCATGCTTGTACGGATATAAGGATTGGTAGTGGGAGCGTTTTTGATGGGCATTGTATCCAGGAGTCCACCAGTAGCATCATTTTAAGATCTTGTATGGGAGCTATATTCCTTTCTATATTAACCCAGGCAGGGATGTCATCTTTTTGAAACCTGGCCTTAACTTGGTCTAGTCTTACGGCCCAAAGGTAGTCATTTAGTTCTGGGATCCCAGTGCCTCCCACTAGCCTGTTTTTAATTAGGTTTTTGCTAGAACATCTTGCTCTCTTCCACACCTATTTGAATCTCCACATGGAACTAGTCAAGGCTTGTATGTATTTTAGGAAGGGAAATTAATGGGTAGTGCTCTATACATGTAGAAGATCTGTGGGAGGATCATCATTTTATACGCCGCCACTCTTCCCATCCAGGAGATTTCCTTTTTTTGCTATGTCTTTCGGTTGGCTATCTAGTTTGGTGATGACTGGTTTAATATTGGTTAGAACTAATGAGGTGATAGATTGGGTCAGGGTGATTCCTAGGTATTGTATGCCCTCATTCGATCATTTGTATGGCGTAGATTTTTCCAGTTTCATTCTGGTGTGTATGGGTATACCCATGTTTCGAATTAAAGATTTATAGCAGTTGACTTTATAGTATGATATTTTTCCAAATTCTGTAAGGATTTCATGTGCTCTTGGGAGGGAGGTGCTGGGATTGGTCAGCAGCAAGATAACATCATCTGCAAATAAGTTGATGACATGTGCTTGTTGTTGGAATTTGAACCCCCTAATTAGAGTTGAGCGAAGTCCGGGTTCTACTGGTTTGGCCGAACTTCGGGACAAAGTCCGGGTTCGGGTCCGGACAGAACCCGAACTTTGTCCCGGACCCCGAACCCCATTGAAATCAATGGGGAACCGAACTTTTAGGCACAAAAATGGCTGTAAAATAGTCCTGGAAAGTCCTAGAGGACTGCAAAAGGAAGGAAATGGGGGTAAGGGTGGGACAAGTGCCCTACAAAGAAATGGGGACAGGGAAATAACTAAAAGCATTTTTTAAAAAATAAAAACATAAAAAAAGCAAAAATGGAGGTGGATGTGGACCATCTTCAAACTGGGTCTGAAAAGTATTAATTAACGGTAGAAGCCATATCACTGTTCTAAAATCATCTTCAAACTGTGTCAAAAAAGTATAAATAAGCTGGGAGAACCCATATCACTGTTCTGCAAACATCTGTAAACTGTGTGTGTGTCACTTTAAATAAAACCGGGACTAACTGAACTACTGTTCTGCAAACATCTGTAAACTGTGTGTGTCACTTTAAATAAAACCGGGACTAACTGAACTACTGTTCTGCAAACATCTGGAAGCTGTGTGTGTCACTTTTAATAAAACCGGGACTAACTGAACTACTGTTCTGCAAACATCTG
>BLSH010004906.1:79884-97169 GCA_018402905.1 Glandirana rugosa
GTTTTGTACAACTTTATCGGGTCTACAGAGTCTTCCTGCTCTGTTTAGCCTGCTGCCTTGAATTGCACACCTCCTCCGGACTTTGCCCATGGAGTTCCTTGGAACTTTCTTTCCCCTTGCCCATGTCCATCCCCTACATGCCAGAGTGGTATGAGAGCTATTTCAACATGTTTTGGTTAGAGTGACATGTGAGCGCAGTGTTATTTGTTGTTATGCACCAAGTTGTCCGGAGTCTAAATTATGAGGTCTGTTATCCTTGGCTTTCTTGCTCTTTGACTTGGTCCAGAGTGGCGAGACTGGGCTTGCTGGGAGAGGTATTTTCGTTTGGGAGCCAGAGAGGTCAGTTAGATCCATCGGGGCTTCTTGGGAGATCAATTGGAGGTTTAGAAGGAGTTTTTCCCCCTCTGGGAGCGTTGAAAAAGACTATGTTTTTCCTTTAAAAATGAATTTGACTGCGAATGGAAAGGTCCACCAGTATTTCAGTTCTTTCTGTTGGAGAACATGGAGGAGCAGTTTAAGGGCTCTCCTTTTTTGAATAGTTGTAGGGGACAGGTCCACAAAGATTTGTACTTGGTGGCCCATGCAGGTGATAGTGGGGTTAGCACGGGACACTTTCAATATTTCTTCTTTGATGGTATAGAAGTGTGGTTTTACAATTATGTCCCTAGGTGAACCATCTTTCCTTGGGGGGACCCAGGGCTCTGTGGGCCCTGTCCAGTTCCAATCTATGTTTAGGCACATTGGGGATCAAAGAGCAGATCAGGTCCTGGACCGCTGGTGTGACTTCCGTGATAGATTCCGGCAATCCCCTTACTCTAAAGTTGTACCGTCTTGATCTGTTTTCGAGATCGTTGATTCTGGCAAGGGGAGTGTCCAGTTTATCTTGCAATGTTTGGATATGGGCTGAGTTTTGGTTAGTTCTAAAATCCAATTTTGTTCAATGGCTTGCATCCTGGAGACTAAGATGTGGAAGTCCGCCTTTATGCCCCCTGTGATTTTTGCAGTGTTCGCCAGGCCTCTCTCCAGGAGATTGGGAAATTTGAGGAATAGATCTGCCGTATTGAGGAGGGAGTCCTGGGCAGGGGTGCTAGGGGTGTGGACCTCTGGCAGATTGGTTGGAAAAGGGCCAGCCGTGGAGACTGGGAAGTCTTCCATCGTGTGACGTAATATCGATTCCGTAGAGGCTGGGGACACTGAGAGGAGTTGATGTGCGGCTAAATTGGGTCCTGGAGTAAGGGTGAAGGTGGCTGGGGTTAGGACTGGCCAATGCTCAGAAGAAACCTTTGGATTTTTAGCAGAGGGTGAGCCCCTGCTGTGGCCATGTCGGTGGGATGGGTCTGGACAGTCTCTAGGAAGAGATGTGTGAGGGACTTTCTCACAATCAAGCCCTGCATTCAGAGTGATGTTGGGGATTGCTGAAAGCGGGATGCCTTGCACCTCAAGGTCTGCTAGTACTTCTAAGGGGAAACAATGCAAGCTTGATTCTCCCTTTCCTTGCTTCCTTTCCCCTCCAGGGACTCTTTGGTTAAAAGGTAGAGATGTAAAAGGATTTGCCTTAGAGCATTTATGGGGTCCTGGGCCTGGGCTGGTTACTGGCCAAGCTGATAGAGGACTCTGTGGCATAATGTAGAGTCCTTGGTGCATTCCTAGGGGGCCAGGAGTGCTGGCACACCCTTCAAGTACGAGCCTTGGGAGCCTTAATGGCTGTTTGAGGGCTGCAGCGTTCATTAGGCCTCACCGGTGGCCATCTTGGTCCACCCGGGTGTAGCTAAAGCAGCTGGAAGGGGTTTAGGAGGGTGGAAGCGCCCCTGCTATCAAACTCCCCTTTGACTGGGGAGCTTTCCCAGCTACTTTGGGCTTTGACGGGCTGGCCTGAGCGGGTGCTGCTGCTGCTATTAGGGCCGTGTAGCGTGTTGGGCCGTGACCACGGCCATCTTGGTACACCTGGGTATGAGGAGACCCGGCTGCGGAGTATCGTGGGATCCTACCCTTCTCAAAGCTCCAAGCGTCCGTTGCTTTAGGGGGCTTTTAGGGTGTCTCCTCGACCCGTGCTTGTCGCTCCTATAGTTGCCTGGGGCTCTTGTAGCCCGGATAGGTGCTGAGCTCCCGTGTCAAGTGACCATCACGGGATCCCGTGCATGCGCACTCAGAATAATTATGAATGTTTTAACACACCCCCTCAGCCACGCATCAGCAACTACTCTCCTCAGTGGCTACAAAAAGCTGGGGCAATTTACATAAAAAGTATATACCAATGCTAGGTCAATGATTCTCATTATCAGGACCCAGATTTGAACCTGCAACCTCTGCTGTATCTGACAGTATCTCTTCTTGATGAGCCATCTGACATGCTGGATAGCTCCCTACCTGATTAGACAACCTTGACTTATGTCTTGTTTCTGTTGAACCTTGATCCTATTGCTCCTCCCATGAACTTCCTATTTAAGCCATGCCTTTATACTTTCTGTTTGCCAGATTATTGTGCTCTCTCTCCAACCAATATCTTTTGCTTGTCACTTATTAGTCTTCGCTACCACTCGTTACTGACCTTTGGCTTGTTCCTTGACTATGATTCTGCTTAATCCTAACCTGCAACCACTTGTTATCAACCTTTGGCTTGTTCCTCAACTACACTTCCACTCAAACCCAATCTTCAACCAATTGTTACCAACCTTTGACTTGTTTACTGACTACGCTTCTGCTTGATCCTCTCTACTATTACTACTGGTCACCAAGGATGATCCCTGAGCATAACACTGATCATTTACTTTAACCACTACAGATCCGCGATATAGATGGCTACAGCGTAGATCTGAATTTCCGGGAGGGTGTCCCTGGACATCCTCCCCTTTGTGCGCTCCCCATGCGCACTCGCAGCCGCCACCGGCACGATCTTGCGCTCGTCGCACACTGCGTGGGTGTGCCCGCAGGTCGCACGGACTCGATGTCCACCCATGACCCGTGATCGTATAATAGAAAGGCAGAACGGGGAACCGCCAATGTAAACACGGTGGTTCCCTGTTCTGCGAGGGGGGGCATGACAGATCTACTAATCCCTGTCATCGGGATCAGTGAGATCTGTTATGTCCCTGCCGGCCCAGCCCCCACACAGTTAGGACACAGTGAGGGAACACAATTAACCACTTGAACGCCGCCTTAGTGTTAACCCCTTTTCTGCCAGTGACATTTAAACAGTAATCAGGGGCTATTTTTAGCTCTGATTGCTGTATAAATGTCAGTGGTCCCAAAAAAGTGTCAAAAAATGCCCAATCTGTCCGCTGCAATATCGCAGTCCCGATAAAAATCGCATATCGCCGCCATTACTAGTAAAAAAAAATTGAAAATAAAAATAATAAAACCACCGATTGCAATTTTTTTACCAAAAATATGTAGAAGTATATATATCGGCCTAAACTGATGAATCATTTTTTTTATATTTTTTTTGGTTATGTATTATAGCAAAAAGTAAAAACTATTGTTTTTTTTTTCAAAATTGTCGCTCTTTTTTTGTTTATAGCGCAAAAAATAAAAAACGCAGAGGTGATCAAATACCACCAAATGAGAGCTCTGTTTGTGGGAAAAAAGGACGTCAATTTTGTTTGGGTACAACGTTGCACGACCGCGCATTTGTCAGTTAAAGCGACGCAGCGCCGAATCGCAAAAAATGCTCTGGTCAGGAAGGGGGTAAATCCTCCCTGGGCTGAAGTAGTTAAATTGTATTCTGTCAGAGCCAAAGATTAGGAACCTTGTTAAGTAATTTTGCTGTTGCTACTATTGCTATATTTTGTGTATTATCTGTTTTTTTTTTTATTTATTGTTTACATCCTTTTTCAAGATTTTTCTATTTTTAAGCAATATTTTAAAATTCTCAAGCCTTATTTCTAATTCACTTAACCAAAACTTAAAGAATTCCTGTCTCTTTGAAGAGAGATACTAGATTTGAAACTCTGTTATATTCCTATCTGGCATTACAGAGTGTATTACAGACAATTAATTAAAGTCAAAATTGTTAAAACAGATACTGTGAATGGTGCGTGTGCCTGTTAAAACACATGGTAGCAGTTGTTGTGAATGTAATGGGCTAACAGTAGAGATAACCACCCCAATGTTGATTGCTCTCCGAATGCTGCCACTTAGATTTTTGTCCAGCGAGCTGGAAAATCTCTGTTCAGGGTGAGGCTGAAAGTGCCATCATCACACAAACATCAAATGTTTTTCTTTCACAGACAAGAGTTGGCTGTTACAACTTTCACATACATTTAGAGATAACTAATAACTTAAAGCTAATCTTCAGGATAAACAGTTATCGTCTAAATGCACGAGACATGTGTTCTTATTTGAATCGTGGAGTACTTTGTGTATTTCTTCCAGATATATGTGCAGTTGTCCAGTGTGAAGCTCTGCAGGAGCTTACATTATGAAATACAGTCACTGCTGCTCTCTGTGCTAGTGCAGGTAACTAGTTTTGTATCTGTCCTCTCCTGTAGTTTTATGCAAGCAGCCTGTTGTCAATGGACCCCTTGGGTCCCTATCACAGCTCTGTTCAGCATTGTGCAGCACAGAGTTAAAGTCGTCATCACACAAAGTGGATTTTTACGCTTTGTGGCCATTGAAGAATACATTTTTATGTAAATGTTAAAGTTTTTATGCTTGGAGTTCAGCATTAAATGGAACTATTTTTGCTAGCAGAACTTATCTAGGACAATTCCCAGATGTAATTTTCATCAGTCAGTGGACCTGTACTGCACTATCTTACAGGTGCTGAGCAGCCAAGGCACTTATCTCTCAGTAAATACAATATATCAGTCCCTTCAACTCATTTAACAAATTATTTTCTCAGTCTGTATACTTCATTCTCTTTGATTATCTCCATTTTAAATGTTATTGCTAGAGTTGAGCGAACACCTGGATGTTCGGGTTCGGTGGGTTCGGCCGAACTTCGCGAAAAAGTTCGGGTTTGGTACCGAACTTGACCCGAACTTGACCCCGAACCCCATTGAAGTCAATGGGGACCCGAACTTTTCGGCACAAAAATGACTGTAAAAAAGTCCTGGAAAGTGCTAGAGGGCTGCAAAAGGAAGTAAAATGATTTTAGAACAATAATCTGTCCCTTACAGCAACAGCAGGAACCTGACCCTATAGGAGTAGGCAATGATTTTAGAACAATAATCTGTCCCTTACAGCAACAGCAGGAACCTGACCCTATAGAACTAGAAGATGATTTTAGAACAATAATCTGTCCCTCTAAGTGGTAGACTTTATCTAGTCCAGTCAGATCGTTCTGTAATGCAGGATGAGATGTTATTAGATCTGCAATCTGTCCCTAAAAGCAGTAGTAGTAGTAATCTCTACCTAGTCCACAATCAGATCGTTCTGTAATGCAGGATGAGATGTTATTATATCTGCAATCTGTCCCTCACAGCGCCGGCAGCATCCTCTCCCTACACTACCCGGAGAGCATGTGACATGCAGCACTAAGTGATTCCAGCTTATAAAGAGGCTGGGTCACATGATGTACTGGCCAATCACAGCCATGCCATTAGTAGGCATGGCTGTGATGGCTTCTAAGGGCAAACCAGTGAAACGCTTGTTGATTGGCTGCCCTGCAGGCAGGATCAAATACCCGAACCCAGAACCCGAACCTGAACTATTTTTCAAATGTCCGGGTTCGTGTCCGGGTCACAGACACCCCAAAGTTCGGTACGGACCCGAACTTTACAGTTCGGGTTCGCTCAACTCTAGTTATTGTTCATAATATTTCTTACATATTCACACATCTTTCCTTAAAATTTGCTTGTTCCTTCCTCATACACTCATCTCTGCAGAGTATATAGCACAGTGTATTGCAGAGCATATAGAACAGTGTACTGTGGAGTATATAGTACAGTGTATGGTAGAGTATACAGCACAGTGTAGGGTGGAGTATATAGCACAGTGTACTGTGGAGTGTATAGCACAGTGTAGGGTAGAGTATATAGCACAGTGTAGGGCGGAGTATATAGCACAGTGTACTGCCGAGCACATAGCACAATGTACTGCAGTTTTAGCGTGGCTCTGAGGAAGGAAGATTTAGCATGGCTCTGAGGAAGGGGTGCACCCTGAAACACGTCAGCCTATACCCTTGTTGTGTCCGCACCCTTTTATATTGTACACGTTTATCTATTAAATATTTTGGGGGTGCACGCCTTCCTTTTTGTTCTATTTTTTTAACAGTGTACTGCAGATCATATAGCACAATGTACTGCAGAGTATATAGCACAGTGTATTGCAGAGCATATAGAACAGTGTACTGAGGAGGATATAACACAGTGTAGGGCAGAGTACATAACAGTGTACTGTGGAGTATATAGTACAGTGTAGGGCAGAGTATATAGCACAGTGTAGGGCAGAGTATATAACAGTGTACTGCGGAGTATATAGCACAGTGTAGGGCAGAGTATATAGCACAGTGTACTGTGGAGTATATAGCACAGTGTAGGGCAGAGTATATAACAGTGTACTGCAGAGTATATAGTACAGTGTAGGGCAGAGTATATAACACAGTGTACTGCGGAGTAGACATGTGCAATTTGTTTCGCTCCACATTCGTTTTTTGTCAAAATTCTGAATTTTCTTTAATTCAGAAACTTCCAAATAGCAGAAATCAGTTTCCTTAATTTTTCAGAAAACAAATTTTTGAAAAGCTTGAAAAACGGAAAAAACAAAATTCCGAAATTCGAATATCCAAATGAATGAAAATTTGAATGAACGAAAATCAGAAATTCGAAAATCCGAAAATTCGAAATAAGGAAAATCCGATAATAAGAATGAAAATCCAAAAATGTAAAAGAACGAAAATCCAAAAGTAAGAACGAAAATCCGAAAATTCGAAATAAGGAAAATCTGAAAATAAGAACAGAAATCCAAAAATTTGAAAGAACGAAAATCTGAAAGTAAGAACAAAAATCTGAAATTTAAAAAAACGAAAATACAAAAACCAGAAAATTCGAAATTACAAAGGAATGAAAATCCAAAAATTTGAAAGAACGAAAATCCAAAAGGAGGAACAGAAATCCAAAAATTCAAAAATCCTAAAGAACAAAAAACATTCAGATCATTTCTTTTATAATTATAATAATATAATTTGAAAGGAAATGCCAATACCTAACTATAATTTAATAGTTTATTACCATTTTTATAGTTTTGTATAATTATTATTATTATTATTATTATTAATAATAATAATGATGAAAACTATAATAATAGTTATAAACTATTAAATTATAGGAAGGTATTGGAATTTCCTTTCAAATTTGGCTGTTAGCGAAAGTAATGAATTATTAACCATTATTATAGTTTTTTTTATTGTTATTATTATTTATTAATAATAAATAATAATTATAAAAATATAATAATAGTTATCAACTATTAAATTAGTTGGGTACTGGCATTTCCTTTCAAATTTGTCTGCCTGTTAGTGAACACATTTTTCTGAAGTATCGATCATAACAAATACCGCATCTATACAAATGGAACAAACCAAATTTGAATGTTTCTGAATTTAAAAAATGTATTCGAAATAACGAATTTTTATCATAACAAAAAATCCAAAAAACGGAAGAAACAAAGAAAGATGAGATGAATTAAAGCGAAAATGAAAAAGGCAAATTTTTCAGCCGTGCACATGTCTACTGCGGCGTATATAACACAGTGTACTGCGGAGTATATCATACAGTATAGGGCAGAGTATA
The DNA here is from genome assembly GCA_018402905.1 of Glandirana rugosa. Taxonomy (NCBI): domain Eukaryota; kingdom Metazoa; phylum Chordata; class Amphibia; order Anura; family Ranidae; genus Glandirana; species Glandirana rugosa. The sequence goes on from BLSH010004906.1 coordinate 87,615, forward strand.
TAACACAGTGTACTGCAGAATATATAGCACAGTGCAGGGCAGAGTATATAACACAGTGTACTGTGGAGTATATAACACAGTGTACTGTGGAGTATATAGCACAGTGTACTGCGGAGTATATAGTACAGTGAACGGCGGAGTATATAGTACAGTGTACAGTGAAGTATATAGCACAGTGTAGGGCGGAGTATATAGCACAGTGTACTGCAGAGTATATAGCACAGTGTACTGCAGAGTATATAGCACAATGTACTGCAGAGTATATAGCACAGTGTACTGCAAAGTATATAGCACAGTGTACTGCAGAGTATATAGCACAGTGTACTGCAGAGTATATAGCACAGTGTACTGAAGAGTATATAGCACAGTGCAGGGTGGAGTATATAGCACAGTGCACTGGAGAGTATATAGCACAGTGTATGGTGGAGTATATAGCACAGTGTACTGCGGAGTATATAGCACAGTGTAGGGCAGAGTATATAGCGGAGTATATAGCACAGTGTACTTCGGAGTATATAACACAGTGTACTGCAGAGTATATAGCACAGTGTACTGCAGAGTATATAGCACAGTGTAGGGCGGAGTATATAGCACAGTGTACTGTGGAGTATATAGCACAGTGTAGGGTAGAGTATATAGCACAGTGCATCAAGTGTAGAGTTGAGCGAACCCGTGGATGTTCGGGTTCGGTGGGTTCGGCCGATCTTCGGAAAAAAGTCTGGGTTCAGTACCGAACTTGACCCGAACTTTACCCCAAACCCTGAACCCCATTGAATTCAATGGGGACCCAAACTTTTTGGCACAAAAATGACTGTAAAAGAGTACTAGAGGGCTGCAAAATGATTTTAGAACAATAATCTGTCCCTCTAAGCAGTAGACTCTACCTAGTCCAGTCAGATTGTTCTGTAATGCAGAATGAGATCTGCAATCTGTCCCTAAAAGCAGTAGTAATGGCTTCTAAGGGCAAACCAGTGAAACACTTGTTGATTGGCTGCCCTGCAGCTATTCAACATGCGTGATCAAATACCCGAACCCAAACTTTTTTTCAAATGTCCGGGTTCGTGTCTGGGTCACGGACACCCCAAAGTTCGGTACGAACCCGAACTTTACAGTTCGGGTTCGCTCAACTCTAATCAAGTGTGATCATGTTTTTATGATTTGCACAATAGCTTGTAGACTATAACTACAGACTAATTAATATCCACTAATTTGGGTTATTTTTACCAAAGATATGTAACAGTATCAATTTTGGCCCACATTTATGAACAAAAATTACTTATTTGTGTAGTGATATCCACGTAGGGGCTGCTGAATGTAGTGGTCTGTCTATCGCCCAGCCCGGCATTCAATTTCTCAAGCAACCAGTGTCATTGAACAGTCTATACACTTGTTTTTTTGTATTGTTATTGAGGGGATTAACTTGAATGGGGTTAGGGAAAATTATGAGACGCCCAGCATGAATCAAAGTAATTTGTTTTGGGACAACTATGTACACTCCCTGAACATACACCTTCAACTTCCTCCTGCACATCGCTTCCTCTTAATCCTCAGGTCTTTCTCCTTCTGCACGTCACTTCCTCTTTAATCCTCAGGTCTTCCTCCTCTTGCACGTTGCTTCCTCTTTAATCCTCTAGTCTTTCTCCTCCTGCACGTTGCTTCCTCTCTAATCCTCAGGTCTTTCTCCTCCTGCGTGTCGCTTCCTCTTTAATCCTCAGGTCCTTCTCCTCCTGCACATCGCTTCCTCTTTAATCCTCAGGTCTTTTTCCTCCTGCATGTTGCTTACTCTTTAATCCTCAGGTCTTTCTCCTCCTGCACATCACTTCCTCTTTAATCCTCAGGTACAGCTAGCATAAAGGGGTTAGGCCTGAAACTGACTCAGTCAGGCCCTAGCAATTGCCTTTTGCAGGCAGGGACCATGAGCCCCTATAGTGTAGAGAAAGTTCAGATGCTAGCTGTCCCACATGCAGCTACTTATCCCAGTAAGCCCTCTTCAGGCCCTGCCAGCTCTCCTGGCTGCAGCTGCCCAACTCCACTGCCCCTTCCACCACAGTCCACTCTTCTGGTTCTGTACCCATCTATGACTGCAATCTCCCAGTCCTCTCAGGTGTGCCTCCCCAGTGCTCCTGACTGTGTCTCACTGACCTGATGACACCACCTGTGAATCACCCAGCCCTACCCTGAGCCACTCCTAGCCCAGAATCACCTATCGAATATCCAAGCCTACCTAAATTTACCTACACTGCCAAAAAAAACCTGTGTGTGTCAAAAACAGTCTCCTGTGGTTTTTACTTTTTTGGTGAATGGGTAGTGGTACAATGTACCCAATACCAATTCACATGGGGGGGGTGGGATCTGGGGGCCTCCTTGTTAAAGGGGGCTTCCAGATTCTGGTAAGCCCCAGCCCGCAGATCCCGACAACCACTGGCCATGGTTGTCGGAAAGAGGCCCTTGTCCCCATCAACATGGGGAAAAGATGCTTTGGGTGGGACCACAGCGCACCCTCCCCATGTTAAGGGCATGTGGCCTGGTATGATTCAGGAGGTGGGGCGCACACTCACCCCGTGGAGTTCCCCTTAAAATCCATACCAGACCCAAAGGGCCTGGCATGGACTGGGGGGGACCCTACACCATTTTTTTTTAATGTATATTGCCGGGAGCAGGCAATACATTACAGCCACAAGCAAGTTTAATTGACATTTTTTCCTTTAGAAATGTCATTATTGCTGTGGCATGTTCTAGACATCACACAGATGTGCCACTTTACAGGCAGACTAAGGGGACCCCCCAGGCACAATATTTAAAGGAATATTTCATTTTTATTGTTTCACTTTAAGCATCATTAAAAGCACTTCTCCTTTAAAAATGATCATTTTAAAACTTTTTTTTGCATTGATACATGTCCCTTAGGGCAGGACCCGGGTCCCCATAAACTTTTTATGGCAATAATTTTCATATAAGCATTTAAAGTGAGCACTTTTGATTTTTAATGTTCGTGTCCCATAGACTTTAATAGGGTTTGCATATTTGCTAGAACTTTTTGCCTGTTTTCAGTGTTTTGGTGCGAACCAAACTGGGGGGGTGTTCGACCCATCCCTAATGATCAGCGCTAAAAATATGCACTGATACTGTACAAATGACACTGGCAGGGAAGGGGTTAACTTCAGGGGTGATCAAAGGATTAACTGTTCCCTAGGTGTGCATAGCATAAAGACAAGATCTCAATGTAGTCCCCTGTCAGAGCGGAGATCTGCCTTGTTTACTTTGGCAGATCCCCATTCTATCTCTGCAGGGAACGATCGCAGGCGGCCAGCAGACATCAAGTCCGCCGGACCCACTGATTGCCTCCTCCACTGGCCAATCAGCGGGCAGGTGCCCACAGATGATAGTGCATGAATCGTCATACCGGTACAGCGATTCTCACAGTCGAGCCACCTTGCCGCAGTATAACTGGGGTGTGTGGTCGGCAAGTGGTCGGGTAAAACTGCAGGTGATGAGAAGGGCAGTTTCCTGTCTGGGTCAATAGCATTTTATTACGCTTACTTTTAATTGTTTTGATGTAAGTGAGCACCCCAGCGAGGGGCAAATTTGTGGTGTGAGATTTGCAATAAATATTATGTGTGAGCTCCATTCATTAAAGTAACATATACCAGGAGGCACCATGGCAGCGCTGGACCCTTGCAGAAGGTGGAGAGTGGAGGATCCCAGCAGGTCAACACTGGATCCCCTGGCTTGGTGATTAGCTTTACTGTGTAGAACACAGTACCAGGTATACAGGGGAAAAAATATTAGAGAGAAGGAGAATAGCTGAAGTTCCTCTTTAATAACCTGTCATACAATTTACCAGTGGTGGTCCGTCTATTAAGGGCGCCCGGACACCGCCCCCTCTATCCACACCACCTCCTATACGTAAAATAGATAGATTCATGCATAGTATGAATCTATCTACAGCCGCTGCGGCCACCCCCTATTCATGCGTCTGGCCCCTTTCAGGACAGCGTGCGTGTGAATTATAGCGGCGGGGGTGTTTTTTGAAACACCTGATTAGAGGCTTAGGCTCTAATAGGCTTCAAAATAGGGTGAGCTCGGAACACAGAGCATTGAGCCATGAGCCCACATAGGTGTAATGTTCGCTGTTGTAACACTGATCCTCAATCCGGCCAATCAGTAGCAGGTCTGAGACCCATTTTCCGATTGGCTGAAAAGAGAAGACTCCCATTTGGCCAGGGAGGAGGAGGAGGGAGTAAACAGAAGCAGCCGCCATGATGATGAGCAGTGGAGGGAGGGGGAATGGGAGGCCGCCGAGCAGGGAAAGCCGCCGGTGAAGTGATGGGGTAAGAGACTGACCGGGGGGGTTAGTGGCATACTGTTTGCCACCCCCCCATAAAAAATTTCCACCACCCACCACTGCAAATTACCCTGGTTGAAATGCAAGTCACACTATAGCAAATGCCTTATGCTACAATCTAAATTATGTATTTAAAAGTATTGTAAATGTATTTTTTTAAATAAAAATAGAGGTTTACTTGATATTGCATACACCTTACCTCTTCTTCTGAAGTCCCACTGGCACTGTTGGCATAGTCTTCCTCCTGGTGCCCCCTCAACAAGCCACACAATAAGGGGGCACCCAAGAGGGCTAACTCCCAAGCTGGGCTGTGTGCGTCCATTGAAACACAGAGTGTGGCTTGGCTATGCCTTCTGATTCCTCCTCATGAGATTTTACTATGGCTCCAACTGCTCACAGTGTCTCCTGTGAGACCAGGAAGAGAGAGCAGTGGTGCTGCAGACAGGACAGCTCTGCATGAGTGGAGGAGTTAGGTAAACATTTAGGGATGGGTGAGCCAGTAGTGGGAAGATTTTTACCTTAGTGCAGGGAATACATTAAGGTCATTTTTTTTTTTTTTCTTTAAAAGCACGTTAATTTTACTTCTGTGATTAAGCTCACTGTGCATGTATTTTCTCTAGTCTAGCTTCAGTAACACAAACCACACACTTAAAGCAAAACTGAAGTTCCACTGTAAGCACAGTGAGCAGGCAGGCAGACACGCACTGTCTTTTCTGCAAAAAACTCCATTACTTGCTTGCTCGCTGTTTTCTCCGGCACTGTAAACTTGAGGTGCGCATGCGGAGCTCAATTTACAATCCCAAGCTGGTTTCTGAGTGCTAGGATGACCAGCTCCTGTGCTTGCACAGGAATGATGTCGTCTCATACCAGGTAATGAAGAGGCCTGAAGACCGCATTCAGAAGAAGATTCTGGTGCTGATGAGGCACCGTTGGACAGGTAAGCATACTTGTGGAAGATGTCCAAAAACTATGAGGTAGATTTACTAAAACTGGTGCACTCAGAATCTGGTGCAGCTGTGCATGGTAGCCAATCAGCGTCTAACTTCAGCTTGTTCAATTAAGCTTCAACAATAAAATGTGATAGCTGATTGGTTTCTTTGCAGAGTTTCACGAGATTTTGCACTTTTCAATTTTAGTAAATAACCCCCTAAACCAGGGGTGTCAAACTCAAATTCATTGCAGGCAGCATCAGCAATATGGTCTCCCCAAAGGGTCGGTTGTATCTGTATCTGTAAGATTAGATGTCCAGAGAAACCCCCGTACATAAAATGTCAAGAACCCCCCCATAAGTCAAAAGTCCCCCATCCTCCCTTACATCACAGTTCACCCCCTTCCTTGTGCTACTGCCAGGTAGAAGAAGCTGGGGGCGAAGCTGGGCAGCTGAAAGTGCAGGGTCTGGAGGAGGACCAAAAGAGGGCTGGAGTCTGCTGAATGCTGAGACCAGGGGAGGCAGAGACAAGAGGTTTCTTTGGCTGCGCAGAGAGGAGCAGGATCTGTAGGAGAAGTTCTGCCTCTCTCTCTGCTGCCAACTGCTGATATGAGGAGGGGTAGAGACGAGCCTCTCTGCGGCTGCACGAGGGGGGTGCCACAGTTGTAGGAGAGGTGCGAGGGCCACGTGAATTGGATTGGGGGATAGATTTGGCCCACAGGCCTTGTGTTTGACACATGTGCCCTATACCACTCACTACACTGCCATCACAGGGAAAAGCTGTGGTAGATATGTACAATACAGTAAAAAGTATTGCTTGATATGGTTAAACAATGTGCTACCCCCTGTTTCCTGATATGTGTCTATTGCAGCAAGTATTTGTGTTAAAAAGTGTCAGGGCTAGGCTCTCAGCCCTCCCTTCTCAGCACTCAGGTTGCTCAGCTATTGGTTAATTGCCAGTACTCATTGTTCCACTGTGGCTCACCTGGGGATCATTTCCTGCTCGTATGCCAGCCCATTTTGGCTATTTAAACTGCCTGGTTCATTTCTCCTGTTCCTTCGCCTTAGTCAACATTCCCATCCATCTGTTTTTAGGGAACTGGATTGGATCGGGTGCCGGTGTTGGAGGACACATGTCCACTGACATCAACCGCTCCATGGAGAACAATGGGTGGTCCAATCGAGTCCGTCTGAAAAACGGACATGTGGACCCAATCAGGCCTCTGGTGTGAAAGGGGCCTAAAGTAACAAATCTGGAATTGACCTATGGGTTGATAAACTCATAGGTCAATTCCATAGGTCAAACCCATAGGTCAAAGATGTAGTAAGCTAATAATAAAGAGAACATGCAAAAATCAAAATTTTCATTGTGTTTTGTGAAACAGTTTCCCCTGAAGATATAATTTCTGATAAAAAATGCATAGGGCAGGGCATGTGATCTTACCTCACTGCTCACATGCGCTGTATGGTGGAATGTGATGAACTCTATTTAGTTTGCTGCTTTGTGACTACATGATGTTTACAATAAATTTAGATACATTTTACAGTGTTATGTATGGCCTTTTCTTTGATGACACATAACATGAGTAGAGTTGAGCGAACTTCTAGAAGTCCGGGTTCTGCTGGTTCGGCCGAACTTCGGGACAAAGTCCGGGTTCGGTTCCGGACAGAACCCGAACTTTGTCCCGGACCCCGAACCCCATTGAAATCAATGGGGACCCGAACTTTTAGGCACAAAAATGGCTGTAAAATAGTACTGGAAAGTCCTAGAGGTCTGCAAAAGGAAGGAAATGGGGGTAAGGGTGGGGCAAGTGACCTACAAAGAAATGGGGACAGGGAAATAGCTTTAAATATTTTTAAAAAAATAAAAACATAAAAAAGCAAAAATGGAGGTAAATGTAGATCATCTTCAAACTGGGTCTGAAAAGTATTAATTAACGGTAGAAGCCATATAACTGTTCTGCAAACATCTGGAAGCTGTGTGTGTCACTTTAAATAAAACAGGGAATAACTGAACATCTGTTCTTCAAACATCTGTAAAGTCTGTGTGTCACTTTAAATATAACCGGGAATAACTGAACATCTGTTCTGCAAACATCTGTAAAGTCTGTGTGTCACTTTAAATATAGCCGGGAATAACTGAACATATGTTCTGTAAACATCTGTAAAGTCTGTGTGTCACTTTAAATATAGCCGGGAATAACTGAACATCTGTTCTGCAAACATCTGTAAAGTTTGTGTGTCACTTTAAATATAGCCGGGAATAACTGAACATCTGTAAAGTCTGTGTGTCACTTTAAATATAGCCGGGAATAACTGAACATCTGTTCTGCAAACATCTGTAAAGTTTGTGTGTCACTTTAAATATAGCCGGGAATAACTGAACATCTGTTCTGCAAACATCTGGAAAGTGTGCGTGAAACTACAGCATAGAGAAGAACAGGTATATGGTTTCACTCTGCTATAGTTTCAAACACAGTTTGCAGATGTTTGCAGAACAGTGATATCATATCACTGCTCTGCAAACATCTGCAAACTGTGTTTGAAACTATAGCAGAGCGAAACCATACACCTGTTCTTCATTTTGTTTCAAACACAGTTTGCAGATGTTTGCAGAACAGTGATATGATATCACTGTTCTGCAAACATCTGGTATGTGTGTGTGAAACTATAGCAGAGCGAAATCATATACCTGTTCTTCTCTATGCTGCAGTTTCACACACACATTCCAGATGTTTGCAGAACAGTGATATCATATCACTGTTCTGCAAACATCTGCAAATTGTGTTTGAAACTATAGCAGAGCGAAACCATATACCTGTTCTTCTCTATGCTGTAGTTTCACACACACATTCCAGATGTTTGCAGAACAGATGTTCAGTTATTCCCGGCTATATTTAAAGTGACACACAGACGTTGCAGATGTTTGCAGAACAGATGTTCAGTTATTCCCGCTATATTTAAAGTGACACACAGACTTTACAGATGTTTGCAGAACAGATGTTCAGTTATTCCCGGCTATATTTAAAGTGACACACAGACTTTACAGATGTTTGCAGAACAGATGTTCAGTTATTCCCGGCTATATTTAAAGTGACACACAGATTTTACAGATGTTTGCAGAACAGATGTTCAATTATTCCCGGCTATATTTAAAGTGACACACAGACTTTACAGATGTTTACATAACAGATGTTCAGTTATTCCCGGTTATATTTAAAGTGACACACAGACTTTACAGATGTTTGCATTACAGATGTTCAGTTATTCCCGGTTTTATTTAAAGTGACACACACATCTTCCAGATGTTTGCAGAACAGTGATATGGGTTCTCCCGGATTATTTATACTTTTTTTGACACAATTTGAAGATGATTTTAGAACAGTTATATGGCTTCTACCGTTAATTAATACTTTTCAGACCCAGTTTGAAGATGGTCCACATTCACCTCCATTTTTGCTTTTTTTATTTTTTTTTGTTTTTTTTAATATTTAAAGTTATTTCCCCATCCCCTTTTCTTTGTAGGGCACTTGTCCCACCCTTACCCCCATTTTCCTTCCTTTTGCAGACCTCTAGGACCTTCCTGGACTTTTTTACAGCAATTTTCAGTACTTTCATTAAAATTACCAGAACCCCGGACCCGAACCCAGACTTTTTTTGAAAAGTCCGGGTTCGGGTCCGGGTCCCGGACACCCCAAAGTTCGGTACGGACCCGAACTTTACAGTCTGGGTTCGCTCAACTCTAAACATGAGCATTCTTGGAAGTGAAGGAATAACCTGGGGCTGTTGGATTGATTCCCTTGCTGGCTAGCATCTGCTTATTATTATGAAAGATTGCTTATGACTAGAGTTGAGCGAACTTCTAGAAGTCCGGGTTCTGCTGGTTCTGCAGAACTTCGGGACAAAGTCCGGGTCCGGGTCCGGACAGAACCCGAACTTTGTCCCGAACTGGGCCTGAAACAGGGCTTCAAGACGTCTTGGTCGTCTTGGGCCTGAAGATCTTCAAGCGAGTTGAGATCAGTATTCGTTAGAAAGTATTATTATTCGTCTACGATCGGTCGTTCCCTTAGTTAGGTTGTCGGGGTCCAATAAGGAAGTGAAGGTTCTTACGAGTACAAATCTCAACTCGCTTGGGTCTGACATTTCAAGCCCAGGCATGGCTTGAAACCCCACAGGCCCTGGGCCTGGGCTTGGGCCTGAAAAGTTTTTTTCAGACCCAAGCCCAGGCCCCAAGACCATTAAAATTACTTTCATGACTTTTAACGACATTTTTTCAGGTCCT
>BLSH010004906.1:125407-153870 GCA_018402905.1 Glandirana rugosa
ATTTCACAATGTGTGTCAAAGGTCTACAAACGTCCTTTAAATAAAACCGGGACAAACAGAACTACTGTTCTGCAAACATCTGGAAACTGTGTGTAACACTTTAAATAAAACCGGGACAAACAGAACTACTGTTCTGCAAACATCTGGAAACTGTGTGTAACACTTTAAAAAAAACAGGGAAAAACTGAACTACTGTTCTGCAAACATCTAGAAACTGTGCGTAACACTTTAAATGGAACGGGACAAACAGAACTACTGTTCTACAAACATCTGGAAACTGTGTGTAACACTTTAAATAAAACCGGAACAAACAGAACTACTGTTCTGCAAACATCTGGAAACTGTGTGTAACACTTTAAAAAAAACAGGGACAAACTGAACTACTGTTCTGCAAACATCTGGAAACTGTGTGTAACACTTTAAATAAAACCGGGACAAACAGAACTGCTGTTCTGCAAACATCTGGAAACTGTGTTTTTGTCATTTTTTTTGTGGGGGTCACATGTCCCAGAAGATTGCCTGGCCATTCACAGCGCTCAGCGTGGATAGAGCATGCACAGTGTGGTCCGGCTGTGAAGCCACATCCGGGTGCCCATACTTGCAATGCCAGTGCCACTATTAAATGGTTGGAACTCCACTTTAAGCCATCCAGCATTGGAATATCTGTCAGTCCATTAACCCTTCTTTCACCAAAGATCAAAGACAATCTAACACTCAGTCATTAGATAGTCTAATGAGATTTGAAAATTGCAGTCACATGAAATGAAAGCCTAAGCTTAGCTAAAGTGTGTGTGTGTGTGTGTGTGTGTGTGTTTAAATCAGAAACAAGCGACATAATGAGAAGTGGCCCTATGTGCTGGTGCCAGCTGTCCTAGCTGAAATCTGAAATCCTCTGCCTCCCCCCTCATTACTCCTGCAACTGTAACCTTCCAGTGCTGTGGAGGTTGGTATTATGCCATACTATGACCTACAAAAAAAGCAACCAAAATAAATTAAATATCCTACTCCTGACATGCATAGGGGTACCAAATACAGTATGTGTACATTATTTGTTGTTTGCACCCATAATAGTGGCCATGAAAAATAGTGCACATTTTGCGTTATTATTTTATTCTACCTAAACACACTGACACTAAAGGCCCATACGCACGATCAGAAAATCGGAAGTAAAATTTTGTCCGACAAACAACCTGCCAATTTTCTGATCGTTAGTATGGTTCTTTCGACAGCCGATTCTGAATTTTTGGATGACAAAATCTTGATGTGCAGGCTAAAAATGTTTGTAGTTTGTGAACACAACGTCTGATTTTCTTTTAATTAGTACAGTTTTCGTCAAAAAAAAATAATTGCTAGAGCAAAACAACACATGCTGGGGAAAGGAAAGAACACATACAACACATGACGTCACTTCTGAAATTGAATTCTGTTGTACGAGAATTTTCGTATGTTGAATAACCGCTTCCCTTTCGATATTAGACTAGCATGCAACAAAGAACGGACGAAAATTAGTCTGATTATCTGATTGTGTGTACCCAGCTGAACACTAACATAGACAAAGCCCTGATCCAACATTGCTTTTCTCTTTTTTACAGGATTTTGTTGCCAGCGGTTTAGACATTAATGGCTGTGTGTTGAGTTATTTTGAGTGGACAGCAAATGTACACTGTTAAACATGCTGTAATTTCTTCAGTGTTGTCACATGAAAAGATATAAAATATTTACAAAAATGTGAGAGGTGTACTCACTTTTGTGAGATACTATATATATATATGGGGGTCTACAGGAGAGTCCAAGCCTGTGGCGGAGGCACAGTCCTAAATGGGTGCAGCTGGATGGATGGATAATGAGCTGCTACAGGCACAAAGCTAAGAGTAGCTCTTCTCTTGTTACCCCCCTGAAACCAGGCATCTCCCAGGGCCACATCTTCTCTAAAAGGTTCACCAATCAATACCAGTGCTAGAGGCAGTTTGCACTGTGAATAGAGTTGAGCGAACCCGAACTGTAAAGTTCGGGTCCGTACCGAACTTTGGGGTGTCCGTGACCCGGACCCGAACCCGGACATTTGAAAAAAAGGTTCAGGTTCTGGGTTTGGGTATTTGATCACGCATGTTGAATAGCTGCAGGGCAGCCAATCAACAAGCGTTTCACTGGTTTGCCCTTAGAAGCCATCACAGCCATGCCTACTAATGGCATGGCTGTGATTGACCAGTGCATCATGTGACCCAGCCTCTGTATAAGCTGGAGTCACATAGTGCTACATGCCACATGCTCTCAGGCTAGTCTAGGGAGAGGATGCTGTCGGCACTGTGAGGGACAGATTGCAGATATTAATAACATCCTGCATTACAGAATGATCTGATTCTGGACTAGGTAGAGATTACTACTACTGCTTTGAGGGACAGATTGCAGATCTCATCCTGCATTACAGAACAATCTGATTCAGTACTAGGTAGAGTAAACTGCTTTGAGGGACAAATTATTGTTCTAAAATCATCTCCTAGTTATATAGGGTCAGGTTCCTGCTGTTGCTGTAAGGGACAGATTATTGTTCTAAAATCATTGCCTACTCCTATAGGGTCAGGTTCCTGCTGTTGCTGTAAGGGACAGATTATTGTTCTATAATCATCTCCTAGTTCTAAAGGGAGAGGTTCCTGCTGGTGCTGTAAGGGACAGATTATTGTTCTAAAATCATCACCTACTCCTATAGGGTCAGGTTCCTGCTGTTGCTATAAGGGACAGATTACTGTTCTAAAATCATTGTCTACTCCTATAGGGTCAGGTTCCTGCTGTTGCTGTAAGGGACAGTTTATTGTTCTAAAATCATCGCCTACTTCTACAGGGTCAGGTTCCTGCTGGTGCTGTAAGGGACAGATTATTGTTCTAAAATCATCGCCTACTCCTATAGGGTCAGGTTCCTGCTGTTGCTGTAAGGGACAGTTTATTGCTCTAAAATCATTGCCTACCTCTACAGGGTCAGGTTCCTGCTGGTGCTGTAAGGGACAGATTATTGTTCTATAATCATCGCCTACTCCTATAGGGTCAGGTTCCTGCTGTTTCTGTAAGGGACAGATTGTTGTTCTAAAATCATCGCCTACTCCTATAGGGTCAGGTTCCTGCTGGTGCTGTAAAGGACAGATTATTGTTCTAAAATCATTGCCTACTCCTATAGGGTAAGGTTCCTGCTGTTGCTGTAAGGGACAGATTGTTGTTCTATAATCATCTCCTAGTTCTAAAGGGAGAGGTTCCTGCTGGTGCTGTAAGGGACAGATTATTGTTCTGAAATCATCTCCTAGTTCTAAAGGGAGAGGTTCCTGCTGGTGCTGTAAGGGACGGATTATTGTTCTAAAATCATCTCCTAGTTCTAAAGGGAAAGGTTCCTGCTGTTGCTGTAAGGGACAGATTATTGTTCTAAAATCATCCCTTACTCCTATAGGGTCAGGTTCCTGCTGTTGCTGTAAGGGACAGATTATTGTTCTAAAATCATCACCTACTCCTATAGGGTCAGGTTCTTGCTGTTACTGTAAGGGGCAGATTATTGTTCTAAAATCATCGCCTACTCCTATAGGGTAAGGTTCCTGCTGTTGCTGTAAGGGACAAATTATAGTTCTATAATCATATCCTAGTTCTAAAGGGAGAGGTTCCCGCTGGTGCTGTAAGGGACGGATTATTGTTCTAAAATCATATCCTAGTTCTAAAAGGAGTGGTTCCTGCTGGTGCTGTAAGGGACAGGTTATTGTTCTAAAATCATTGCCTACTCCTATAGGGTCAGGTTCCTGCTGGTGCTGTAAGGGACAGATTATTGTTCTATAATCATCTCCTAGTTCTAAAGGGAGAGGTTCCTGCTGGTGCTGTAAGGGACAGATTATTGTTCTAAAATCATCAACTACTCCTATAGGGTAAGGTTCCTGCTGTTGCTGTAAGGGACAAATTATTGTTCTATAATCATATCCTAGTTCTAAAGGGAGAGGTTCCTGCTGGTGCTGTAAGGGATGGATTATTGTTCTAAAATCATCTCCTAGTTCTAAAGGGAGAGGTTCATGCTTGTGCTCTAAGGGACAGATTATTGATCTAAAATCAAGGCCTACTCCTATAGGGTCAGGTACCTGCTGTTACTGTAAGGGACAGATTATTGTTCTAAAATCATTGCCTACTCCTATAGGGTCAGGTTCTTGCTGTTGCTGTAAGGGACAGATTATTGTTCTAAAATCATTGCCTACTCCTATAGGGTCAGGTTCCTGCTGGTGCTGTAACGGACAGATTGTTGTTCTATAATCATCTCCTAGTTCTAAAGGGAGAGGTTCCTGCTGGTGCTGTAAGGGACAGATTAGTGTTCTAAAATTATCTCCTAGTTCTATAGGGAGAGGTTCCTGCTGTTGCTGTAAGGGACAGATTATTGTTCTAAAATCATTGCCTACTCCTATAGGGTCAGGTTCCTGCTGTTGCTGTAAGGGACAGATTATTGTTCTAAAATCATCGCCTACTCCTACAGGGTCAGGTTCCTGCTGGTGCTGTATGGGACAGATTATTGTTCTAAAATCATCTCCTAGTTCTAAAGGGAGAGGTTCCTGCTGTTGCTGTAAGGGACAAACTATTGTTCTAAAATCATCGCCTAGTTCTATAGGGTCAGGTTCCTGCTGTTGCTGTAAGTAACAGATTATTGTTCTAAAATCATGGCCTACTCCTATAGGGTCGGGTTCCTGCTGGTGCTGTAAGAGACAGATTATTGTTCTATAATCATCTTTTAGTTCTAAAGGGAGAGGTTCCTGCTGGTGCTGTAAGGGACAGATTATTGTTCTGAAATCATCTCCTAGTTCTAAAGGGAGAGGTTCTTGCTGTTGCTGCAAGGGACAGATTATTGTTCTAAAATCATCGCCTACTCCTATAGGGTCAGGTTCCTGCTGTTGCTGTAAGGGACAGATTATTGTTCTAAAATCATCGCCTACTTCTATAGGGTCAGGTTCTTGCTGTTGCTATAAGGGACATATTATTGTTCTAAAATCATTGCCTACTCCTATAGGGTCAGGTTCCTGCAGGTGCTGTAAGGTACAGATTATTGTTCTATAATCATCTCCTAGTTCTAAAGGGAGAGGTTCCTGCTGGTGCTGTAAGGGACAGATTATTGTTCTAAAATCATCTCCTAGTTCTAAAGGGAGAGGTTCCTGTTGTGCTTTAAGGGACAGATTATTGTTCTAAAATTCATTTTTTTGTATTAATAAATACTTAAATAGTTCTACATTTGCAGGCAGAATGAGGAGAGCTTCAAATAAGGGACTTGGTTGTGGTGCTGCTGGTGCTGCTGGTGTTGTGATGTTGGTGAAGCTCCTATTGGAAGGAGAGGACGTGGTCGATCTGTGGCAGCTACATGCACAGGTGAAACACCTTCTTCAGGTAGCTGACAGAACCTTCAACGTTATATGGTAGGCCCGAATGCCGCTCAACGAATGGTGAGGCCAGAAGAAGTGCAGGCGATAGTAGATTGGGTGGCTGACAATGCCTCCAGTTCCTTCACATTGTCTCCCCCCGGTCCCTTGATGAAAGCTCAGAGTTGGCACCTGAACCCCATGGCCATCTGTCTTTCACCTCAGCCCCTTGTAAATTAGCCAAGCAGTCTGAGCCCCAAGTCATGCAACAGACTCTTAAGCCTTTTGATGACTCTCCTGGTGTGCTTTCCTTGGGTCATCCACATAGCCCTGCCCCAGAAGGGGAAGACATTGAGTGCACCGATGCCCAACCACTTCTGTTGCAGGATGAGGACATAGAAACACCAGCGCAGCACGTCTCTGATGACGAAACACAGGTGCCAACTGCTGCAGCTTTCCTCAGTGTGCAGACTGACAGGGAAGGCAGTGGTGAAGGGTGGGTGGAAGATGATGTGGAGGAGGATGATGAGGTCCTAGACCCCACATGGAATGATGGTCATGCGAGTGACGTGTGCAGTTTGGAGGAAGAGGTGGGGGTCGCACAGAGGCACCAGCACAGCAAAAGAGGAAGCAGGTTGCAAAAGCGGAGTAAGCGTCCCCTAGACAGTAGGCCTGCTACTATCCGCCACACCCAGGGACCTAGCACACCAAAGGCAACTCAAAGGCGTTCCCCCACATGGCAGATCTTCAGACAATGTGCTGACGGCAAGACACGAGTGGTTTGCACACTGTGCAATGATAGCCTGAGGCGAGGCCTAAATGTTCTAAACCTGAGCACAACCTGCATGATCAGGCATCTAAATTCAAGGCACAAGCTGCATTGGAATAATTACCTCAAAATCCAAGAAAGGTCTCGGTCTCCTCCTGCTTCCTCTTCTGCTGCTGCCTCGGCCTCTTCCTCCACCTCTAAAGTGGCAGTGCCACCTGCCACCCAGCAAATAGAGCATGTGACAGCAACGCCACCATGTCCGCCACCGTCCCCAAGCATTTCCACACAGTTCCATGGAAGCTTACAGCTCTCCATCTCCCAAACACTGGAGAGAAAGAGGAAATACCCCCCTACCCACCCACGATCACTGGCCCTGAATGCCAGCATTTCCAAATTCCTGGCCTTTGAAATGCTGTCATTCCGTCTGGTGGACACGGACAGTTTTAAAAACCTGATGGCGGTGGCCGCCACTACTTTTCCAGGCAAGCCATCCCTTCCCTGCACAAACAAGTCGGGGACAAGATCAAGTGTGCACTGCACAACGCCATCTATGGCAAGGTCCACATAACCACTGATACATGGACCAGAAAGCAGGGGCAGGGATGCTATATCTCGTTAACTGCACACTGGGCAAATGTAGTGGCGGGAGGGCCATTTGGCACATGTCCTTTCGCCACCGAGGATTGCAGGGCATTTATCTTTGCCTCCTGTTGCCGCCTCCTCCTCCTACTGCGCTTCCTCCTCCTCTACCACCTCCTCATCTGCTCAGCGTAAAACCTTCACCACCAACTTCAGCACATCCAGGGGGAAATGACAGCAGGCTGTTTTAAAACTGATATGTTTGGGGGATAAACCCCACACTGCGCAGGAGCTGTGGACGGGCATTGAACAACAGACCGATGAGTGGTTGTTGCCACTGAGCCTCAAGCCCGGCCTGATGATGTGCGACAATGGGCGAAATCTCGTAGCGGCTCTGGGCCTAGCCGGTTTAACGCACATCCCTTGCCTGACACATGTGCTGAATTTGGTGGTACAGAAATTTCTAAAAAACTACCCAGATATGTCAGAGCTGCTACAGAAAGTGCGGGCCATCTGTACGCACTTTCGGCGTTCTCACCCTGCTGCTGCTCACCTGTCTGCGCTGCAGCGGAACTTCGGCCTTCCCACTCACCGCCTCCTATGCGACGTGCCCACAAGGTGGAACTCCACCTTGCACATGCTGGAGAGACTGTGCGTGCAGCAGCAGGCAACAGTGGAGTTTCAGCTGCAGCACGCACGGATTAGTCGCTCTGCGGGACAGCACCACTTCACCACCTACGAGTCGGCCTCCATGCAAGACCTGTGTACTGTATTGCGGTGTTTTGAGTACTCCACCAACATGGCCAGTGCCGATGATGCTGTTCTCAGCATTACTATCCCACTTCTATGTCTCCTTGAAAAAACACTTCCGATGATGATGGGAGAGGATGTGGCACAGGAGGATGAGGAGGAGGAAGAGGGGTCATTTCCACGGTTATCAGGCCAGTCATTCACAAGTGGCTCGGAGGGTGGGTTCCTGCACCAGCATAGGCCAGGTAAAAAATATTCAAGCCATGGCACAGGTCTGGAGGTTGAGGAGGACGAGGAAGATCATGAGGAGGAGGAGGAGGAACCGAGGCAGAGTGGCACCCAACGCAGCACATGTGCATCACTGGAGTGTGGCTGGGGGGATACGGAGGACACAGATGATACACCTCCCACAGAGGACAGCTTGTCTTTGCCTCTGGGCAGCCTGGCACACATGGCCGACTACATGCTGCAGTGCCTGCGCAATGACAGCCGAGTTGTCCACATTGTAACTTGTTCTGATTACTGGGTGACCACCCTGCTGGATCCCCATTACAAGGACAATGTGCCGTCCTTAATTCCCTCACTGGAGCGTGAGAGGAAGATGCGCAACTACAAGCGCACACTGGTAGACGCGCTGTCGAGGGCATTACCAAATGACACCGAGGGCTTAGTGGAAGCACAAGGCGAAGGCAGAGGAGGAGGAGGAAGAGGTCGCCAATGAGGCTGTGGCACCGCCAGCACCTCAGAAGGCAGGGTTAGCATGGGCGAAATGTGGCAAAGCGTTGTCAGCAGCCCGCCACAACAAACAGCACCACCAGCTGATAGGTAAGGTCTTAGCAGGAGGCAGAATTTCAGCAACATGGTGGAACAGTATGTGTGCACACGCCTACACGTACTGACTGATGGGTCTGCCCCATTCAACTTCTGGGTCTCCAAATTGGGCACATGGCCTGAGCTTGCCCTTTATGCCTTGGAGGTGCTGGCCTGCCCTGCAGCCAGTGTATTGTCTGAACGTGTGTTTAGCACGGCAGGGGGCGTTATCACAGACAAGTGCAGCCGTCTGTCCACAGCCAACGTGGACAAGCTAACGTTTATTAAAATGAACCAGGCAAGACTTGTCTGTACCTTGTGCAGAATAGACATTTAGACGGGTATCATAAAGCCATTGGTATACTTGTTTTTTTTAATATGCCTTAATATTTTGGGGGCTACCCTAATTATAAAAAAAAACAAACAAAACAAAAAGTGTTGGCTACCTCCTCCTCCTCCTCCTCCACCACCACCACTTCCACATACACAGTTTGGGTCCCCATTGACTTCAATGGGGTTCGGGGTCCGGGGTAAAGTTTGTGTTAATTTCGGTACCGAACCCAAACTTTTTTGCGAAGTTCGGCCAGACCCGCCGAACCCGAACATCCAGGTGTCCTCTCAACTCTAACTGTGACCTTTTACTTGCCAAAATGATCCCTGAACAGCCTAGAGTGGTCTTCAGGAAAGCAAAAAACATTAAGAATATGATTGCACCAAGCAAGCTTAGGCAGCTTAAACGTGGCCACATGAGTTCCATACCCACCTTTTTGGACCTAAAAGGGGTCTTCCAATTCCCCAAGCTGGGTTGCTTAACTTTTTCTTTTATTTCCCATGATCAGGCCTCCTTTTCTGACCATATTGGTTGGTCCTTCCACATCAATGAGTTTTTGACATCTTCATCTTCTATTGTCATCTATTGTATTACCCGTTCATGTGGTCTACAATAAGTGGGGAGGACAGTCAGAATGCTCAGGGCACGCTTTGGTGAGCATAGAAGGGGTATTGAGAAAGGCTCAATTAAGTACAGTGTTGCAAGACATTTTACTAAAAATCACCATAAGGACCCTAGGGACCTGAAGCTATGTCATGTGAACTCCCAGAGGGGGAGAGATTCAGGAAACTTTCTTCCAGAGAAACATTCTGAAGTTAGATTATCTCGCCCCCAGAGGGTTAAATGAGGAGCTGGATGCTTTCACCATTTTATGACACCTTATGGAATGTAATTCAGTCATTTCCCCTCTGGTGGTCTAGTGTGTATATTTTGACTTTTGGATTTGTAATATTTGATGTAGGTTGCTTGTAAATGAAAATACACTCATATTAGTTCTTCCCTTGTATGTAGCACCCTGGTCTTAGGCAGGGTTTCTAACAAATTTAGTTTGCTAGGTGGTAACTAGCCTGGCTAATTGATAGGGGGATCCACTGACTTTTCTCTAACTCTGGATTTGATGCATCTCTGTCTTCTGTCACTAGGTGGCTTTGTTGCCTGTGGCATTAGAATGACAAGGCATAGTGAATTCAGACTAGGGGTGGGTAGGTTGTTTCAGCCAATTGGCAGGGGTTTTCTTTGGCCCCTTGGCCTGCTGGGAAAGCCTATTTATTCAGGAGAAGTAAGGTGATTGGGGTTCTGTGCCACCTGGACAGCTGTCTGGATGGACGTGTGTTACAAGGCTCCTGGTTGCTAGGCCAGAAGCCTGAGGCTGGCTGCTAGGCTGCCTGAGACGTATCCAACTTTGAGAGAAGCAGCCCGGAGTTGGGGCTTCAGGCCTGGAGCCCAACCAAGTTGCAGAGGTTCCTCCGAACGGGGGAACCGAATCATTGCCAAGCAATGAGGGAGAAACAGTTGCCACAAGGGATGACCACTCCTGTCGCCAGGGGCAAGTGAGGATCAAAGCCAGAGGTATAGGGGAAGCAGTTGCCACCAAGGGACAACCACAATAACACTCTTGTTATCAGAGGCCAGTGTATGGAAGTCTGAGAAAGTACCAGAACAGCCTTTTCACCACCGAGGGATGGTGAAGAAGTAGGAAAGCTACAGCAGAGTGCCAAGCCAGGGACCCAGTGGGTTAGCAGGGGTGAAGCTTGAGGAGAATACAGTGGGTTCGCTGTGGAGGCGCTCAGGAGATCCAGTGATGACTGGAATCCTGAAGTCTAGTGAGAGACCGGGAGCTCAGTGAGTGAAGATCTACAGTAGGACACTGTGAGATGTGAGAGAAGATCTATAATGTGTTACTGTGAGTTACGTGTGCATATCTATATTGAGTATTGAAAGTTCAGTTGCCAGAGGAGATTTACAAATACAGTTGCTGCATCCAGCTTAAAGGCCCTCCACCTGTATAGCTGTCTGCTATCATTTTTTCTTGGAGTCTGCCAATTGCTATTGTATCTGCCTAAGGGTGTCTTGGCCCTAACCCTTTCTCCACCAGTTCTGTTTAACAGACAATAAATCTCTATTCTTGCATTCAAAAAGTGACTGGCACCCTTGTTTCCAACTTGCATTGCACCCACTATGCCTAATAACCCACACTTCGAGGAAGGATGTCAATTCTCCCTTACTCTGGAAGTCACCAATAGGCCTCTAGGGGCTGGGGACACTGCTACACATATGTATATGCACCTGCATTTTTACACAAGCATGGAGATATGGATGCTTCTGGAGAGATATAGGTAATATTTATGTCTGATGTTCAGTCTAAATCTGTTTATTTCTTTTTTACATCATTATTTCAATATTATTTTCATTTTTTCAATTCATTTTTATTATCATCAAAAGATTGGTTTTCTGTAATCCAACTCCTTTATTCCTATTGATCCTATCAAATTATAGTACTTTTTTGTTGGCCACGTTCTGTATTGTATTTTGTATCTTGTGTTTTGTGTTGAGCACAATTTTCTGTAAACAGGCAGTCCCTGGGTTACAAACAAGATAGGGACTGTAGGTTTGTTCTTAAGTTGAATTTGTTTGTAAGTCGGAACAGGTACACTTTTTAAGTGTGACTCCAACCAAAATAATAATTTTTAAGTTTTTTTGTATAGCATAGGGAAGAGGTAACACCCCTGTAAGGTTTGTTTTGCTGTCTGTGCTTCTGTTTAGAAGATTCCACCTCACTTTCTGTCCCTATGACAATTGGATTTTGAAAATTTTGGGTTGTAGTGGAAACAAGGATTGGTGATAAAGCATCAGTGGAGACACATTTTTCCCATAATAACTCTTACAGGAGTGAATTTCCCTTCCTGGGGTAGATTTCCTCTCACTTCCTGTTGTCTCCCGTGGTTTGTAAGTCAGCTGTTTGTAACTAGGGGACCACCTGTAGATCCCCCTTCCATGTATTTTGTTTTTTTGTTTTTATTTTTATATATATATAGATCTTTTATACATATATTTTTTTGTTTTCTTTCCTATGATCGTTGATTTTAATCTATTTATTTATAAATTTTGCTTCATTAGTCACATTCATTATTCCAGATGTATATGCAAATTTTTATCTCCCTGTGTTCCGCAGCATAGTGCACCCTGACATTTAAGCTGGATACATATTATGCAATTTTTGTTGATCAGTATTCTTTGGATTTGCCTCCAACTGTGTGGTGCAAGGGCTGCCTGATTTCATACTATTTGAAGGCATTTGGCTTTTGACCTCATCTTGTGTGGTTTTGGTGGGTCTGCAGGAGAGTTGTATGGGAAAATGTATAGAGATTGTATGGTGTGTATCCGGCTTTGGGAGCTCTGATAATTGTAAGGCTCCTTTCACACGTGCACTCCAATCAGGTCTGCCTGTCATTTTTTTTAGGCGGACCTGATTGGAGCCTCCATTCACTCCTATGTAGCGGTGGATGTCAGCTGACACCTGCTGCTATGCGATCCTGTCCACCAAATCCAGATGGATGGTGTTCCTATTTTCCATCCATCCGGAGGACTGGATCGAATATGATCAGATGACAATGGACATATAGTCCGTTGTCATCCTATTTCCCCATAGAGGAGAGCGGGACTCCATCAGACTGCTCTCTGCACAGTGAGAGGAGAGGGATTTATCATCCACCAGCTTAGTGGGGATCAGCAGAGTGATCTACCCGCTGAGCAAGCGGATGACACAAAATGGACAAAAGGACCCTAATGCTGCTCTCTTGCTCTCTGTCAGCTCCAGGCTATTGAGGGTGGAGGGAAGCAGGATGCTTGATTAGACAAGCTGTGCTTAGGATGGTTTGCTCTCTTGCAGCTTTAGGCTGCCAAGGATGTAGGAAGACTGGATGGCTGCCTGGACAGACTGTGCTTAGGATGGATTACACTAGACTGCATCTTGTAGTTAGCCTAAAGCTTTAGTAATTGAGACAGCTCGTTCAGGTGTCCCGGGTTGTTTCCTTTTGGGGGGGGGCTATTTAAACAGAGCTGGTACCCCATCTTGGGGTCAGCTGAGGAAAAGGAAGGTCCCTTAAAACGCGTCATGTGACTCTGGACTCCAGGGGGAAATTACCATTCATTGGCCATTGACACTGGGAAAGATTAAGCCGTGGCACTACACATGCTTACTGGGCTGTCAGAGCAATTACCCCATTAACAGCCGGTGGCACAGAGATCCGGTCTTTGTGCCTGTAGCAGCTCATCATACATCAATCCAGCTGTACCCTTCTAGGACTGTGCCGCCACCACAGGGTTAAACTCTCCTGTGGACTCCCATATATATAAGTGTAGTTTTTATACTTTTGTGAGTATTCATTCTTAACTTTTCTTTGTAATTAAACCTCCTTGGAACTTACTTCACCAGAGTGGCCATGCTGTCTCCCTCCCTTCCCTTTGTTTTACAGATGGAGTCCCTCTGTTTTGACAGCAGCACCCCTAGGTCATCAGTTCCTTTTGTCTAGCAAGGGCTACCCGCTCATAAAGCCCCCCCCCCCCCCAATTTTGGTGTGTTTTAAAGATCTTTGTTCATTTTATGAATTATTTTTTAACTTCATCATTCACATGTCCCGTGAGTGGTTGAGCGCTGATAGCCTAGCGCCCTTCCTGGCATTGGGGAATAATCATTTTTTATTTTTAGGTTTGCTTACCTCCTGCTACCCATGTAATGCATATGTGCTGTGGCAAAGAGGCTGGGCTTTAGCACCCACCCACATATTGCACACATGTGTTCCTGAGTAGCAGAGGTTTTTGTGCTAAGAGCATGCTCACTGTTCAATTCCAGCACAGAGACTGATCTGTCAAGGACAGCTCCAGGTTTCTAGTAATGATTGCTAGCTGGAAGAACTGGTTCCCTATTACATTATTTGACCACTGTGGCAGCCAATTAGATGCAGAATTTAAGAAGTAGGATTGAGCATGTTTTGCTGGAGTTGGCCTTTAATATCATTCATAACCATAGCCAACTTTCTCAACCATAACTTATTGGCTAAATATACAGTATACTGTATAGTCATAATGTCTTTTAACATTGATCCGAAAAGACATATCCATCATTTAAAAGATTAAAGCAAATTATAGGACAAATAATATAAGCCAAGCTTAAACACTTACAGGTTTGTGCATTTCTTAAGTGGTCTTTCCATTATGTATAATTAGCATCTTTGCATAGCAAGAGTTTCTACACGTAAACTGCATAAAGCCAACTCCACAGCTGTCATTAGAGCACTATTACAGGTTATAATTACCCATTTATAATTGATACTCATTCTATCTGCTTTTAATAATGAAAGACAGGAGCATTACAGCATTTGAACAAGTCACCTTGAAGTTAAAAAGGTATTGTGCTATTACTATGGGTAAATTGATTGTGTCTTTTATACACAGCTAATGCATGATTTTGTATGTATTAATACTTCTATACTTCTTAAGCCCAATAGGTTGGCATACAACCTTATGGCAACTTGTGTGCATCAGTTCAAACAGCTAGTACCTTCCATTATATTCTTCCTACATTTGTTGTGGTCTGGATGAACAAAAAATAAATATGTTTTTATTTTTAGTCAGGTTTTTAAAATATTAAAGAATGAAAATGTGGTGTTTTTTTTTAGCCGATAAGTAGTTTCATCTCTCTCTTTACAGCCTGTTGAAAAAGGTCTAGTGTTTACAGGCCTCAATATTTCAAACTGCACTTTCCAAACATAACTTATTGACTTATTTCAGTGATTTATTGGATGTCTCAGTCAATATGTATTTGTAAAATAATGTTGTAGTCTCCCTTTAAGGGTAGTGTATAGCTTTTTCATTTTTTTTCAATATACTTGCAAAAGACAAATCCTAATTGAGGACATTAGGCAAAAACCCAGCACCTGTTGCAAATTTTCAAGAGATGCTCAGTGATGATGATTTAAGGGGTCTCCAAACTTTCTAACCTAATTCCTTTAGACATTTGGGGGGGGGGCTGTGGCCAGAGGGGATAGAAAATGCCCCAGTGTCAGTGGGAGTAAACAATGCCTCTGGCTTGATGGTCAATGGGAGTAAAGAAAATTACATGGCACCTGTGGTCAGTAGGAGAAGGAATATTGCCCCATCATTGGTAATAGTGGGATGAATAGTTCCTTATTGGTGTCAGTAGAATGAATAGTGCCCCATCGTTTGTGTGTCAGTGTAAGCAATAGTGCCCTATTGTTGCTGTCAGTGGGAGGAATAGTGCCCCATTGTTGGTTTTAGTGGGAGGAATTCTGCCCCACTATTGGTTGTCAGTGGAAGGAATGGGGCCTCATCCTTGGTGTCAGTGGGAGGAAAAGTGCCTTGAAACGGTGGAAGGAAAAGGCAAGTAGAGGGCCTCATCTGGCCCACAGGCCACAGTTTGGAGACCACTGATTCAATGGAAACCATATTGCATTTAGTCAAAAATTATATATAAACTTGTGCTATGGTCAAAATTTTTGAACTGAAATAAATGTGAAATAACTGCAGCTCCTGTACACAAGGTGCTAATCACTTGTAAACATGAAACATAAGCTAATACAGTGCTTGCAACTGTGCAAAAATGCAAACTACAAAATCAAATATAAAGTCCAAAAAACATCCAATAAAAAAATGTAATGCAAATATCTTCCCAATATAATAAAGTGCTCTTATGCTTCAATATTTTTATAAGTGCTGTTTTAAAAGAATCACTGCTCCTGGGCAAATTAATGTTTTTGCACTGGTCCCCAGAGCAGTGATTTGAGGTTGGAAATACTCAAGTTCCCCCACACCAAATTCCCCAAACCATGTCTTTGTGGAGCTGGTTTGGTGCACAAGGCTACATTCAAGTTGGGACTGTAAAACTGTGCTGTATGCTGTGGCATTAACCCTCACTGGAAACATCTGAATAGCAACCTTCACTGGAAACATTTAAAATCAAGAATTTAGAGGTGTAGCACTAGTATGATGTTCAGGTTCGTATGATGGTTAGGTGACCACAAATTCTTGGCCATACTGTGAAAATATATATTTTGATAGATAGATAGATAGATAGATAAATAGAGAATGTCTTATATTCTTAAAGTGATTGTCAACTCTGGACAACCACTTTAACCTACAGGTAAGCCTATAATAAGGCTTACCTGTAGGTTCCCTGCATATCTCCTACACCTGCACGGTTTTGGAGATATACAGTGTACTGCGATGTGCCCATGTCATCGGGCACATGCAATGTGAAGAAACGGCCTCTGTGCTGTTCATTCAATGAGATTGTGCCGCGATTGGCGGCTCCTGCGTGCACGCACGAGAATGACGCCACGTGTCTCCGGCCAATCACAGAGCTTTCCTACAACAGGACAGGCAGTCTCAGACGTAGTCCTTAAAGATATGCTGACCTCATTTAAAATCTCCCTTCACCAAGACATAATCCACACCATCAGATCATGCCAGACTGAAATACAATCGCTAGGGGATAGAGTCGATCACATTGAGAACGCAATGGGCGAGTAATCCCACACCTTCAACACATTGGTAGACGCACATGATGCCCAGAACGATGATATTATGTGGATGAGGGACAAATTGGCCGATTTGGAAGATCAGTCAAGAAGGAACAATATAAAAATTAGGGGAATACCGGAGACTGTCACCCCAACTCAACTCCCCCAATATGTACAAGATTTGTTCTCATCTCTGGCACCTACACTCTCAGCTGTAGAACTCACGGTCGACAGGGTCCACAGAGTACCAAAACCGTCATTCATAGCTGAAGACATCCCTAGAGACGTCTTGCTCAGACTGCACTTCTACCGGGCCAAAGAAGTCATTCTGAATGCATTTAGAAACCCTGACCAACGCCCTACTGCCTATGCAACACTGCAACTGCTCCCTGATCTCTCCAGGCATACCCTCCAAAGAAGGAGAAACCTGAGCACCATCACCAAGGCACTGCGCAACCACCACATTCCCCACAAGTGGAAATATCCAGCAACACTAATAATAAACTTCAACGGCTCCAACACGTCCATAACGTCCCTGGACGAAGGACTTACAACCCTTCGCCAATGGGGAATCCTCCTAGACCCACCAGCAACACCCCTGCAAGCGGATAAAGCTCCTCACCTACAATCAGACTGGCAGGTAGTATCTCACAAACGTTCCTCAAAAAAAAATGGAACCCCACATCAATCTCAAAGCTAACCTCCAGTCAACAACTTATGTCCGGCTGGTCACCAGACGGATGTATATCCTAAACCCTCTCCACACCAGAACATTATGCTATGTTCACGGTCCTACCAACAGGACCATCTTCTTAAAAACTTTGTTTTGTTTCTTTACCTTACTTTTTTATCCCTATATATATCCCTGAGGTACACACTCACCCTGGAATTCTTTCATCGAACCAGTGAACCATCATACACCAGCAAGACCTGCACCTGGACAGCAAAGCAGACAATGAAGACACAAAGCTTCAGCTCCTTACGGATCATCCGAACACCAGCAAGACACCAGCTTCTGCACACAGTAAGTGACTTCTGGACCGCACACTCATCCTTTAGACTCAAGACATGACCATTACATGCTTATCATTGAATGTTAAAGGCCTGAACCACCCGGCCAAAAGACAAACAATGTGGAAGGAAGCCCTGAAAAACCGGGTGGACATACTATGCGTCCAAGAGACACATTTTACTCGATGAACATCCCCAAGTGTTCGCACAAAAAATGTCTGCATATTTTCTTATCGAACAATCCAGAGAAGAAATCAAAGGGAATCCTAATAGCAATTAGAGACACAGTTGCCTTTAAACTCAAGCAATCTACCATAGACCAACATGGTCAATATGTGATTCTCACCTGTGACATTAACTCAAAACCCTATACGATAGCAGCTATACATGCACCAAACTCACACCAATCTAAATTTCTGAAAAGACTGATTAATTGTATCTACTCTGTTTAGTATGGAAGAATACTAATATGTGGCGACTTTAATGCTACCATGGACCCACTTATGGACTCCTCCTCGGTCAGCCCCAGGGGAAGACCATCATTGGGCCACATACTGCATTCAGAGGAGCTGTACGATGTCTGGAGATGCCAACATGCAAGTGAGAAAGACTATACCTACTTCTCCCCCAGACATCGTACATATTCCCGCATCGACTTGTTTGTGGTGGATAAGTGGCTATTACAGACAATATCTCAATCAAAAATCCATGACATAACATAGTCGGATCATGCCGCAATATCTATCTCTATTGTTGAAAAAGGGACCCCACCTGCAAACCCCATTTGGAGATGCAACATCAAACTCCTACAATCACCAGAGACCTCTAAAATCATTTCCCAACATATTACTGAATTCTTTAAAAATAACACAGATTCAGTTGATAATGCATTCACACTTTGGAATGCTCACAAAGCATATATTAGGGGCATCCTTATCCAGCAAGGCGCTAGACTAAAGAGAAGCCATGACCTTCACATAACTAAACTGACAACAAACATCCATAACCTAGAAACCAAAAACAAACAAAACCCATCGGACGACATGATATAAGCCTTACACAAACTTAGAGAGGAACTTTGCCTATTCTTGCTCCACCCACACGACAAATACATGAAAACAGTACGTGCATATTGGTACTCTAACGCCAATTGGGCGGGCAAGTTACTTGCACGCAGAGTTAAAGCTGTTCAAGCTAGAACGAGAATCCAATATTTGCTACACCCTAAACACGACCACAAAGTGACTAACCCTCAACACATAGCGGACAAATTTGCAGACTTCTATGAGAATCTTTACAACCTCAAGAATGACCCCTACACAAACCAACCTACTACAACAAGTATAGCATCCTTCCTGAGCACACTCAAACTACCTAAGCTATCAGACACCCAGCTTACAGACCTCAACACCCCCTTCACTTCCTCAGAAGTTAAGAAGGTCATCGCTTCTCTCCCAAACGGGAAATCACCAGTACCTGACGGTCTCCAAAATGAGTTTTACAAATCATTCCAAGATCTAATCACCCCACATCTGATCCCAGTTTTTACTCTAGCCGCACAGAAAGCATCCTTTCCTCCAGAAATGCTGAGAGCATATGTTGTAACCATTCCCAAACCCGGGAAAGACCCAAACACCCCAGCAAATTTCAGGCCAATATCGCTTCTCAATTCTGATGTAAAAATATATGCAAAACTCATTGCGAACTGACTCACGAAGGTGAAATCCCACCTCATAACTAATGACCAAATGGGGTTTGTAAAAGGCAGGCAACCCTCAGACGCCACTAGGCACATACTGAACATTATAAGTTATGCTGAGAAACATCGGACGCCTTCTCTGCTCCTATCAATAGATGCAGAGAAGGCGTTCGATAGGGTACATTGGAACTACAGGTCCCAAGCATTATCAAAGTTTGGTTTCCAGGGATCTATCAGGAATGCGATTCAGGCCCTATATTCAAATCCCTCTGCACAAGTTTTCACATCAGGGCTCCTATCCAAGTCATTCACCATTACAAACGGTACTAGACAGGGGTGCCCACTATCCCCATATATCTTCAATTTAATGATCGAACCCCTGGCTGAATCTCTCAGATCAAACCCAAACATCTCAGGCCTCCGAATAGGAGACAAATCACACGTCATTAACTTATTTGCTGACGACGTAATTCTTATACTTACAGATCCCCTGGTCTCTCTTCCCCAAGCCCACACAACCCTCGAGGCATTTAGCGCCATATCCTATTATAAAGTCAACTACGCCAAATCCACGATACTTAATATAGGAACCCCAGACAAAGTCAAACAACGCCTCTAAACTCTCCCGTACTCATGGAACTCCAAAGGAATACCATACCTCGGAATCACACTAACTCCCTCAATATCAGCACTTATCCAAGCAAACTACAGCCCGCTGACCCAAAAAATCCACTCCCAACTGCAACAGATGCCACAAAGTGAAATGTCATGGACAGGTAGATCAGCAGCACTAAAAATGATAATCCTCCCACAACTATTATATTTCTTTAGAGTAATCCCAATACATGTCCCACGAAAATACATTGACCCTATTAATAGAATACTAAACAAATACATATGGAACAACAAAAAACCTAGGTGCTCAAAATCCAACCTAAATAAACACAAATCGATAGGGGGGATGGGTCTAGCAGACATCCAGGACTATCATCTTGCAGCGATATTGGACCAACTTAAAAACTGGTACAAACCTACCGATATTCCCTTGTGGGTCAACATAGAATCCCACATGTCCCCAACAAAGGACGTACAATCATTCCTTCTGCTAGACAGTTGGAAAAGATGGGACACCTCCTCCCTCCCCCCCCACACTAGCAACAGCCATCAAAGCATGGAGACAACTACTTAATCAATCAAAAGGTTGCCCACCACAGATACTCCCTCTATTGCCCATACAACTACTAGACAACTTGATTCCCTTTTATGTACACAAAACCACTCCGCACTCAGGGAATTCTACACATTCAAGATTTCTTCAGCAACTCCCAACTCAAAAATTGGGAAACCCTACAAAAAGAATTCTCCCTCCCAACAGAGACGCAATTTACAACCATGCGCATCTTATCTTATCTAACCAAACGCCCTCTACCCCTCCTCCAAATCCCTGATAAAATATGGGAATTCCTAAACAACCACACTATAAAAGAGAAAGGTATCTCACTCCTGTACAATACACTAGGCAATAAGGACACCTTA
Organism: Glandirana rugosa; assembly: GCA_018402905.1. NCBI lineage: Eukaryota > Metazoa > Chordata > Amphibia > Anura > Ranidae > Glandirana > Glandirana rugosa. Next base: position 145,791 of record BLSH010004906.1, read on the forward strand.
CACAAATCCATACTTATTCAAAAATGGGAGAAAGAACTGGAACAAACTTTTACACAATGGAAAAACGCTCTACAAGCAACACACAAATACTCAAAATGCTGTAATCACTGGGAGATGATGATAAAAATCATACACAGATGGCACTACACCCCATTTAAACTCTCAAAAATATTCCCGGGATTGTCTCCCGAATGCTGGAGACAATGCGGAAAAACAGGTAACCTGCTCCACATAATATGGGACTGCACTAGCCTCACAAGCTATTGGACACAAGTCTTCAAACTGATCTCGACAATCACAGGCATACTCTCCAAACCCAACCCCAATCTAGCAATACTGATCCTCGGTATCGAGCTATACCCTAACCAAATGAGACCCATAGTGACACACATTCTCTTAGCCGCACGAAATTCCATCCTCAAAAAATGGAAATCCCTAGACTCTCCCAATATATCTGAAGTCATACAAACTGTAAGAATTAACCACCTACATGAAAGATCCCTGGCGATCAACTCACTGAAATGCATTCAATTTGATAACCAATGGTCCCTATGGACTGCTGTTTATAAATAATACTGATAACTCTATAAACCAATTGAATCCATTCAGGAAGTGTGTACCTCCTCCTCCTCCTCCTCCCTTCTCCTCCCATCCCCCCTTCCCCCCCCTTCTCTTATTGTTGTCTATCCCTTGTTAAAACATGTTTAACCTCGACAAACAATCGAGGGCTGGTGCCTTCTCCCCCCTTCCTGACCACAGATAGATCCCGGCTGGGGTGGCAGGAAGGAGGGAGTAACGAGATTCAACCCACTATTGCATATGTTTGATATGTATAGCACCAAATATAACAAGATATAACCTTTAAGTTAATACTGTTGATGCATAACAGCCTTTGACCTCCATGTCATATGTAATATTACTGTACACTATTTTCTCTAATAAAAATTACTGATTTAAAAAAAATAATAAAATCTGCCAAATGAACACTTACAAAAAAAAAAAAACCCAATCAACCGCATTGATAAAAGTAAACTCGTTACATCACCGCTCCAGACAGGCTGTGTAAACTCCTCCAATGTGCTTCCGCACTTGGTCCGTCTGTTCTTGGAACACAATCGTAGATTCCGGTTTGCCGTGAGGTCACGCCTTGACACGTTTTGTCATTACGACTTTTACGGAAGGTAGGCTTGCCACCTCATCCCTTTAAACATATGACTTACACAGGTTCTGAGGTTAATTTGATACAGATAAGGCATCAAGTGAGTTTAATTACCAATTTAATCCGCCTCAGAACCTGTGTAATTAATATGTGTTCGGGTTTAAAGGGATGAGGTGGCAACTCTAACGGAAGGCATGGTCTCCTTTACATGTACATGGGCTATAATGGCATCCCAGTCTTAGTACGGAGGGTTCAATATTGAGTTGGTCCACCCTTTGCAGCTTTAACAGCTTCAATTCTTCTGGGAAGACTGTTCACCAGGTTTAGGAGTGTGTCTATGGGAATGTTTGACCATTCTTCCAGAAGCGCATTTGTGAAGTCGGGCACTGATGTTGGATGAAAAGGCCTGAGTCTCCGCTCAAATTCATCCCAAAGGTGTTCTGTCGGTTGAGGTCAGGACTCTGTGCAGGCTAGTCAAGTTCCTCCACCCCAAACTTGCTCATTCATGTCTTTATGGACCTTGCTTTATGCACTGGCCCAAATCATTTGGTGGTGGGGGCAGGGGGGGGGGTTATGGTGTGGGGTTGTTTTTCAGGGGTTGGGTTTGACTCCTTAGTTCCAGTGAAAGGAACACTTAAGCATCAGCATACCAAGACATTTTGGACAATTTCATGCTCCCAATTTCGTGGGAACAGTATGGGGATGGCTCCTTCCTGTTCCAACATGACTGCGCACCAGTGCACAAAGCAAGGTCCATAAAGACATAGATGAGCGAGTTTGGGGTGGAGGAACTTGACTGGCCACCTCAATCCAATAGAACACCTTTTGGGTGAATTAGAGCAGAGACTTTGAGCCAGGCCTTCTGGTCCAACATCAGTGCCTGACCTCACAAATGCACTTCTGGAAGAATGGTCAAACATTCCCATAGACACACTCCTAAACCTTGTGGAAAGCCTTCCCAGAAGAGTTGAAGCGGTTATACCTGCAATTGGTGGGCCAACTCAATATTGCACCCTACAAACTAAGACTGGGGTGCCATTAAATTTCATGTGTATGTAAGGGCAGGCATCCCAATACTTTTGACAATATAGTGTATGTGCTTGATAAAAATGTATTTCTTTCTGCTGCTCAATGTAGATTTTTTTTCCATTCATCATCTAGGTCACAGTAACATTCACCATATTTATAATATACTGATTTTTACAACCAACTACTCTGATTACTTGTTAACATTTCCTATTTTCAGAAGTAAAATCCTTGATTTTATCAATGGCTCACCATTGAGACTAATTGTGCCTGATAGTGCTAGTACCTTGCTGATCAAACTTAGTCCTGAAAAAAGTGATTCTAGCCTAATTTCCTCATTTATACAGTCTACCATTACCTATCTGCACCCACTGGGAAAAACTTAATAAGTGCAGCACACATTGAGGGCAAACAAAATTCCATGTGCCTGGATTCATTTTAATAACCATGCTCAACAGTTTTTACATTTGCCTTCAGCAAAGAACTCAAAGATATTTAATAATTTGTCATTAATCTCCACAAAAATGCAGAAGAGCCCTGCTTCCTTTTAGCAGTGTTACATTCTTTTAAAAGAGCTAATTTAATGGTTCACCTATTTACAAAGGGGTTCATATTCAGCACATTTGCACAAAGCAGGTTGTACTGCATCAAAGAAATGTTACTTAATTTTGACATAAATGTACATTTTCCTTTACAATATAAACACAATAGGTTGTGTGTAGGAGGCAAAGTAAAGACCTTATGATAAAGTGAATTATAAAAATTATATATATTGGATGTTCATGCCTTGAAAAAAAATACATAATTTCTTTTTTTTTTTTCTTGTTTGATTTCAAATGTTCTCTTAATGAGTATTGCCATATTTTGCTAATACTGTAAGTTGAACCTATTTAGTATAAATGTATTTTAGGACAATTCAAACACATGTTTGTAAGGATTTATTTATATACTGTATGTACAATAAGTATTACAATGCTTCAACCTGAACTTTAGGAACAAATGCACACTTTAATGCAGGGAGAGAATTAAATAGCCTAATCTATAAACCAAAAAAAAAAAAAAAAATGAAGCTAAAAAAAGGAAGGAAACCACCTTAACTTAAAAATAATAATAAAAGTTACAAAGTAGCAGTTGTTCCGTTGACAAAACACATCAATGCTAACTGGCACGGCAGCCTTACTGCAGAAGGTTTGCTTATTGTTTGTTGCTACATAAAGCCTAGCTTAGATCAATTGAAGAGGATCTTAGTATGCTGATGTCCATTCGAATCCTATATGGATATTCAACATATAGCATAAGAAGTGGTTCAATATTTCAGCTATACCTGGACACACAGTACAAGGAGAGTTTTGCCACTCCAAGTGATTGAGTACTTCAAGTCATAGACTTGACATTATGTGCCTTTAATTTGTGCTTAGGGCTACCTTAATGGATTTATGACTTTTTTTTCAAAAATGTATGAATTACAAGTACATAATGGGAGTGATCAACCTACGTTGTTCTTCAATTATGATTGTATATGCTAATTCATATCAGTCTCCTCCACTACATTTGGAAAATGTGTGGACTAGTTTTTGATTGACAGCCTGTCTTCAACTTGGTTGATCTTGTTATATATCATGATTTTCCTGGATATTTGCTAATTAAAGAAAAAAAACTGTTTAGTGATTTTTTTTTTTATTATACCATATATCTTTATTGTAGTTTAGTATAACAAGCAATGGAATTCAGTGAAGAGAACATTCACAAGGATATAAATGAATATGCATCAGAACATGAGTAACAGTTCCTCATAGAACAAGTTGAGATAGCAAGTACAAGTTGACGATACCATAATCTGTTTAATAAGGGACATTGGGAGTCGTTTATGAAAGCTGGAGTGTGCAAAATCTGGTGCACTGCATAGAAACCAATTAGCTTCCAGGTTTTATTGTGAAAGCTTAACCACTTCTGGACCGCGTTGCATACTTTTACTGCTGCAATGTGGCAGCATAACGCGAATCGCCATCTATAAACGGTGGCGCACTCTCGCTCCAAGAGCTCCAAGAGTGTGGCCGCGGGTCGGGCAGACTCGATATCCGCCAGCGACCCTCGATCGCTTACAATAGAAGGAAAGCGGGGAACCGCCAATGTAAACACGGCAGTTCCCTGCTCTGACAGGGGACATAACACCGATCTACTGATCCCTATCACCGGGATCAGTTAGATCTGTTATGCTCCTGCCAGCCCAGCCCCCTCACAGTTAGAACACACCTAGGGAACACAGTTAACCCCTAGATCACCCCTACAGGTTAACCCCTTCCTTGCCAGTTACATTTATACAGTAATCAGTGGATATTTTTAGATCTGATCACTGTATAAATGTCAATGGTCCCAAAAAAGTGTCAAAAATGTCTGCCATGTCCGCCGCAAAACCACAGTCCCGACAAAAATCACAGATCACAGCCATTACCAGTAAAAAAAAAAAATTGTAAAAAACGCCATAAATGAATTCTCATGGTTTGTAAACACGGCAACTTTTGAGCAAACCAATCAATAAACGCTGATTACGATTTTTTTTTTTTTTTACCACAAATATGTAGAAGAATACATATCAGCCAAAACTGATGAATACATTTGTTTTTTTTTTTCATATATTTTTGGATATGTATTTTAGCAAAACGTATGAAATATTATTTTTTGCAAAATTGTCAGTCTTTTTATGTTTATAGCACACAAAATAAAACCCGCAGAGGGGATCAAATACCACCAAAAGAAAGCTCTTTGTATGGGATAAAAAGGATGTCAATTTTGTTTGGGTACAACGTCGTATGACTGAGCAATTGTCAGTTAAAGTGGCGCAGTGCCGAATCACAAAAAGTGTTCTGGTCCTAATGTCGGAAATCCTTCCAGTGCCCACTTTTGTGGGGAAAAAATAAGCAAATAAAGAAAATATATAGCGCATATAATTGCGACACTAATCATATTGTAATTGAATGTCATTAAAAGTTACCTTTCCTTTTCAATCTGCAGCTCTGTAATTTTCTGAGAATGCATTGCAATATGGCTACCTGGAGTACTGACCACTCCCCAGAAACATAATTTCCTGCTTGTGTAGTTGGCTCTTCAATTTTCCCAGAAGTCTGCACTAAAATACAAGTCAGATTTCAAGCATCTCCTGCAACAAAAATATAATTTTTGGAGAGATAGGAACACGTCTAAAGGGATGCAGGTTCAGTAGATTTCCTCATTAGTGCTCAGCAGCTGCACATCTGACAGTTAATTATGAAACCACTCCCATTAGACCCACTCAGAACAGAGGCACAGACAAACACACAGGGATTTCTTCAGAATAACAAAAGGTAGGAATCTGCAACAAAGTTTGTTATAATCCTTGCAATGTGCATAGATCACCAAGATTGAAATGTTTTTTTTCTCAACAAAAGTAGAGTTACACTTTAATTGAACAAGCTGAAGTTAGAAGCTGATTGGCCACCATGTGCAGCTGCAGCAGATTCTGGGTGCAACATTTTTAGTAAATCTCCCCCAATGCCTTATTCACCAAGTCAGAGGGAGAGGGTGAGTGAAGGAAAGGAAAGGGGGGTCCTAATAGAAAAGATGAAAGGAAATGGGGTAAGTGAATTGAAAAGCAATTTCCAGGCTACTAGGTGGGTGAATGTGAAACAGGAGGAGTACCTAAGGATCTGATCACAACCAAATAATGTATAAAAACAGAGTTTAATTGTGCACTTGCGGATTATGCAGCTATAATGACCAAAGTTTACAGAAGTTTGGTTTGTTAAGATTTTAATGGCTTTCAGCTTTTCATTTCACATGTGTCTAATACTAAGGACATCAGATGAGTTCTAACTGCTTAGTGATTTATTTTATCTGATTATGTTATACAGAAATTAGTCTTGTTTTATAGTAACATAAGTTTAAGCTAAGTGATATTGTCCCTGAATAGCAATAGAAGGGTGGTTGTCTTATAAACGTTATATATACGGGTCTGAGCACGCATCACTGTGCTGGGTGCCAAACAGTGGTGGCCTATCTATAGAAGGAGCACAGGCGCCACCCCCCCCCATCCATGCATCTAGCCCCCTGATCTACATACATTGGGGGGAGGGGTTTTGGAAACACGTGATTAGAGCCAGAGGCTCTAATAGGCTTCAAAAAGGAGAAGGCTATGTGCCCCGAGCCCACCCAGTTGTGTGACAATAGCAAATTAATATTCGTTATTCTCACACTAATCCTCCTCCTGGTCAATCAGGAAGCGGGTTATGAAACCCGTTTCCCACTTGGCCAAAATGCCAGGTGATCCTATTAGATGCCTAGGAGGAGGAAGAAGGAGGACAGCTGAAGGCCACATCAACCCAACAAGGACAGGAGAGACAACTAACTCCAGAAAGCCATTAGAGAATTCCATGTCACCATTATCTACCCTGGACTCCCGACCATTCCAAGCCTCCCTGACACCCGACCTATATTCACCACTGACAGCCCAATCTATAGCAATGCCATGGACATTCCTGGGATTCTAGTGACAGATCCCAGCTGCACTGTGTTCCTACACATCCTATATCGCACTCGTATCTAAACTTAGATACAGGAGGCTGGAGACCTTCCATTTCCAGGGAGGCAGGAACCTCCCGATCTATAGAAGGACTACACAGATAGGAGAACCTCATCCAACATACACAGGAGGAGTGAACACCCTACTCATCCTAACAAAGCTTGAGGGAAGACCCACACACTGAAGTAAGTAAAAGATTATATTTTCTGCAGCGTGACTATTTCTTTTGCAATTGCTCTAAAGCTATACATCTTTACTAACTGGCCATCTGCAAGGAAAATGTAACAATTCCTTAGTACTGGTTTTCCAAAATTGATCATCCAGGGTTACTTTAGCTAAGTATACATCAGCTTTGTTCAGTGTGCTCATTTTATTCCTTTTAGATCTGTTTGCTGCAAGGTAAATGGAAATGGCTTGACACCACATATAGGGTTCAATTAATTATGTAGTTAATTAATAATGTGGGGGTTTGACTGATCGACCGACCAAGCGACCGAGAGGGGGGGTGTCAAGTGGTTTGTTTGCCCCCCCCCCCCCACCAGTCTCCACTGGTGCAAATGATATAGATTACATGTGAAGTGTCTATTTTTGACTATTTCTGTCTTATAATCTGGTTAATGGTTCATTACTGGATATATATGACTGCACATTAGTTTCTTCCTGGGGATGTGGCTAACGTTACTTTTTTTTTAAATTGTATTTTTTATTGAGTAAAAAAAAAGGAGAGATCACAATACATAACATATGCTGTGCAACATCTGATATGGTCAAATAGCCTAAACAAACATTCCAAAATAGTTTAGTACAGACATTGTGCTGAGATATGGGTTAGAGTTACATTTTTTCCTTTTAACTTTTTGGATAGGAAAGAAAGAATAGGGTTAACATGAAGAGAAAAAGCTCTTGTAGCTGTAAAGATACAAGAGGTGGAGATTTAGAGGATGAGGATTATAGAAAGAGAGCAGCATATTTTGTCTCCTGGACTCGTTTAATGTTTAAACTTCTATTAGTAGTACTAGGGTACACTTGATTTGAACAACAGTGATGCATTCTTGTAATTTGCTCAGGTCCTCTGTTTTATACGACGAGAGAAAGATATTAGGAGTAGGAGATTTAGAGGTGGAGAACATAGAAATGTCGATGTTCTCGAAAAAGAGAAGTACAATTGGGATAAGAAAGAAAGGATAGGTTTTTCAATTTTCCTTTTTTACATTGAGATTGGGTATAGAGTCGTGTTACAGACATGATTTGATAAAACCTTACAAACAAATCCGATAAACTGGTATAGTCTACAACGTGTCGTATACAATACATAACACTAGAGAGGAAAAAAAAATGAG
>BLSH010004906.1:164044-176320 GCA_018402905.1 Glandirana rugosa
GTATGGTCCGGGAAACCAGACCATGCCCAAAATTCCCCTTGGGGGTGCGGCTTTTTTTGTCGCACCCCAGGGGGGGTTTTAGGTATGGTCTGGGAATAGGTTCGTGTGTTGGGCCGTCCGGTCCTTTCCCCCCCGCCCGCAGACCCCGACAACCACCGGCCAGGGTTGTCGGGAAGAGGCCCTTGTCCTCATCAACATGGGGACAAGGTGCTTTGGGGTGGGGGGCGCAGAGCCCCCCCTGCCCCAAAGCACCCATACTCCCCATGTTGAGGGCACGCGGCCTGGTATGGTCCAGGAGGGAGGGGGCCGCTCGCTCGTCCCCACCCCCTTTCCTGGCCTGCCGGGTTGTGTGCTTGGATAAGGGTCTGGTATGGATTTTGGGGGGGACCCCACGCTGTTTTTTTCGGCGTGGGGGTTCCCCTTAAAACCCGTACCAGACCAAAGGGCCTGGTATGCTCCTGGAGGGGGACCCCATGCCAGTTTTTTCTTTAAAAATATGGTGTGGAGTTCCCCTTCAAGATCCCCAGAGCACAAGTCGCATGCCAAAGTCGGATCAGTCAAGACACTGATCCGACTTTGATCTGACTTCAATGCCTTTCAATGGGCTGAAGTAGGATCAAAGTCGGACAAAAGTAGTACAGGAACCTTTTTCAAAGTCGCTCCGACTTTGAAAAACACATGTCGGAGCAGTTAAGACGGCTCTCATAGGGAATCATTGTTTTTGTGACGTAATGCAACTTGTGCTCCTCATGTAGGTCCGAGAATCGGACTAGTGTGAACCCAGCCTTACTGTTTTGAAACTATGTAAACCCCAGCTTAACCAAACATATTAAAATTACAAACCCACAACTGGGACAGTTGCTTTGATGAAGTTTGAATAATTACAACTAAGAAAACAGAGGTGCGTTCACTTAATTTGCATGAGTAAAATTGTGAATTTTCACTTCACTGAACATTTTCATGAAAAATGTAGGGCATTTCAGCAAAGTTTCCCAATTTTGACAAAATGCCTTGGAGACAATGTAGGAGGTTAATAAGGCTAGGTTCACACTTGTGCATGTGCTTTTCATGCGTTTTTTGTGCATTTTTACAGCACATTTTAAAAGCATTTTCAGCTCCATTTTTCATGTGTTTTTTCATGCTTCATGCATTTTTTTTAAAAAAGAGACTAGCTATTAAACACAAAACGCTACCAAAAATGTATCAAAAACACACCAAAATTGCATGCACATTAATTTATCATGTGGTTTTGATGCACTTCCATTGAAGTCTATGTACCCAATATTCACCTTCCTGCATGAAAAGGTCTTCTTAGGCTCAATTCACATCTATGCATGTTGCTTTTGAGCAATTTTGCAGTGCATTTTGTTGTGCTTTCTTCGTGTTATTTTACCTCGTTTTTACCGTGATTTTGCCGGAATTTTTCTTTTTTTTCTTGTTGCTAGGCAGATTTAAAAATGCAAAACGTAAATCCCTGCAAAAATACATCAAAAACGCATTAAACGAGCAGGATTTGCATTTTTCTTGCATGCCCATTGAAGTCTATTACATGCAAAGTGCTGCATTCCGAACATCCCCGACCCTTTCCAAAATGTTCAGGCACAAAAATGCATTGATGTAAACAAGTTTCATGTTAAAAAATTCCCTGCATTTCTGCAAAATGCATTAAAGAGTGCATTAGTGTGAATCAAGACTTAGGCCTGATAGGTGTGAACCAGACCTAAAAACATACTGCAGGAAACTGCATAGATGTGAACAGGATCCCTAGGAAACCTTGTTAAATTGATAGATGTGAGTTACTGCATTCTGAAAATGCACTAAAAAACACACAGGTGTGAACCTAGACTAAAGGCTGATTTACAATAGGTACTGCAGGCTTTAAATGGCTCCTTGGACACGTTCCAATGCCACAAAACAGCCTCATTAGCTGGAAACTTAGGCCTCATACACACGGACGTTTCTAAAAAAATAAACAAAACATCGGGCCCGACGTCAAGGAAAAAAAGTCGGCGTTTTTCGGCGTTATGCATCAGCGTTTTTGAGCGTTAGTGAGCGTCTGCGTCAATAGGCGTTTTTTTAAAAAAATCATTCCTCTGCTATTTTTCAACCTAAAAACGTTGGCGTCAAAAAACGCCGGAAAACCCCGGTATAATAATAGGTGGCGTTTGTTGGCATATTGTGGCGTCGGCGTCAAAAAATGCCAAAACGTTACAGTTTCAGAACGCGATGGCTGTGGGTTCTAGTTTCAGCTCACTAACGCCGACGTCATCTACAGCTCAAAAACGCCAACGTTTTTATGGGGCCATTGACTAACATGGAGAGCTGCAAAAAACGCAAGAAAGCGCCGGCGTCAAAATACGTCCATGTGTATGAGGCCTTAATGTTAGATATTGAGGAACAGAGGGACCCTGGTGCAAACCCTAACGCTGAGAAGGATTAGGATATCACAGCAAGATAAGAATTTGAGGGTTCTTTTATGCTTGTATTGTATTGTCTTCTTCTGGGTAGATTTATCACTAGGGTCAGCACTGATATGGTACTACATGTCTTTCTTAGGCCATGCTAGAAAACAAAGCAAAGTGATTTTTTTTTAAAGTCCAGGTCCGATTTGGGAAAAAAAATGAAGCAAACAATTTAGTCCCCAGCATGTGTGTAAAATAATTCAAACTGCAATGTGCAATATAAAGTAATTCCTATCATCCAATCAACGATCAACTTTTATTGTTCTAAATGATATTAACTAAATCAGTGTAAAATTAGTATGTTATGCTGAACATCACTGCACATTGCACACTGCGTTAACCCATCCACTAAGTCCACGTCTCTTGAACATCCATATCTTCTGTCTTAAGGGCCATAAACATGGGCTGAATATCGCGTGGTAACGGGGGGTTTAATAGAAACAAGGCCGATATTTGGCCCATGTGTATGGCAGCTTGTCTGGCAGAAGCCAGCCATTTGACTGGCTTCTGTCAAAGGGGCATGACTGAAAAAGGTATGCTAATCAGAAATCGATCAGCGCTCTCAGCCAATGGCAGAGAGCACTGACATGTGTATTCTGGCAGGGGGAGGGGGGTTGTCTCCCTGTCAGAACACAATAGCTCAATGGGGGAGATCACTGTACTAACATTGCATAATTAGTACAATGGCTGCTCCTGAGCTCTTGTTTTTTTTTTTCCTTTTTTCCCGCTGGGTTGAACAAAAAACACTAACAATGAGTACAATACAAGAATAAAAGAACCCTCATACAAATTTAAATATCTAAGCTTATCTTGCTCTAACATCCTATCTAATTCCATAAATATCCTATAACATTATTTACCAAGTACAGTGGATCTGTAGCACTCTGTCCATTTTATCTTGCTGCAGATAAGCCATGTACATCTATATTACAAATATTTTGCTTATTTATCTAGAGGCTCATGTTAAAACCATGCAGAATTTTTGCACTTCAGCAGTCTCAATACATCACATTGACAGTATCTTAATACCATAAATGCACAGTTTACAGCGTACTAATGGTCTGATGTGAGTGATGACAAGCGGGGTCTTATAGCAGAATCTTTTTCTGAGAGGATATATTGTCCTGCATTGAATGATGCCTTGATAACTTTATTTTGAAACAAGAAACTGGTATCTCAAAATAAGTGTATTTAATCTTGGGTGTAAATAATGTTCAAACACTCCCTTTTAAAATGGAAAATATATGCAGAAATTGTTTCAAAGCATGTCATAATATCCAGACTAATACTATAGCTGACTCCAGGCAAATAAATACATTTCAACACATGTAAAGTGAAAATGTATTTACCTATGGCTATGCATTAACCGTTTAAAATTTTGCATGAGATATTTGGACTGTGGCTGGGAATGAAGTCTGTCTACACTAATATTGTGGCTGCTTTGGTTCTAGGCCCCAACCAGTTCATGTATAATGTTGTAATACATTTTCTGGTGCAATAATTTTTATTGTAGAGAAAGGAAGGTATATCAATTTAACAGACAATCATCTACACAGTGCTACGTCATAGGAACCATAACAAAAAAGGTACGGGCTGGAGAAGCCCGATCAAAACTTTAATTAGTATAAACTATCCACTGAGTGACCTAGTGTGATAAACCAAAGGTCAATATGAGTCTCCAGGGCCTAAGGGCCATCCAACAGAGGCCTAGGTTGTAGGTGCACTGGTGAACAGCGGAGGGCAATGCTTGTGCTGCTCTATTTAACACCCCTGGCATAGGTCGGGCTATCTGTGGAGAAAATTTTAGAATCAAGCCACAAAGGCCGCTTTCCTATTAGAAATAGGCCCTACATCCAGGACCCAGGGTCTTTAAAGGCAGGAGAGTCCAAAGGCGACCAGGAACATAAATACAGAGGCAGGAGAAAAAGGGAAAAGGGAGAAGACAAAGGAGTAGGAAATGTGAAGAGGGGAATGGAGGGAAGTCCTGCGGGTGGGGAAGCTAACAATTTGGTATTCAGGAGAGGCCCAGGCTGTTCAGATGCAGGGTGGGGAGAACATAGGACCACCATGGTGACCATACTTTGAGAAATTTAGAGTGAGTGTCATTCAGAATACTCAACATCTTCTCGTTGACCATAAGATCGGTTACAGTGCTTTTCACCATGGCAAATGGAACAGAGGGCCTCTTCCAAGCTCTGGCTATTACCCTTTTAGCAGCTATGAACAAATAAGTAGCCAGTTTTTGTTGGTTTGAAAACAGGCCCTGGAAAGGGCAACTCAGCAGAGTGGTTTTGGTTTCTCCATGTATGGGTATATGGAACAAGGTATGCAGGAGACCAAACACCCTAGACCGGAACCCTATGAGCCGGGGGCAAGACCACCAAATGTGTACTACATCTCCCCCCATTGGCTGCATCCTCTGAAGCACCAATCGCAATAAGATGGGTTCGAACTCGCTATCCAGGCCGGGACCCAGTACCAACGTAGAATAACTATTCAGATTCCAAGGTAGCCATGTTGAAGGAGTACCTAGCCACGGAGGACCAGGCCTTGTTCCAATGCTTTGGATCAATAGAGATCCCCAGGTCCCTCGCCCACTGTGATTTACAAGACACGGTCCCAGGAGAGTCTATGGCATTTAGAGAAGAATAAATCATGTAGATGGATGGTACAGGGGGAATGGAGGCAAAGGTTTCCAAAAATGTTTTCTGGAAAGGATAAACAGAGTTACGCCTTAGCAAGGAAACCCAATGGCTTAATTGGGCGAAAAATTCTGTAGAGGGTACCTCGTGGGTATCCTGGCAGGAAGGCCAGGAGGGGAGAGTACGGGACAAGAGAAAGTGATGGACCTCCGTAATTCTATGAGTGGACCACCAGGACAATGAGCTTGATTGGTCAAGGCCCGGTGGGAAGAGGGAATTATTGAAAAAAGAGAGAAGCAGGAGGAAGGGGGACATAAGGTTGCCTAAGTAGCATACAGAATCCCAAAGCTTTAAGCTATGGCGCATAAGAGGGCTAAGCAAGGAGGCAATGTTTATGGGGGAGCCATAGCAAGGCTGATAGGGGAATTGGGGCACAATTAGGAAGCACCCACCACAGGATGTTCGAGTCTGCATGGAGTTAGTTGTGATATCTGGGCAGTGTGGTAGTATTTGGCTAGGTTAGGGACCCTTGAGACCTCCTCACAGTCTGTGCCTATAGAAGGTAGAGCGCGATACTCGGAAACAAGTGATAGGCCCAGATAAAGGATAAGATCCTGTTCTGCAGTAGGTGAAAAAAGAAAGAGGGGATATGGATTGGAAAGGTGCAAAAATAATAGAGGACTTTGGTTGGATGGTCATCTTGACCACGTTAATGCAGCCTACCCAGGATAATGAGGGAAATTGCCAAGATTGCATTAGAGATGTGAGTGATCTTAGTAAGGGATAGTAATTGGTGGCAAACAGGAATGAGTAGTGGGGGGTCAACTTGACACCAAGATAGTCCAGGAAGGAGGAGTTCCAGCGATATGGAAAAGAGACTTGTAGTTGAGTCATCATTGAGTGTAGCAAGGAGATGTTCAAGGCAGTGGTTTTGTGAGGGTTGATTTGTAGCCAGGAGAAAGCAGAAAATGAGAGAGGATTGTGTGGAGGTTAGGAAGGGTAGTCAGGGGGTTAGTTAGGGTCAGGAGGGCATCATCCGCAAAGAGGCTAACTTTATGGTGTATATCGGCATATGGAATTCCAGAGATGTTGGGGTCACTTTGAAGGGCGATGGCTTGGGGTTCTAGAGCCAGAATGAATAGGGTCATGATAGGGGACAACCCTTTCTGGTCCCTCTGGAGGTCGGAAAGGAGGTGGACAGCATAGGTGACACAGGCACAGGGGGAGGAGAAGAGTGCTGAAATCCACCGGAGAACTGATTCTCCAAAACCCCATTGTTCCAGGACCTAGCACAAGTACTAAAACATAGAAAATATTCAGCTCAAGAGACAATATGATATTAGAATGAAAGCAGCAGCTGGACACTCCCAGGAAATTTCAAAAACCTTGAAAAGACAGTATACAATGAGAAAGTGCAGCGCTAATAAAATTATAAGTGGTGATAAAAATAATGAATGATGGTAATACAATATACATGCGTTGCTTAAAAAATGCTAAGAAAAAAGTCTGTCAGTAGATAAAGGTAGTCATACAATTGCTCAAGTAGTGCTATTAGGAGTCCATCAGTGAAACAGGTGCAAGATCAACTTGGTGAAGACAGTGAGACATCCCATCCAACACAGGAAACACCAGCCTCTTACCTCACTGATCCGATCCTGTGCGGATCATACAGCAACAACACCCTCCAAGTTGAGCACAGCAGGAAATCCTTCAGGTATTCCAAACACTTAGATCCGATGAGTAAGTATACTGAGTAGCAGCCCCTTTGCAAAGCAAGCTCCAATGCTCCCAATAGCCAATGGATACATATATAAAAAAAGGGGACACAGGATCTAAGTACTCTCCATTAAATTTATTGGAACAAGTATTAAAAACAACAATGTACTCACAAACAATGCACTTATGCCAAGTGCAGGCGATCAGAGGCATAAAAGCATGCACCGCAGTGCTTGGAGATGGCCGCGGGCGTCGGCACATGTGACTCCTCCCCCTAGTGTATGCGTTACATCCTTCCCTGTAGGCGTTGACTTCATCTGCATGGGGATCAATTTTTTCTTAGCATTTTTTAAGCAACGCATGTATATTGTATTACCATCATTCATTTTTTTTTTATTTTTTTATTTTTTTTTCCATTACATTTTTATTGGATTTTTAAGAATCATACAATAAACAAACAAACAAAAAATGCAATAATAGACAATATGGTTTCAAGAACACATAGTGAGGTATGACTTGATAAGGTAATTAAACGCATGCTCTCAATGAGGCCTCTGGGCATCTGAATACTTCCAAGTATGAGAGAAAAGTAGCGTTATCGTTGCCCTGACACCCCTATTGGGAACAAAACTGTGTCTTGGGCTTAGTAATAATTAATGCTTTTTGGTCACATTGAGGCATGAGTCTGCTTGAAGTAAGGCTTCTACAATTGCGTTGCATTTGAGTTCTAAGAAACCAAACATACTTATAAGTCATCATTCATTATTTTTATCACCACTTATAATTTTATTAGCGCTGCACTTTCTCATTGTATACTAGCACAGGTACTCCCAGGAGAGCGAGTCAAATGCTTTGTAGATGTCAACCGACAGAAGAAGGCCTGGGATTTAAGGTGCTAAGGCAGGTGTATCAAATGGATCAACTTGCGGACATTGTCCTCTGCTTGAAAGCTGGGGACAAAGCCCACCTGACCCTGTGGATAAATGCGTGTAAATATTTGTTAATATGAGTGCTTAGAACCTTTCCAAAAAGTTTTACATCTTCATTCAACAAGGAGATCAGCCTGGGGATCCAGGGTGTCTTCTGTAGTTTTAGGGATCATGGCTATGTGGGCCCGTAAGTCATCGGGGCGGGTAGGGAACCCTGTCACAAGTTACTGAAATATGCTGTTAAGTAAGGGGAGAGCAGAGAGGAAAATTTACAATAATAAAGACCAGAGAACTCATCCGGTCCGGGAGTTTTGTCGATACATATGGATTTGATGGCCTGTGCAACCTCTGCTTCAGGGATTTCGGTGTTGAGTGCCTCATGAGCCGAGTCAGTAAGAAGTGGGTGAGGAAGGTCTTGAAAAAACTGATAAGCAAGTTCAGCGGGGAAAGGGGAGGGGTGACTTTATAGGTAAGACAAGAAGTGGCAAAGGCTGAGGTAACTTTGACCGAATCAGATGGGATGTGCCCATTGTCTAAACAAAGGTAAATCAGAGCCAGAGGACACCTCACTGAGTTCAGCTTCCTTGCCAGCATCGTGCCTGGCCTGTTAGGAATAACATTTATGTTTGGACCACCGCTAAAGGTCCAGTTCAGTAGCTATGGAGTCACAAGAATTTTTGGTGGAGGCCATCGGCTTAGATTTCCAGGCCGCCTCTGCTCTTTAGCATGTTTTTTGGCAAAGGCCAATTGCATAAGGCCTCGGATGGGGACCTTGTGTGCCTCCCATGATGAGACCTCAGAGGCCACTGACCCCTTGTTTTCCAAAAAGTAGGTCTCAATGTGCTATTGTATTGTTTGGCATGTATCTTGTGCAGAGAGGAGGGATTTGTTAATTCGCCAATGATAGGATGGATGGCACAGGCCCTTGAGGATGAAGGAGAGCCCAACAGGGTCATGATCAGACCATGGCGAGGCCGGTATGGTGATTTTGTCTATAAGTGAGATAGCTCGGAGCAGTACAAATATGTGGTTGATCTGACAGAAGCTATTGTGAGGATGGGAATAAAACATAAAGTCCCTACCTATGGGATGGAGTTCTGTCCAGGAAGCAAACAGCCCATGAGATTGGAGCAGTGTGTGCATATGAGATTCCAAAGAGGAATCATGAGAAGGGGCCGCGTCAGAGGCATAACGTCGGTACACTGCAGAATCTAGGGTAAGGTTAGAGTCTCCCAAGAGGGATAAGAGTCCCTTACTGTGGTGAGATATCACCTTAAGAGGGTGGGAGAAAAATTTGCCTTGGAACCGGTTGGGTGTATAGTAGCTTACCAAGGTGACTTCTTGTCCACTGAGAGAGCATACTAAAATAAGATATCTATGAGTAGGGTCAGCAATCTCCTTCAAACATATAAAAGTTAGGTTGCGGCAGAGGGCGATCAACACCCCTCGGTGCTTCTCATGCTGAGACGGGTTAGGGTTTAGGGGGTGAGAATTGTGAAAGGGTAGCCCAATAAATGAGGAGCCCGACCCCCAGGACTTAGGGGACGAGGAGAGGGGAGAGGGGATACATGAAAGAACAGAAGAGAGAGAAGAGAGGAGGGTGTATGTGCATAGCAATCACTATGATCCAAAAGATAAGCAATCCTGAGGGGTAACCCCAGATAAGGGAGGTGAGCATGCCCTCCGGCTGAAACAGTGCACCTGCAAGACAATTTTATCATGGGAAGCCAACACACAGAATGAGCAAGTACATTGTTAGAACAAGGGATGGGGGAATGGCGCCTCAAAACTCTGTATAACTATAGGTGATAAATAGGGCAAGATTCAAGGTATAAGGGGGTCAAGAACGAGGGGGCTCCCCCTGGGGTCCAACCCTCCCGGAAAAAGGCAGGCGACCCCACCAACCCATGCAATGTAACAAGTAAGGCTAACAAGATCTTGCCCATGCATGTGTTATCAGACCACGGGGGGCTTAGATGGGTAGGACTCGAAGGTGGGGACTCACAGGGGAAACCTCATGTTACACCCAGGGAGAAGGGAAGGGAGAGGTGGAGAAAAGGAGGGCAGGGGATAGATATATGGGGGAAAGGAGGGATGGATTGAGGAGGGAAGGGAGGAGGAGAAAGTGGGGGGGTGGAATGAAGGGATAAAGGAAGAGGAGGAGGAGAGGAGGCAAGGAGGGGAGGAGGGAAGGAGGGGAGGGTGGGTTGAAGGTTAGGGGTCAGTTTGTTACCTAGTGGCTCAAGGAGTATGAATGTAAAACTCAATAGTAAACCAGTATGCATGTATAAGAAAAACAGGTACCATTTGGGCGGGCAAGCTAAATCGGGAGGCCCCAAAATTGTGACCCCCAAACCCAGTAGAGGACTCGGGTAGTGTCCAAACAAGGGGGGGGGTGCGAAACAGGGAAGGTGAGTAAGTCTGCAAATAAAATCATGAGGTGGGTTCAGGAGCAGGAAGACAAAAAAGGGGGAGGGGTGGGGACAACCCCACTGGGATTCTCCTGGAGAGGTGTAAAGAGTAGTGGGCCATAGCCAAACCTCAGAGTGGTCCAGGGATAGATGGTGACTCAAAAAAAAGGCATGTGGGGGAGATGGTTTCAAAAACAGGTGACAGAACAAAGTTAAATCAGTCTATCAAGGCCTGGGGTCCCGCAGCTTAGACAGTGAATCAAGATGTAAGCTGCATGGAGGCAGTCAGATACTTCCAGACCATAAAGAGAACCTGGCCTGTCATAAACGGGAGGCCAAGGTCATCATGGCAAAAAGGGAAGAACAAGGTAAAGAACAGTACCTGGTGGAGAGGGGCTTCATCCTGGATCGGACCACGGGAAGCCCGGGGCAAATGGGGTGTACAGAAGAGAGCACTGATGGCCCACAACTTTGTCCCAGGAGCGACCAGAGGTCAGAGGGGGCCTGAGAGTTGGCAGACCACGATGAACCAGGGGCTCTCTTACCCGATGGTAGTAGGCAGAGGTAATCCAGGACGGACCCAGCTTCTTCCACAGTGGTCACGGTGTGCGGACAGCTTGAAGGGGGAAACCCCAGTGGTAGCGGTTTTGGTGGTGGGAGAGAGCCATCATGTAGGTCTTCATCAGGCGGAGTTTCTGAATAGTTATGGGAGACAGATCAGCGAAGAGCTGGTAGCGATGCCCCTGGAAGGAGAGATTGGATGCGTGCCACCCTAAACAGGGTCTCCTTGATATAGTAATAAGTGAATTTGATCACTATGTCACAGTGGGGCCTTCAGATCTTTTGGGGCCTAGGGCTAGATGGCTGATCAAACTCGAGCCAATCGATTGGGATAGCAGGGATCAGTTCCTGGAATAGGGTGCTTGCAGTGGAGGTGAAGTCCTCTATGGACTTTGGGAGGCCCCGGAGGTGCAGGTTTAAATCTTCTATATGTAAGAGGGCAGCCTCCAGTTCCTTCCTAATGTCAAAGAGGTCCTGTTCATGATTCTCAAGGATAGTCTTGAAGCGGGTGAGCAGGTCAGCATCTCACAGAGACAGCGCTGGCTGAGCAGAGGGAACCTCCAGGCTATCCCCCATGTCAAATTGCAGAATCGAATCCCCTGAGAGCGGCAGCAGCAGAGATCAGGACTCGCGGCTGAGGCCTCAAAGATGTCATCAGGTGGTGAGGATTCATCCCGGGATGGACCCACGGCCTTGGCACTGGATGCATGGGCGAGATCTTTCTGCACCATCAGAGGCTCTGTTAAGCAGGATGTCAGGGCTGGCTAAAAAAAGGGGGTGATAATGCCCTCAGGAGAGCGGAGATATCAGCTGATATGCCCAGGCGGTGAGCAGCGGGATTAGCTCGCGGCCATCTTGGTTTGCTGCTCACAAGCGCCCCCCACCCCCATTGTAATACATTTTATTTCAGCAGTGAACCAACTTTCCTTCCAAAAACTTTCTAGATGTGTATATAATGCTTGGTTACTGCCTGGTAATAACCAATATACACTATATTTCCAAAAGTATTTGGATGCCTGCCTTTACATGCACATGACATTTAATGGCATCCCAGTTTTAGTCCGTAGAGTTCAATATTGAGTTGGCCCACCCTTTACAGCTATAACCGCTTCAACTCTTCTGGGAAGGCTGCCCACAAGGTTTAGGAGTGTGTCTATGGGAATGTTTGACCATTGTTCCAGAAGCGCATTTGTGAGGTCAGGCACTGATGTGGACAAGACGGCCTGGCTCACAGTTTCCACTCTAATTCATCCCAAAAGGTGTTCTATTGGGTTGAGGTCAGGATTCTGTGCAGGCCAGTCATGTTCCTCAGTTGGGTTATCTTGTGGAAAACCCTACTTAATCTCACCTTTGACACTCGGTCCGGCAGAACAGGTGTAGTCACGGACTGGAGTGTTTACGCGAAGACCTTGTTACCAGTTTGTAAGGGTATCTGTGTGAGGATTTGGAACACCCGTCGGAAGGGTCTTCTCAACTTCGCCAATATCGACATTTCCCACCCGGTTGAGTTATAACTTGAGATGCCTGATTTTGACCCTACGGTAATTTACAGTAC
>BLSH010004906.1:219488-235808 GCA_018402905.1 Glandirana rugosa
CCCTATCCCTTTTATTTAATTTTAGTTCATTTTTTTGCCCTTCCTTTTTTACTTGATTTTAATTTATTTTCCCTATCCCCATTTATTTGTAGGGTACTTGCCCTAGTTTGAAGATGAT
Source organism: Glandirana rugosa (assembly GCA_018402905.1). Taxonomy (NCBI): domain Eukaryota; kingdom Metazoa; phylum Chordata; class Amphibia; order Anura; family Ranidae; genus Glandirana; species Glandirana rugosa. Next base: position 219,607 of record BLSH010004906.1, read on the forward strand.
TTTAGAACAGTTATATGGCTTCTACCGTTAATTAATACTTTTCAGACACAGTTTGAAGATGATCCACATTCAACTCCATTTTTGCTTTTTTTATGTTTTTATTTTTTTTTAAATATTTAAAGTTATTTCCCTGTCCCCATTTTTTTGTAGGGCACTTGCCCTACCCTTACCCCCATTTTACTTCCTTTTGCAGCCCTCTAGGGCTTTCCAGGACTTTGTTACAGCCATTTTTGTGCTTAAAAGTTCGGGTCCCCATTGATTTCAATGGGGTTCGTTGTCCGTGCGATCGTTCGGGTTCCGTCCGGACCCGGACCCGGACTTTGTCCCGAAGTTCGGACGGACCAGCAGAACCCGAACTTCCAGAGGTTCGCTCAACTCTAGTGGTAATCATATTAGCCTGGAAGTAATAATCAGCCACCTGCAGGCTTTAAACAAGCAATAATTAACTACAGGTTTACATATGTAACTCTTGCAGAGGTTTTCAAAGAAAAGCCTCAATTAAAGGATGTAGGAAGTGCTTACGTTTCTAGTTCTGCCACTGGGTGGGCTGTAGTCCAAACTAACAAAAGGTTCTGATTACCTCCTGCACTGCGAATATAACCACAGTGTAAAGGAGGAATGGTAGGTTGAAGCTTATGAAACGTTATCAATAGCAAGCAACCCCCAAAAGGAGGAAAGCAAACTCTTAATGTGCCTCCCCATGCCTTTCTGCTGTGCTGCACCATATAGTTAAAAGTTAGGAGGTCAGCTTTTAAGAACCCATTCTGGAGCTACTTGCCAGATTCCTAGCAGCTGGGCTAATAGGCTCAGATTACCTGGTGCGCCCCGCTGACCAGGCGAGCTTACTCCTGAAACCTCCAGGTTCCTGCAAGCCAGTGCACATCCAACATCCTTTAAGAACTTGTTCAGTGGTATACATGGCCTGTAAGAAACTCTTTGTATCTACGAGGTCTCCCCTCTTCACTATATTCACCCCTATTAATGTAATAACAATCGTGCTTATAGAGAGAGGCTGGCAACGTACTGTTGCGATAACCACAGTGTTTCTGGTGTAAGGGGGAGCTGTGGATGGTGATTTGGTAGAAGCTTCTGGGCTGTTTGTTTCCAGACCCCAGGAGAGATTATCTCAAATGCCCAGAAACCATCTGGCTGTTATTAGGGATTTTGCCAAGGCAAAGGGAGGTACTCACCGTTGTTGTCTTCCCCCTTTGTCACAGCCACCGGGCTTGCTTTTCCATCGTTCTGGTCCGCACACAAGGAGGATAGCTGCCAAAGTCGCCCACCCCCCAACTGCTGTCCCTCATAGGGAGCTACTAAGTGTGTCCTGCCCTACACCAGCAGTATATACAAAGGGAGAGGGGCAATGCCTTACCCTCCTCTTTCCCATCTGAGGTTTGTTTAGGCAGACATTCGCTCCTCTGCACCACTTATCCCACCATAGCAAACTGGTGCCTCTTTGACTCTCTCTTCAGCTGCCACGTGGGTTGGCGTCGTCTTCAGCACTTCCCCTTCGCACCGCCGTCCTCCGCTTAGGAGGAAGACAGAAGGAGCCTGAGAGGTAGAGAATGTTGAGCTGTGTATAGCAGCGGCGGTTCACACCACTGTGACCAGATTGCTGATACAGTTTGTGGGCCACCTGTGAGAAGGACTCAGCCTGCAGGATATATTTCAGCCCTAGGCTTGCCTATACCTGCCTCACAGGATTACCATCCTACCCTCGGTCATCTGGTTAGAAGAAAAAAACAAATGTTTGTAGGGAGAAACACAATTAAAAACTGAGGATCAAGGGGAGGGGTGGGGACTTAAAACAGCTGTCAAGTGATTGTGTTTCCCGTGGGAAGGAGCCCCTCATCTCTCAGGTGTGCCGTCCTTGAAGGTGATAATAGAAATTTGTTTTTTTTATTGGATATGTTTTATAGCAGAAAGTAAAAATATTGTTTTTGTTTTCAAAATTGTTAGTCTTTTTTTTCATAGCGCAAAAAATAAAAACTGCAGTGGTGATCAAATACCACCAAAAGAAAGCTCTATTTGTGGGAAAAAAGGACATAAATTTTATATGGGTACAGCGTCGCATGGCCATGCAATTGTCAGTTAAAGCAACTCAGTGCTGTATCGGAAAAAATGGCCTGGTCAGGAAGGGGATAAAACCTTCCGGAGCTGAAGTGGTTAAAGGATAAGTTCACCTTTAGTAAAAAAAATAAATAAATGCACATGATTTTGCAAGCTAAAGAAATCTGCATTTATTTATTTTTTTTTTTACACTGGAGCCTGCAAAGCATTACACCTGCAATCAGTGGATCTGTGGTGCAATGTCAGGCTCCTGCAGACACTGCCAACAGCTCTCTGCCCATTTCTCCATATGAGTAGAAAGTTACTGAGCTGCAGGAAATGTCAATGAGGGCACTGATTCATAGTTTATTGAGAACTACATGTTGTCTGCCGTGGTGGAAGATGGGACTTGTAGTTCATTCATTCACATATCTCTGTGAATGAATGATGTAGCTGTGCTGTTTTTAAAATGTGACAGCTGCAACGGGGAGAAGAACCCCCTCCTGCTGTCACAGGGAAGGGGGGTGTGGTGGGCAGTGGTGGCTCGTCCATTAGGGGTGCACGGGCACTGCCCCCCTATCCATGCATCCGGCCCCCTGATCTACATACAGGGTGCCAGGCTATGGATTCAAATGGGGGTGGGGTGCTTTTTTGAAGCACGTGATTAGAGCCAGAGGCTCTAATAGGCTTCAAAAAAGGGTGGGCTCGGGTTACAGAACACTGCATCCTGATCCCACCAAGTTTTGTGACCATGGCAAATTAATATTCACTATTTCACACTAAATCTCCTCCCCGCCAATCAGGAAGTGGTTCATGAGACATGTTTCCCCATTGGTCAAAACATCAGGCGATCCTATTGGATGCTTAGAAGGAAGAGGAGGGAGGAGGAGAGCATGTCCAGAGGAGAAGACCGACTGACCCACCAGCCGCTACTGTGACATGGATGCCATCCAGCACTCCCTGGCTCGGACAGGAGAGGGAGGAGGAGGGGGAGATCAGAGTCATCCCGGGCAGGTAAGGAAGTTGTCCGCATCAATTTCTCCACATTCCTTTTCCTGCATTAATTCCCCCCCCCCCGGGGGAGGTGTGTGGAGCCAGCCGCCACTGGTGGTGGGGGATGCTGAACATGTTACATGTTACACTCTAAACACGAGTGAAACATTTAACATGTTCAGAAGGTACACAGAGCCTTTAAAAGCACAAGCAAATTTGACAGTCATCATTCACAGCATGTCTTGAATGTAACGGTTTTGGGAAAATCAGTGGGTTTAATTCCGCCTTAAAGTGGTTGTAAACCTTGTTACACCACTTTTACCTACAGGTAAGGTATCTTCTAAACTTGCACAGTATTCACTGTATCCGCATGTGTCAACGTCATTGGCACATGCGCACTGAAGAAATGGTCCGCTGGTGCCATTTCTTCAGGGCCCGTGCTGTGACCGGCTGGTCCTGCGGGAGTGACATCATTGCTGCTCCAGCCAATCACAGCTCCGGAGCCCGAAAACAACTCTGGGAGACATGTCGCTGGTCATATCTGTGTGCAGGGACCGCTGCAACAGCTTCGATCTAAATGTAAGTATTTCATAATGAGCTATATGCGATGCATACTAACTTATTATGTCTTTGTCTTGCAGTTTGTTTGTTTTTTGGGTTTACAACCACTTTAACTCAAGGTGTCTTCAGGAATCAAAAGACAAGGATGAATAAAGATGCAATGGAGCATGAAAAAAGTAAGTAGTGCATTAACAACTTTATTTTTTAACACTAGAGAGCTAGAAAAAAATATCACAGCTGGTTATTTTTATCCAGTTCTTTCCTACCGCATTTGTCTTCTGTAATGCAATGTTTAAAAATCACTTCAGCCAGAACAGACTTCGGAAAGTAGCTCATTACACACAGGACATACAACTTTTCTAACATCAAATTCCACATTTCTAGGGCACTTCTTGAAATTGTATCCATTGACCTAAGCTCAAACCCACAGGAAAGGCCTGCTGTTATATTTAGATATTTCTGTGCAAACAAATGTATAACTTCCTGAAGTAATGATAGGTTTCCCATCCGGATCCATTCAAATAATTCTCCCTTGAAATGCATTGCTTTCATGGCACTGCAGAAAATAAATCACCAACAAATTGCCTGACTTATTCTAGCAACATATAATACCCATTTTCACCAATGACCTTATCTAAACATACGTAAATCACTGTATATTTCTGCTAAAAAAAAAAAAGGTGTGGAAAGAGATGTCTCTTTTCCCTGAACCTCCTTCAGTCAGAGAATCACATAGGCCTTTAACCTCTCATGGCCTTGTGTTCTTTAAATCTTGAGTTACAAAGGCAATTTGTACATGGCCAAAGTTATTACCCGGTGATAATTAGCGGCATTATTCCCAGGCTCCAAAGGATGAAAGGCACTGCAGACTGCTCTTTGGAAGTATGACCTTGAGTACATACAGATGTTACATGCGGAGCATTCAGGCATCCCAAATTAAATGTTTCTATCTGAAATTTGCACAGCTATTTTAGTAATGAGAAAACATATTACAAATGCCCTTGGTAGTCACAGTCAGTTAAAGGGTTACATAAAGAGGCGTACTCTTAATCAGATTAAATTTACAGCCTCGTTAAAAAGCTATATGTGTTAATGGGTATTTCCAGGCAAACAGCTAAACATACAGTATATATATTGCCTGTTTGGCCTTATTTTGGCCAGCCATTTTGGCGACACAAACCCACCTACCAATCAGGATTATTAGTCTGCTACTTTTTGGTTTAGTGTTACTGATTTCGGTTCAAATCCATACCGATTGAACAGAGGTTAGGATGCCAATTCACTGTCCAAACTGGAGGCTTTAGGACATGGGTGCTCAACCTGTGGCCCTCCAACTGTTGTGAAACTCCAAGTCCCATCATGCCTCTGCCTTTGGGAGTCATGATTGTACCTGTAAATCTTGCAATGCCTCATGGGAATTGTAATTCTGCAACAGCTGTAGCACCACAGGTTGAGCACCCATGCTTTAGGAGGTGATGCAGGAATTATTGAACCGGGAAGATAATTTGCTTAATTAGGAACTAAGTGTGTCATTGGTTTGGCTGTGTAGTCTGGAATGTGTGCATAAATCACAAGTCTGGCTGTATAGAATTTCAAATCCCATTTCAGCTAAAATAGTAAAAATATACACTATATTACCAAAAGTATTGAGACACCTACCTTTACATGCACATGACTTTTAATTGCAGTCTTAAGCCCCATACACACGGTACAATGGTTGTACAACAGCGGTCGTACAACCAGCTTGTTGTACGATCATCGGACCATTAGTACGCGCGATTATAACAGCCATCGTACAATGGTTGTACAACAGAAGTTGGATGAGCAGACTAGAAAACTTTGGTTGTACAACAAGTGGTTGTACAACTGTTGTACCGTGTGTACAGAGAAGTTGGTCCAACAAAGTTGTACGTGCAAAACAGTCATGCTCAGAAGTCAGGAACACTCAGAAGTGTCCGTTCTGGGAAACCTATGCTCCTAATTTACAAATCACATGCAGCTGAACTTCCTCATTATACGCCCGTAACAGGTCACTACATTAGGCTTGGTTGTACTGTACAATCACTTAGTGCATGTCAGTACATGAGACACAACAGCCATTATACAACTAGGTCCAAAGTTGGACGTTTGGTTGTACAACCGTTGCACATGTGTGTACGAGGCTTTAGTCTGTAGGGTTCAATATTGAGTTAGCCCACCCTTTGCAGCTATAACAGCTTCAACTCTTGACTGTCCACAAGGTTTAGGAGTGTATCTATGGGAATGTCTGACCATTCTTCCAGAAACCCATTTGTGAGGTCAGGCACTGATGTGGAGGAGAACGTCTGGCTCGCAGTCTCCACTTTAATTCATCCCAAAGGTGTTCTATTGGGTTGAGGTCAGGACTCTGCAGAGCCCAGTCAAGTTCCTCCACCCCAAACTCACTCATCCATGTCTTTATGGACCTTGCTTTGTGCACTGGTCCAAATCATTTGGTGGAGGGGAAATTATGGTGTTGAGCTTTTTTCAGGGGTCAGGCTTGTCCCCTTAGTTCCAGTGAAGGGAACTCTTAAGGCATCAGCATACCAAGACATTTTGGACAACTTACTTTGTGGGAAACTGTTTGGGGATGACATGTTCCAACATGACTGCACACCAGTGCACAAAGCAAGGTCCATAAGGACATGAGTAGTGGTGGCCCATGCATTAGGGGTGCAGGGCACCTCCCAGCATCTATGCATATGGCCGAGGGGATGTGTTTTTGAAGCATATGAGCCAGAGGCACTAATAGGCTTCAAAGAAGAGTGGGCTCTGGGCGCAGAGCACTGCGCACAAAGTCTGCCTAGTTGCTTGATGATAACAAATGAATATTCATTATCGCCACACTGATCCTCCTCCTGGCCAATCATGAAGCAGGTCTGAGACCTGTCACCAGATTGTCTGAAAGGACAGGCGATCTTATTGGACACCTGGCAGGAGAAGAGAAGAGACACATGGTGAAAGCTGCTGTGATCTAAGAGAGGACACAGCTTGCCACCCATTACCCGCTGACTGACCCGCAGCCTGTCACCCGCCACCAAAATGGGGTAAGTGCTGGGCAGACTGCGGGCAGGCGAGTGTATGGCAGGGGTGCTGGTCACCCGGGGGTGCTGATTAAGTGTCACTGGCCGCCCGGGGGTTGTACTGGTTAAGTGCCACTGACTGCTGGGGGGGTGGTTCTGGTTAAGTGCTATTGGCTGGGGGGGCAGTGGTTGATTTCCCCACCCAAACAAAATCCACCAGCCGCCACTGAACAAGAATGAGCGAGTTTCGGGTGAAGGAGCTTGACTGGCCTTGACAGAGTCCTGAACTCAACGCGATAGAACACCTTTGGGATGAATTAGAGAAGAGACTGTGAGCCAGGCCTTCTCATCCACATCAGTGCCTGACTCACAAATGCATTTCTGGAAGAATGGTCAAACATTCCCGAAGACACACTCCTAAACCTTGTGAACAGTTTTCCCAGAAAAGTTGAAGCTGTTATAGCTGCAGAGGGTGGTCCAACTCAATATTGATTCCCACGGCCTAAGACTGGAATGCCATTAAAATTCATATACATATAAAGGCAGGTGTCCCAATACTTTTGGTAATATAGTGTAGGTATTTATTACAGGTACTTGCATACAGCACTGGCAGTTTGCACAGCACTTTACATATAAATTGTACTTTCACATCAGACCCCGCCCTCAAGGAGTTTACAATCGAAGATCCCTTAGGCCGGCCATAATGGGTTGCAGGAAATACATTTTCATGATTTCCCCATCAACACAGACAGTATTCACAGGGGAATCCTCCTGCTGAGCAATTGTCTTCTCCCGCAAATTTCCCAAAAATCTAGCTGCTTCTAAGGGGGTAGCGCTACACATATTATTAATTTTTTCTTCTGGTCTAAATATCTCAGTGCGTTCCCCTTTAAGGGGTTGCTCGGGCAGCTCACAATTGTGAGAAAGAAAGACCAATAGTGTAATACCGTTACTACATATTATTTATTTCTATCCCAGTAAAACATGTCACTCACAAAGACAGATTAAAAAGCAGCCCATCTAAGCATCAATGAAATGTTCTAATTGTCAGACAGAACAGAGTCTCGCCCGATCCGCTCGTCTGTGACTGGTGCCGCGTCACTTCCGGCAGGGGCCTGATATCACTTCCCTTTGCCGTGCGCAGCATCATCAGGAAGTAATTCTTATTTGTCAAAATTCCCAGCATCAAGAAATGATTTTATAAAATGGAAACCAAGGTATACAATATCAAGAAAACAATGTGTGTCCAAGGTCTGGTAGCAGTCATTTGCCTTGCTGACTTTTAGACAAAGCACAAGAATGTTATTGTATCTGTATTCTTTCTTGGAGTCAATCTATAAATTTAACCTTCAAGATCAGAGAAACCATATAAGTATCTTGCAATTTGGTAAGCTAATGATCCAGCAATAATGGCAGCTAATTTTTTTCCTGGCAATAATTTACCTATAATGGCCAAAATTATACATATATTCTAGCTTTTTGTCACTACATGCCACCATTTTTCTGGGTTAAGTGGTTGTAAAGGGTGAAGGTAAAAAAACCTTCTGTGTGCAGCATCCCCCCAGCCCCCCTAATATTTACCCTAACTCCATCTTCATCCAGCAATGTGCACAAGAGCAGTGGCTCTCACAGGTCTCTCCATCCTCATTGGCTGAGACACAGCAGTGGGAGCTATTGGCTTCTGCTGCTGTCAATCCCAGGCAACTATAGAAAAAAACATTATATGCTGTGTATGTCAGTAAAAACGTATAGACTCACAACAAGCCACTGCTCTGCTCCCCTTCTTACAGGCTAATTGATAGACAGGTTGATTGTCAGGCTCCTGTGCTGTCTCGTGACCTAATAGTCAGTGCATTCTCTCCCCAAAACGAAGGTCAGGAATGTTGCATCAAAGGAACTGAACTCAGTGGCGATGAATAGGATCTACTTGTGTTTGTGACCACATCCTTAACAATAAAGTGTCACTTAACCTACATCATAAAAAGCATCAATAAATGCTATATTACATGCCGTTCATACTCAGTAACTGTGTTTCTGTATTCTGCAAAAAAACTGGTTGTTTTTTGTCTTCTGTTCATGACCCCAATTCAGGTGGGGATTTTGCAGCAGGGATGGCAACTCTACACATGCTCAGTTTTCAGTGAGTTTCTGTCAGGAGCTTGTAACACTCCTGCTCCATCATAGCTACAGCATCCTGGTTTTGGCTATGATGCATTTTCTTTTTTGTCTATCCACCTGCAAGGTGATTGATGTAGCCAATCTCTGGGAGGAGACCAAACCTGATTTAATCCAGCCAAGCCTGAAGTCTCATGCCTGTGATATCACTGGTTACATGTGCTCAAGCCACCCATTTGTCTGTCCTGCTCTGCTATTTGAATACCCTTGTTGATGACCTTGGATCAAATATTGGACTATACTCTGAACTCTGCCTGCTTTTTGACTATGGATTGACACTGACTATTCTGAATCTTGCCTGCCTTGTATCTGGACTGTAATTGAACCACTCTGCCTATCTGCCAACTGCATGTACTGTACCTGTTTGCTTTGCTCAGTTCGCATGTGCCCCAGCATGGCCTGGGGGTAACAGAGTGTAGCGGGGTGTTAAATTTGTTAGGCTGTTAGACAAAATATATTTGCAAGACACTATTGGTCTTGCTGTGATTTTTAGCCCTCATCACTAAAATTTTTCCTTCAGTGCACTTCTCCACCATGTCAGTAGGTGGCACTGCTGCCTAAGATATGGGTGTGATAAGTCATTATATTCCAGAACATTCTGGAGTGATCTCATTCTTTTACTAGCCAATCCACTTGGTGCAAGTGCATTGTGGGTAGGTGTGAGGAAGTCATGTGATCGGGGTCAGAGTCCAGCCCAGCTCCTCTGGGGAGAGTCCAGCCCAGCTCCGCTGGGGTAGGCCCCAGTCACTCTCCCAGTTCGGTGGGAGGGGCCTGCATTACAGAAACCTCGTGGCTGCTAGGCCTGAGTCCTTAGGCCTATCCAGGGGTCCCGGCTGCAAGGAGACCCATGACTGTCCGGAAGATGTAAAGTGTTGCGGTGTGCCTGCCCAGGACCTACTTCAGTAAGGGGACTGAGAGAGTTCCATGGACCCATGAGTGTACTCTCTTCGTTTCTAAGTCAGGATCCACCCAAGCCCAAAGAACTGTGAGAGAGTTCTATATGTTTGTGAGTACATTCTGTTGTTGCTAAATTGGGATCCACTGAAGCCAAGAGAACTAAGAGGGAGTTCTACAGATCCGCAAGTGTAAAGTTCATTTTTGGGGTTGCTAAGTGAGACAGCCACGTGTCAGAGTGTTCAGAAGAGGCTGCGGCCTGTTATGCTGTCTCACTGTATTTTTGCCTGAGAGTCTGTCTGCCCATTCATATTTTTGATTGTCGCTGAAAGGGTGTCCTGAGCTCCCTACCCCTCTCTCATTGTTCTTGTGTGAAGAATAAACGTTATCCTGTTTAAGCATCAGAAAAGTGATTGGTGTTCAATTTCCTTCAGTATACCCCTAGACAACTGGAGATACGAGCGTGCAAGGGTTGTACTGTCAGAGTAGTAAATTATATCATCAAACTCAGCCGGTCCTATGGGGGTAAGAACTACACGAGTACCAGTATGCATGCTTGTATTAAGAGATAGGGTGCTGCTATAGGTGAAGAACACAGAAGCTAGATGTAGTTTCTGACCACATGTGTTAGGGGGTGACCGTGACATTTTCTATGCTGAGAATTTCATCTCTATCACATCTGAACAGCCCATGTGATAATAGAGTCACACATGTGGGTGTATACACAGTAGCAAATGCCCACTCCCTCCCTCCTCCTTCATGCCCACTAACCAGCTAAACACAATGGGGGTGGGATATTACATGTAGGTTAATCATGGCTTAACCTCCTACTTATTCTAAAACACAGGCTGCAGGGGAAATCCGCCCACACCATGTTATTTCCACAAAAATAATAAAGATTTGATTTCAAATATATATTTGTATGACAATTTAACTTACTCTGTATTCCAAAGGCTGTTATTTTTTATTTTGAACATGTGACCAGTGTCAGAGGAATAGGAGCTCTTCCTGATTATGCATCCCTGCAGACAGGCTGGGAATGATCTGGGTCTCTATGTGACTGTATATCAATTAGGAAAAAGGTACATAGATGTTATTTTTTTATAAAAATAATTACAGTGTCATCATACACATACAGAAATAGAGGGGACAATGTAAATTAAACAGTGTGTGCTTAGTATCACATAGACCCCTTTCCCACCAGAGCATTTTTCAGGTGCTGCAGTGCTAAAACTCCCCCCCCCATTCTTCCCAGTGTGAAAGCCCGAGTGCTGTCACACTGGGGCGGTGCGCTTGCAGGACAAGAAGAAAAGTCCTGCTAGCTGCATCTTTGGGGTGGTGCGGTGAGCGGTGTATACACCGCTCCTCCACCGCCCCCTCCATTGAAAGCAATGGACAGCGCTCCCGAAGTGGTTGAATACCGCCTTGGAAGTGCCGAGCGGCGACGCTTTTAACCCCTTGTTAACCCCTTCTTGGGGGTTAAAAGCACCCCGCTCCCAACTGCATAGCAGCGCAATAGCGCCGCTAAAATAGTGGTAAATGCACCACTAATTAGTGGCGATTTATCGCTACCGCCCCTTCCCACCCCAGTGTGAAAGGGGCCTTAAAGTAGTGGGGAATGTTTACCAGTCTGCTTATCAAGCATTCATTCAAAAATATTCAGGGGGCTTCCGGTTCCGGCGCTGCATGGAGAGGAGCTGAGGAGAAAGAGCTACGCTCCCCTGCCACAGAAATCGGCTCCTACACCAGCTATATCCAGGAGGGATACCCCATCCTAGACTCCTCTTTCCCCCAGGACTCAAATGGACCGATTTGTGGAACGAACCGCTCCGCGCTCGTCAGCCGCTATGCAAGCCCAGGGAGGAGAAGCGCAACACGCCGCAGCCATCATGGCCGCCGGCCCTCAGGTACCTTCGTATGCAGCCAAGCTCGCGGCTCCCCCTCCTCAATCCACAGGCAATGCTGCCACATACACTCCTCAGACTCCAGACACATCCACCACAGCAGACCCCTCTTCCCCAGCCAGGATCGCTCAGGCGGTTGTGCTGCTAATTCAGCCCATCATCACAGAGGCCGTGGATGCAGTTATACACAAGGGCCTAGAACAACTACACACTAACCTCCAGTTGCAATCTAACAGAATAGATCGGGCTGAGGGCAGGATTTCAAACATGGAGGACGACACCACGGCACTTACTGCTGCTGTAGCTAAACTGACCACTATTCAAAAAGAGCTGCAGGAGAAGGTTATTGACCTGGAGAATAGAACCAGAAGGAATAATCTCCGCATTATTGGCCTCCCAGAATCGTACACTCAAAGGGACCTTTCCAAAATATGTGCTGTGATTTTACCCGAATTGCTGGGCCTCAGAGTACCGTGTGTGGTGGAGAGAGCACACAGAATTGGCCAACCATCAGAATCTCGCGCTAAACCCAGGGCAGTCATAGTGCGCTACCTCAACTATGTGGACAAACAAAACATGCTGCAATCCTTTAGGAGAGCTCGCTCCCTAACATTTGAGGGAAATGATTTACTGATCTTCGCTGATTACTCGGTAGAAGTCATGCAGAAACGTAAGGCCTTCTCCCCAGTATGCACTGCCCTTCATAACCGGGCCATCAGATTCAGCCTGGCTTACCCGGCAACTCTCTATATACACACCCCGCAGGGAGAAAAGCTCTCTTTCACATCACCTCAAGAAGCTGAGGCTTATGTGTCAGAAGACCTACAATCAGACATGGACCAAACACCTCCCTCAGAACCCAGCAGCCACAGCTCTCCCAAGAAATCCACTATGATGTCCAACAACCCCCGGAGCCCAGACAAGCCCCCATACAAAAGGGTCCGATTTGTCCACCAGGATACCTCCGAACCACGGGTCTAATCCAGACCCACCAAGGCCAACACGGCCAGGGAAGTGCCTTCTCTTATGCTTAACTGACTACCCCCAACATTATTGATCAGATACTTCTCTGATATTACATAAGGAACTGATACATGTTTTCCATAGCCGAACGATCAGCGAACTGTGAGTTATTTCATACAGGAGGGGCTCTAAGGGCCCTCCTTCATCACTTTCTAACTCTCCCTTCAACCAGTTCGTCGTTAAGCCACGAAGCTATGGGCTGTTAACTTTTAACCTTAATTGTTGGTTCTTTGATAATATTGTATATTGCTTTACCCTCTGACTACAGAGCTGTACTGGGGGCTCCCGCTGATACCTACTGTGAAACAACCAGAGGGTGTCGCAAGGCGGCACCGGTCCCGCATAGGGTGTCAGTGTGAGCCTCTTTCTTGATAACCCTAAGTCTACAATGACCCAAAACAGGTCACCCTGGGGAATGATATGGTACTGCTTTCAACTCCTGATATATGATGTTTTCCCCCTCTCTGTCACCCCTCCTTCCCTTTCCCTTCCCCCCCTCCTTCTCTCCCCCCCCCCCAAACCCCCCCTCCTGGCCTAGAATTGTCCTTTTCTCGGGCAGGGGCGGGCATTACAAAAGTTGGATGACCCCCATGCAGAAAAAAGTGAAGTTCTTAATGATTTTGGTGCATGTCGCACCTTCCCGGTGTCTAAAATGTTGTGGTATTTTGACCTCTATGGTTCAATACGTTGTTTATGCATTCCCTTTATTCTCATGCTCTGGAGGACGCCATGGCACCCATCACATTAGAGTGCCCTTCACCATACTTCTGTTACACTACTATACACTATGGATCCTCCAGGGCATGGAAATAACCTGAAAATCGTGAGGTGGAACGTCAAGGGGCTGCGCTCCCCAAATAAACGTATGCAGATTCTCAGGCATCTAAAGAGACTAAAGGCTGACATTGCCCTCTTGCAGGAAACTCACCTCGGGGCTGACGATCTCTCCAGGCTGCACAAGCTGTGGGTAGGCGAGGTTCACGGCTCCCCGTCCGTGAAATGAAAGGCCGGTGTAGCCATCCTTTTCCATAAACATCTTCCAGTCAAAGTGCACAAGGTAGACACAGACACTCTAGGGCGCAGGAGCACTATCCACTTTTCACTGGCCAACAGAGAAATGGCCATATCCAACATTTATGCGGACAACTCTCCCACTCAATCATTCTTTAGGGACCTATCCACTTGGGCCTTACAAATAACTGAACCCCTGCACCTTATAGGTGGGGACTTCAACTCCACAATGGATCAGGAGTACGACCGAACCACAACTTTGCCAAAAAATAAGCCCAACCCTAAGCAAATCTCCATGTTAGCCCAAACCATGGGTTCCCTAAAATTGACGGACGTCTGGCGAGCTAAACACCCCATTGACAAAGAATTCACGTTTTATTCCTCCCCCCACAACTCATTCTCAAGAATAGATTATTTTTTTCCTTCACCTACTCTTCTTCCCCTAGTGAGCTCGGCAGTCATAGAGAGCATGGCAATCTCTGACCACGCTCCTGTAATTGTGGAGCTCACAAACATCCTTGGTAGACCTCCTGGCTCGACATGGCGATTCCCCTCCTACCTATATAAAAATGAGGAGCTGAAACACTCTATACAACACGCGTGGGCAGAATACTCTGATACCAACAGGGAACACCTCTCTACACCAAATCTATTCTGGGAAGCTGGGAAGGCCTTTCTCAGAGGCCACATTATCTCTTTCTCAGCAAGATTCAAAAAGAAGACTCGTGCGAGCCTCTTGTCAGCTAGCAATACACTTAACCAGGCCCACCGGACTCTCAATGCCTCTAGGACCCCCGAGAACATCCGAGCATGGCAGCAGGCCAAAGCGGCTTTTGACCACTGGTCATCCGAGCAGGAATCCATACATAAATTTCAGTCCTCACTATTTTTCCACAAATATGGTAACAATGCGGGGAGGTTGCTGGCTCGGATGTCCTCGGGAAAATTCACCCCAACCCATATATCTGCTCTGAGAGATTCCTCTGGCCACATAGTCACTGACACATCCAAAGTGAACTCCCTACTCACAGAATACTACACTGCACTCTATACTGAAGATTCGATAGACACTCGGAAAGCGTCGAAACTACTTTCCTCAATCACATTACCTTCCGTCTCTGAGGACCAAATGGCCACACTAAATGCTCCCATAACAAATGAAGAAGTTCAGAACACCATTAAAACAATGTCCAATGGCAAGGCTCCGGGCCCAGATGGTTTCTCGTCTGACTTCTATAAGCTAACGATAGACTTCACTACAGAAACCCTCTCAAGGGTATACAATACAATCTGGGAAGGAGGCCCTTATTTACCATCAAGCTCCCTAGCGCATATAAAATTACTAGAGAAAAAAAAACAAAGACTCCCTATCCCCTGGCTCATACAGACCAATCTCCCTTATAAATGTAGATGCCAAAATCCTTTCAAAAATTTTAGCCTCCAGACTAGCCAAAATTCTCCCCACTCTGATCCACCCAGCTCAATCAGGATTTGTCCAAGGACGCTCAGCTACGCTAAATATTAGAAAAGTACTGCTAACGCTTGAACAAGCCAAACAACACCCCGAAAAAGAAATGGCCATAGTTTCGTTAGACGCTGAGAAAGCATTTGATAACATCAGTTTCAAATGGTTATTCATGGTATTAGACGCTATAGGCTTTAATGGTTTCTTTTTAGATTTCATACATAAAATGTACTCCAACCCTACTGCTCATCTAGTCACGCCCACCTTCATCTCTTCATATTTTCCCTGGGCAAAGGGACTCGCCAAGGCTGCCCTTTATCCCCATTATTGTTTAATTTGGCCATAGAACCCCTCTCTAGACAACTCAATTCTCCTCTAGGCATTAGCGGGGTAAGTATAGGCAATCAGATATGCCGCTCAGCCTTCTTTGCTGATGATATTCTCTTATTCTCCTCTGACCCACCAAACGATTTTAATTATCTAACAAATATACTCCAAAATTTCAAAGACTGTGCTGGTATTAGAATCAACCTAGACAAGAGCGAAGTATTGCCACTGAACACCCAGCTTGCGAAGTCCTGGAGAACGTCCTCGCCTTTGTCCGTAGCTGAGGGACACCTTACATACCTGGGCATACGGGTGGGTAGGGATCCCTCTTCTTTATACTCGTTAAATTATCCCCCACTCATAGAAAAAATTGTTAAGCAACTAGACAGCTGGGGAGCCCTCCGGTCGACAGATCAACGAATTGTTAAAAAAGATACTCACCCCCTATTAAATTGCTCATATTTCTTCTCCCTAGGGATGGGTGGGCATACGGGTCCATACATTCCACAGGGAGTCGATGCCTGTTTCCGCTCCTGCAAGAGGTCCTGAAGCGTTCGACCCACAAGTCACCGTTATGAAGCGAGAACAGATCCAACTAAGATTATGGTCGTGTCAGAAACTTTAAAACCTCATATAAACAATCTATTAATTTTAGCAAACCACCCAGTCTCCTCTTATTCTCTTATAGTAGTCGTTTCTTCCGACTCGCCGTATAGACTAACGGATATGAATGGGGCGATTACGGATCTCCTCTTAACT
>BLSH010004906.1:236196-255013 GCA_018402905.1 Glandirana rugosa
GATCTCACAGACGGTTTAGAAGGAAGTCTATGGTGAGGCACTCAAATTTTCCCAGGTACTTAACTCTCTAGAGGCGCAACAATTTTCTCACAAGCTACTTAAAGGCGGTAGAATGCTTCTTAAAAAACCATCTAAAATCTAAGCTCAACTACCTCAGAACAAAAAGCTTCATGTCATTCCTCTTGTCTGGAACAAACCGGACCCTGTCGTGGCCCCCCCAACCCACTTAGGTCCTAACGTACTACCGAGAAGATCGGCTCTCGTCTGTGTCTACTGAGGTCAACCTATAGGAACTTCACACCAAACGGCTACGAACTCTGGGTCTGCCCCAAGGCGACTTATCTGTATCGTATCGCAGAAACCCCTCACCTACAGGTCACTGACTAGACTACATGAGCATCAGATCAGTCACTGGACATCCACTCCCCAAAGACGCTATGCTATGTCTATTCAGCGGAACCCCGTCTGGGTCTCAAGCATCGGCAAACCACACTTCAAGGATATCCAACTGGAGTCATCTGTGTCTGCTCTCGGCTAGAAGAGCCATCATGCAATCCTGGATTCACCCAACCCCCCCGGTGCTGTCCCAGGCCAAACAAGGTCTGTTCTCCTTACTGTACTTCGAAAAACAAGACTCCATCAACTCGAATCTAAAATCTACCAAAAAATTCTTCGTAAGATGGCGGAAATTCATCGAACACTCTTTTAACAACGCGGAGATCTCTCAATTCATGGACCCTTTTAAACTCACGGAGTGGTATCTGAAGGAAGATTTGGCAGACACTCTAGGAAAACTCAAGATACAACCCGCGAAAATCTGGGCCCCCAGTCTGCCCAAGCAACCCCCCCTTGACGTTTCACCCCTCTGGATCTAAAACATTTTCCTACTTTCTCAAGTAAATCCTTCTGGGCTAACCTCAATGCGACAACGTATCCCCCCTTCGGGAATTTACCCCCCACTATCATTGGAGCATACACGAGAATACCACAATACATCTTGACAATCATATGTTTCTGTACACCGGTTGAGACTAACTCCCCATTTCATGGGCACCTACCCTTTTCCAACCTGTTGACGATTTGTTTTGATGTCTGTCACACTAATATTGCACTGCTTTGATGTGATACGCTAAAAGTTATATTCGGTATTTGAATCCGTTGTATGTATGTAAAATCTCAATAAAATGTTTTAAAAAAAAAAAAAAATTATGGGACCCAAACTTGAAAAATAAAATAAAGTCCCCATTTTGAAAAAAAAAAAAAAAAAATTCATATTTAATAACTGGTTATACTCAACATATAAATAATCTACAATAGCTACTCTTCTGTCTCTCCTTCCATTTAAGCAAAGAAAACATTGGAATTGACCTCCTCTAGTGATACTGCACTCCACAGAAAGGAACTTTTTTCATGGTCTTCACAGTCCCCGCAGAAAGGTAACAAAACATTATAATGTTTTGCTAGTAGTGCAAAAAATAAACATCTTTATCATCAACAACCGCACTACTGACCTCAGATGTGGTGTGGACTGCTTTGCCCTGTGTGGCCTCTGCTGCTTGAGTTGAACACCTCTATTGAACTGCACTTCTGGGCATTGAGAAGAATGGGAGTCCAGGGCAAAAAAAAAGTCTCTTTGCTATATCTAAGGATTTTGGTAGTGGTTTTCATGAGGAAGATGGGGGCAAGGCTTTGCCTCTTTTTTTAACAATGTACAGTTATACTTTAAAGTAGAATGCCAGCTAAACCTTATACTTTGCTATTTTTAGCCCAATCCAGTCCAGTCATATGATCAGCTATAAACCAAAAAAATTGGCCTCAATTTGTGTATATAAACAAGAGAGCATAAACAAGAGAGCAGCGCCTCTAAGTACAACAACTTCTTTAATAAAAATGGGTATAAGTAGATTTACACTCACATGGGAGAATAAATAAAAACACAGAAAAGGATCATCCATGGATTGCCAGGTGGTGTACGGTGTGCAGGCAGGCGTGGAGAGGGAGCCGAAGCCCATCACGCTGGTGGCTTCCAGTACAAACCGGGACACAGTGCCGATGACAGACCGTCCACGCGCTCAACACCGCATCACTTCCTGGTCACCAAACAGGAAATGCGCACGTTAGGATCATTCATGATCCCTCATTAGGCAAGATGGTGGTCTCAATTGGTGTATACTATATGGAAAAATCAGGAGGTACCATCATCCAAACAGTATTGAAGAACATTGAAGAATGGAGACCAGTCCCCAATTGGTCACCCATAATTAGAAAAGATGGACTATCTCAGTACCAGCTTGGACCAATACACAGAAAAATTATAAAAAAAATGAACATTTTTATTTATACAAAAAAAAAAGGTTAAAATAGGGGTATCCCAGTACATCACAACATACAAAATAAATGCCAAGACAATGTTAAATAGATCCTAACAATACGTTTGTGTCACTATTACTTGATGCACTCCAGAGAGGAGAACAGAGGTATAGTGGGTCCTCACAAATCATACATTCCTCAACATGTTTCGCGGAACTCTACCGCTTCATCAGGAGAAAATTATCTGTAATGGATTGATAGGATATGCATGATAATCACAAAACACAGTGATATGATGGTCATTATCATTACAAAGGGGAAATAAGGATAAACACTGCCACTTACTAATAGACCCACATACAGCTGAAGTTAAAGCAAGGCCAGTGTTCCCCTAAGGTGGATGTGAGGGACAAATACAGGTGGATAGATAGTGTAACTAAAGTAAAAAATATCTAAATAAATAAATAAATATATATATATATATATATATATATATATATATATATATATATATGTTGAACTGAAAAACTGGGCTAGATAAGGAGGAGGAAAGAAGTGTGGGGGGGGGGGAGGGTAAGGAAGGGAAACAGGGGAGGGGGAGAAGGAGAAGAAGGAAAGAAGAGAAATGTGAGGAGGGGGCGGGGAGGAAAGATGGTGGGGGGAGAAGAAAGGGAAAAAGAATAGGGAGGGGGTGGAGGAGAGGGGGTAGAGGAGGAGGGAAAGGGGAAAAGAGTGAAGGGAAATAGGGCAAAAGAAGGGAGGGGGCCATATCTATATTCCTAGATAACTAACCTTGGGTAACTGAAAGTACTCACATAGGTCCAGGGAGGGGGGGGCGCAAGGCAGGCAAAGGAACAGGATTGAAAATGTGCATATACTTCCCTGTGATTAAAGCCAACTATGGGCTTAAACTAGAGCCACAAACCAGAGCACAAGATCTGAAATGCAAAGTGAACCACGATAAGTCTAAAATAGTATACTGACCCCCCGACCCATATGGGAGGAAAAATGTGGGTCAATAAGTCCACACTAAGCCACTACTACAGTATATGAATGGGGAAGGGTCTTACCTGGCTGTGTGCTACACGGATGTGTCTCCCCCTGGAGATGGCATCCACTGCACTGAAAATCAGGCAAAGGACTGCTTAAATAGCCCCCAACCCAGCAATACTCTCACGCTCCATCTGCTGGCTGTGTGTGACATCACCAGGCCTGTTCCCCCTGCATAGCGCAAGGAATCATGCACATGTGTGTAATGATTGCACCTGAAGGGCCAAAAGACCCAAGCTGCAACTCAAGCAAGTGAGGGGGTGGTCCCAGAGGACCTTGAGTGCCGCTCCCTGACCAGGGAGATCACACATCCGCCAGGGGGAAAAAGTAGGGTGTATATCAAAGCACGCCTGCTGGAAGAATTGGTTTGAAAGTGGCAGTGTCCCTCTAATGGAAAACAACATATTTACATGTAAAGTAAACAATTTTCACTAACAAGAAATAAAACCATTAATAGTTACTAGAAAACATTAAACTAAATAAATTTGAATAGAAAATACACTGTACCACAACAGTGGCACACACACTGGTTCTATATTCATACCAGACAGATATCTGGTGGGCATTGGCTTGGAATCAGGCAGTACCATATTTCTTCATATTCCTTCATAAAAGAAAATGGATAAAGCAACAGTCTGGTCATCCCGATTCAGGGAAAGTGTTTGTATGATATTGGCCTGGTGGAATGGTGGCATTAAGCCTCTCAATCCACAGGGTCTCACATTGTAAAATAGCCCTGTCCCAATCACCACCCCTGGGGTCCTGGGGAAAAAACATCTTTATCATCAACAACTGCACTACTGACCTCAGATGTGGTGTGGACTGCTTTCCCCTGTGTGGCCTCTGCTGTTAGAGTTGAACAGCTCTATTGTACTGCACAGATGCGGCTCTGGGCTTTGAGAAGAATGGGAGTCAAGGGCAAAAGAAAATACGTCTGTGCTACATCTCAGGCTCCATTTACACGGGAAGCTATGTTAACTTCCCCTGAATGATTTATTTTGACAGCTAGAAGCCGACGTCTAAAACTGCCATTTTGACACGTTTTGCATGCGGCATTTAGCAGCATTTGTGTCTAGGATCATTTTTTTTTTTTTAAATGGAAATGCCTGTAAAGGAAACGGTCCTAGATGTGAGTTACCGCGTTTAGGCGCTTTTATAGGCGTTTACAAGCTGTTTGGCATATCAATTGCCTCTGAACTAGCGTCTGAACCCATTTTTTTGCATTCCAAAAAAAGCCTTTAAACTCAACTGTCTGGAAACGACCTTAAACGAACCTGTGTAAATGTACTGATCAGATAACATAGAGGAAAGTTCAGGAGCAGCTGAAAAAAACGCCCAAATGCCTCAAAACGTCCATTTACCAGCAGCAGTGTAAATGAGGCCTAAGGATTTTAGTAGTGGTTATTTTCATGAGGAAGATGAGGGGAAGGCTTTGCCTCTTTTTTTAACAATGCACAGTTAAACTTTAAAGTAGAATTACAGCTAAACCTTATACTTCGCAATTTTCAGCCTAATCCAGTCCAGTCATATGATCCACTATGTCAGTCAGGGCAGCTGCAGGGGAATGGAGAGCACGCCTAATAATGGCTGTGAAAGCTGGAAGCATTGACGTCACCCATGGTACAACTGTTGTTGGCTCTCCCTCCTCTCCCATGCAGCTGCTGTTGGCTGAAGCAAGGGAGCCAGTTAATGTGACCGGACCTGAGTGGGCCCAAAAGAAGAGCTATGGTCAAAATGAAAAAATCAATATGTGATGTAAATCTGTAATCTGTTAACTATCTCACTAGTTGTTTTGCAAATAACAGTAAGGATATTTACCCTTTCCCCTCTCATGTTCACTTACTGTAATTGGGAGACGACGCTGCTTCCTAAATGCCTCCAATGTCCCTTTCTGCATTATGCTGGTCTGTACAGACTACAACGGGGCCATCATTACATCATTGGGGAAGTTGCTCTTTCATCCATGAAAAGCCCCGCCATCTCAATCAACACAGAAGTCCCGACAAGGCTCCACCCATTCTCCCCCTCACGACTGGCCTCTAATTCCCTACCCATTCTCACCTATGCTCTGCCTACTCCCATCTATGTTCTTCCTACTCCAGCCTATGTCCCAACTATGCTCCATCTACCCCACCTATCTTTATACAGCCTGTTCCCATCTATTCTACCTTTCACTGAGAGCATTGTGGCAGCAGCACTGGTAGTCACATACTTTGGATCACGCTGACTCTGTTTTACATAACACACACCCAGCTATAGATTGACAGATGGGCATGTACTATGTAAAATAGACTGAGCATGATAGGAGGCATACAGAGACATGGGGACTGTAGTTCCCTGTAGAGGATACAAAAGCTAGCACAGTGAAAGGGAATGATGTGCTAGCTTTGCAGAACTCCTTCCACCATCACTACCATTATCAAGCACAAGAGGAATGGTGGGGGGATTAGAGACCCCAATTGTATCTATATGGAAGGAAAATCCTAATCTCATTTGTTATATTTATTAACATATGTAACCATGAGATGTTTATAAGGGTTTACTAAAATAAGCATGCTGCTTTTAGTTGTTCTTTAAAGTGGATGTAAATCCTCTCATATACCCAGTGAAGTGAACAGCCTCAGATAATACACAGTGATGAAACAAATCTTCCTATAAACGTTTTACACGTGTCACGTACCTGGTGGTAGAGTCTGGCTTATGCGGGGACAACCTCTCTTGCGGCCCTGGTTCAAGAACCCCTGGTAGTGTAGACAGGGAGCTCTGGAGCACAGGGGGGCACGAGGGCTGGACAATCTTCAGGTGGTAATCAGAAGTCCACAGAAGCTCGTGCAAGGCAGGAGAGTAGTGGTTCAGTCCGGGTCGACAACTGGCAGGCGGTGCGGTACAACGGGATCAGGCAAATGGATGGTCGGGTACAGGCAGGGTCGGTAACGTGCTGGCAACAGAAGTACAGAGGGAGCAGACAAGTGGATGGTTGTAAACAAGCCGGGCTCAGATGCAGGCAGATATCAACAGGTCCAGAGGGCTAGCCGGGGTCACAGGAACAGGAAGTCACTCAGAGGTAGTCACCAGGGGGTCACAGGTGCAGGAAATGCTGTAGAACGGACAGCACTTGCTTACAGGAAGGACGCTGCTTAAATAGAGCTGCCTGGACCACCTCCTCTGGGGGCTAGAGGAAACAGCAATCAAATGCAAACACGTCCTCAGTACAATCTTTTTCTAACAACGTGCATATCTGCTGTCTTCAGCTTTCTATATTCTTTAGAATTCTTTTTTTTCCAATGAAAGCTTTATTAGAGGTATATAATAACATAAATGATACAGAAAAACGAAATTAAATTGCACCGTTGTATAGGATCATGTATCGGGCAGGTAGAGACATTATAAACGTATAATAACACAACAGAGTATTATAGTGACACCATTGATGTGTGCAGCCTGAGTGTGATTCTATATAATAAAAGAAAGAAAAGAAACAGAGTGGTAAATCCACAGGTTGATTAAAAGGGCATCATATAAATAGATACCTCTATATCTGGATGGCTCGCAGTCACCTGGGCTCACACCCGTAGGACGTCAGCTGAAGGCGTAGGCCAAACTGTAATCCGTTCGTATTAGGAGTGTTAAAGTTTCTTCTATGACTTGGTGTCTGGTTAAGATACATTAGCGCAGGGTTAAGGTGAGCACGTGGTCTCTTTCCCATCTACGTGGGGAGAGAACTTTATGTTGGTCTCGCGTTCGGTGGCCCGAATTGTGGGTGGGTAGGTGCGACTCATTATTCTTTAGAGTTCTAACATTGTGTTACAATTTTTACTTCCTCATTCAGCAGTAGGAGTGGAGTCTTGGCATACACTGTGACACAGCTGATTGGAAGAAAGGCACAGACCCCACTCCACATAGGCTGAAGAACAAAGATACTTGGAGAGCTGTGCTGTGACAAGACAAGCTCTCTGCTAATCTATTTATAGCACCCACCCCAACATAAATTTACAGCTGCTTTTTTTCTCCCATGTCTGAGAACTTGTCAGAAGTTACCATGTTGACAACAGAGGAACTAAGCAGCAGAAAGATACTGGGCTTAGAGCTTTGGAGAGAGATAAGTAGACACTGCAGATATATGTGCCTAGGTTAAATTTCATGAATCAGGTTTAAATCCACTTTAAGTATATACATCTTTTTCACACAGGTTAGTTAATATAGGTGTTAGGAGGGAAGGGGGGACTAGTTAGGCTTTAGCTAGAATTCTGCTTTAAGTAATTAAAGCTTTACTGGAATGCTACAATACACACTAACATTTTTTAATACATAAACAAAATGAAAATATGTACAAAACAGTCAGGGAATGAATTAAATAAAGGAAATTTTCTGAAGGTAGCTTTCTTTAGAATTACTTGTGCCTAATTCAAGCAAGTGTTCGCTCCAGTTTTGGTAACATTGCTATCACCAGAAACACATTCTGGTAGTGCTTACTACAAAGCTATTGCAATGATAAAAAATATGGCCAGTTCACAGATTCAGAAATTGGGATGCTAGGAAAAGTCACGTAACTGATATCTTCCCCCACTGAGCTCTATCTCTAGCCCTGTTCAGCTGAGTGCTTAAGGTACTGGTGATGTCATTACCCAAATATGACCATATTTGGAAAATGGCTTGCATCACTATTTGTGAGGAGCCTGTTGGGAAACTGAAACACTAATTCCCCATCAGGTCCTCCTTACTCTTGTGCTGGATCACACAGTAATGGGAAGGTTCAAAAGCCACTTTTCTACTGCATATCAGTTATGGATCCACTCAATGCTGTGCACAATCAATCAAAGCCCAGGCAGACTTGATGTGATATTAGTCAATCAGTTCCCCATCAGGCTTCGCTCCCCTTCATACAAAACTCCTTAGCCATGCACCTGTCAGGCACAGGTGCATGGCTAACAGTGCCAACAGTGCTAACAGTGTGACAGGCACAGTGGCCATGGAGGGAAGGAGTGTGCATAGGAAGGGATGTCCAGATCAGGCACTGTGACCTCAGTGTTGGGCACAAGCAGATTCCTGTACCTCTCTGTCACAAGTACAGTAAGAGACTGCAAGCACTTACAATTTTTCTGGGGCTGCAGATGGAATTCTAAAGGGTGTGTATGATACTCTCTCTACAATGTGAAAATTTTAAAAGATAATCCTTTTTCTTGGGCATTTCTGTAGAACATGAACTTGGTTGGCCCACTGTCATACTGATTGTTCTTTATTGCATCCACATTCCTTTTCGTCCCCTCACAGCCTCACATTTTTCTTTAATCTGTTTGCATAAAAGAAAATAAATATACTATGCTTTGATAAGCAAATATCACAACTGGGCCGCCTTCCCAAAGTTTGCAAACCTCACTGTTTGTTGAAGAATGTCTAGTGTATTATAACTTTTTACTACTAAATCACTGTAAAATGTTGGCGATGTTTGTACAGACAGTTGAAACAACAAGCATCGGTTAAGAGAAATTCTATTTTGCTACCAGTACATTCTTGGTATGAAATGTTTGCTTTTGAGATACTAAAAGTTCAGTAGTGAATATATTGTAATTCTACAGGTTTTAGTGTTACACTTCCATATTTTTTAGCAAATTGTAAGGGTGAGCCTTATTTTCATAATAATGATATTGTCACAATTGTTCTTAAGCTTAAGTCTGGGAATGGTAAGTGACCCTTACAGTGATACCCCCTCCCCCCTTTCACTGCAAGGGTTAAGTGCTCATTTTTATCTAGGTGATTATTAAAAAAACAGTTATGTTTACTTAGCCAGTGCTTTCCCCTTTTCTCTGATGCTCTGAGCTGTATGCAGGGCTGCTGGTCCAACATTGTGTATGATGATATCAGAGTGTCTGTTACAGATGGAGCTGCAAAGAGAAGTGGTTTCATGTACCTGTGAGAAGACACTATGACAAACGGGGCTCACTTACTTTCTGATCCAAGCACAGAATGGCAAGGGTTCCAAGAGTCCAGTCCATGGAAGCACACTTCTAGAAGAAGGCTTGACTGTGAGGTGTTTATATACAGTGGACCACTTTGGAGAAGTGGACTGCAAGGCAGGTGACAAAACATTGGAACCCATGACAGGCTAGAAGCTTAGTTGGAGACTGGCAGTGGTTGGAAGCCAAGAAGATAGACAAGAAGATAGACAGCAGACAGGGTAGAAGGCAGGGTCATGGTCAGGAGGTAGGCCAAGAACACACCTGAGAGTCAGCATAGACCAGCCAAGGTCAGAAACTAGCCAAGATCACACAGAAATTGGCAGAGATAAGCCGGGAATCTCCAGTAATGTAAACAAAGGCATGGATAGAGTGACATCACTAACCAAATATTGCCACATGACCATATTTGGGCAATAATATTGTCCAACTATGGCCTTAACCATATTTGGTAACAGACATCACCTGGAACCCCCTTTGTTTATTTTTCCATTCTTAGTGAATCAGCAATGGGACCAGATATGTCTGTCTTTTTTTTATTTTGGTGGGCATTCATAGTGATTGACGTGTTTTGCATCACTGGATGAAATGATTGACAATGGATGTACTTTTGGGACATTTGTAAATGTCAGTGTAGTAGGATGTAGATGTCAAACAGGTGTGCCACTTCACAAGAAGGTTCAGGAAATCCTAATATGATGTTATTTGGAGGAAATTTGACTTTGACCTGAAATTTGACCCGATTCATGAAATTTGAGCTGGGCACATATATCTGCCAAATTTTCTTATCTCTCTCCAAAGCCCCATGTCTCATAGCTTTGTCCTGCTTCTTTCCTCTGTTATCAGCCTGATAACTTTTGACAAGCTCTCCAAGACCCAGAGATAGAAGTGTGTGTCGGAGGTTGCTATAAATAGATTGGTAGACTGCTAAACTATACACAGGCAACCTTTGCATGTGTGGGGAGGGTGTGCCTTTTCTCCAATCAGTTGCAATGTGCAATGTTCTAAACAGTATATAAATGTGAAGACAGAAGATATACATGTAAAACTTATATAAGGAGATTTGTTTCATCTCTGTGTATCATCTGAGGCTGTTCACTTCACTGGGTATATGGAGGGTTTACATCCACTTTAAAGCATTATTAAAAATCACTGCTTCCCAAAGAACAAAAAAACAATCACTACTTCCCATCAAATGTTTTTTTTTTTTTACATTTTTTATTTGGTACATCTCATCCATTTCAATGCTTAGCCCCACAAACCCTTGCCTATTACACTAGGAAATGGCCTTTACTGTGACTTCACTGGGTTTTGAATTCAGCAACCGCCATGTAGTTGTTCTGCAAACCATAATAATGTTGCACTGCAATAGTATCCCTAAATTTCAAATCTACATTCTGTATATACTGTATATTTTTTGTACCCAGTATACAGCACTACCCATTTTCCTACCTGAACAACCCCCCAAAAAATAATGTGCTAAACATCCATTTGATAATAAAAAAAATTGTTATGTAGCACTTCCGCCTAGCAGCACTAGGGTCAATGGTTCGAATACCAACTACATGACTTCCTGCCTGGAGTTTGCATGTTCTCCCTGTGCCTGCGTGGGTTTCCTCCAGGTACTCCGGAGTTCTCCCTCACTCCAAAATACATTCCGGTAGGTTAATTGGCTTTAGTATGTGTACTGTATCTATGAATTTGAGTTAGAGACCTTAGATTTCTAAGCTTCTTGAGGACAGGGATTGATGTGAATATACAATATATATGTAAAGCACTAAATTGATGGTGTCATATAAGTACCTGTAATAAATGAACAAATAAATAAAACATATGATAACATTGCTACTCAGGGAGCATAAGGGTCGTTGGTCAGAACACTGTGCAAGGAGATTGTCAGACTGCTGAAGAATCTGACAGCTGCTTTCTGTTTGAGAGCAGTCCAGATCTCTAGCATTCTACACGGGGTAGCTTGCTGTAATAGTAAAGCACCTTCAACACAATAAAACACATTTACAAACAGTACTGTATATTCTTATGGGTCCATTCTCACTGCAGTTGTGGTTGGACTGTATTGGGTGGCTATTCCAGCACAGTCTCATTGCAAGACAAGGCAATATGCCTTAACTCCTGTGTGCCTGGTTCACACCACCATGTTGTCACTGTGTAACATTTCAATAAAGCTTGTTTAAAAAATGGACACATTGGCACTGCAGTCAACCTGCTGGACCGCACCGCACACCAGCCACTGCTTTGTAACACAGCGACTGGCGTAAATAAGCACTTACTTGTCACGCATCCTGACTGCATAACAATAATAAATTGCATGGCTTCAATTGAGATCTAGAACAAACGCTACAATAATGATTCAAAATATGTTTTAACTGAAAATATACAATAATACAAAAATATAAACTTTTTGTTTAAGCTATAAACCAATAGTTTGAACTAGGTCTATAAAATAAAGATTAATATGAGTTGTATCCAGGCATTGTATCTGTTATTTAAATGCATTGCTTCTAAATATAGTTTTTAATTCTACATGAACATAGTGAAAGCTACAGTATATTCTCTTATCTCATGGGCCTTTCAAAAATCTACACGTACTACATGCATATCTTTTCTTGCTATTCTGTTACCTGAGGATGCATAAAAATACCTTGTTTTGTTTAAGGCCAATAGTTATTAAAACTTTTGGCTACAGTAACCCTAACAAGTAGTTTTTTTTTTTAAATAAAGGGGTTGCTCATTTACTGTGAAAAATAGTTGGTTCAAGATTTCGGCACTGTGAGATCTCAGCGCAGCCCCTATAAGCCAAGGAAGAATTTTGGAATATATATTTAGAATTCACCGCTAGGGTGTTTTAGGAGGTTAAGGAATGTTTCTTTAAAGCACATGTAGAGGTTGGCAGGATGAACCACAGCAACCAATGAAGTACACACTTGAAGTAAACATATGGCTTTAGCCTGAATTCATCCTGGCTATGCTCCTCTAAATTGTTTTTCCTTGCCAACGGGTCTTAATCATAGAGATCTCTATTAAGCCCCCATAGGCGAGGCGAAACATGTCAAAGAAGCATAGCCAGAAGGTATTCTGGTTCAAGCCATATCTTTAGCTCTCTATATAGTGGCTTGGGTCCGGTGTGTAGCATTTTCACCTTCTGTCTAGCTTGGAAGAGCTTGTTTGAATGTTGGCACCCAATCTGTGCTTTGGAATACAGGGGGAAGTTTTGCAGTGCCTTGAGCTGCACTCCAAGTTTTTGTACTGTATATGACACGCATGATGTGTTGAATAGTAGAGGTGCCTGGAGCTCTGCAAAAGAGAAGTATAAACCCCTTTCTTTAACAGGATATTGCTGTTTAACCTCCCTGGCGGTATGATTGTAAAAGTGGTACATTGTTTTGCATAGAAATTTGGTGTTTTATATTGTAGGCCTGTAATTCTTAGGAATAACTCACTTACATCTGTCCAAACAAGAGTCTAGTAGACATCCCTGGTATGATAAAGTTTGAAACAAGAAATCATAAATTATAATATAATAAATAACTATAAATAATTATCAAAAATAATAATATAATAGTAATAAAATGTATTCAATAATGTAATTAAATCAAAAACACTGAAATTTGCTCATTTGCAGAATTGTCGCTGTCGTCACTTTCAGTGTCTGATGATAAATTTCCCCAAAAATCAGTATCACTCAATTCTGCAAATGATTCTTATTTACTATCAGTGTTTTCTAGCTGATCAAAAACCACTTTTGACGTAAAGGGACGCTTTTTGGTTTCCATGGACATTCTCAAGTTTCCAGGCAGAAAGAATGACATACAGTATATAATATAAAACTGCATGCAGGGCACTGGGCAAACCACTAGGGACAAAAGGGATGTGAAATGATTTCATACAGTAATGTAATTTTACAGATTACAGTGTACTGTATGTTGTATGTGTGTTTCACTTTTTGAATTTGCCGCCGGTCTCCGCCCCCGTGCGACACGACGCTCGCAGGGAACGGAGCCCGGCACACAGAGGCATCGGGTGGCGGACACAGCCCACAGACACAGCGGGGGTCATCGCTGGATCCAGGGGACAAGGTAAGTAACGCTGCCTGGATCCAGCGATGCGATCCCGATCGGGGTTACCGCTCTTGGTACAGAAAATTCACCCCGAGCCGCACTCGGGAATACCGCCAGGGGGGTTAAACATGTTTTCCCGCAACAGGATCACTTTAATTGCGAATGTTTAGGGAAGAATCAGCTTAAAAGAGAATTATGGCCAAAGTATGTCCGAGAACTAAGACTGCTCAGTTCTCGATCTTAGAGCTGATGTGGGAAAGCTGCAGCATCACACTGATACCGCAGCATAGAGCTGAGTATGCATGTTTATTGTTTTAAAAACCTCATATTTCTCCTTTAATCACTTCAGTACTAGCTTTTGCAGTATCTCACAAAAGTGAGTACACCCCTCACATTTTTGTAAATATGTTATTATAGCTTTTCATGCGACAAGACTGAAGAAATTACACTTTGCTACAATGTAAAGTAGTGAGTGTACAGCTTGTATAACAGAGTAAATTTGCTGTCCCCTCAAAATAACTCAACACACAGCCATTAATGTCTAAACCGCTGGCAACAAAAGTGAGTACACCCCTAAGTGAAAATGTCCAAATTGGACCCAATTGGCCATTTTCCCTCCCCGGTGTCATGTGATACGTTAGTGTGCATGGGGAGCAGGTGTGTTAAATTTGGTGTTGTCGCTCTTACTCTCTCATACTGGTCATTGGAAGTTTAACATGTCATCTCATGGCAAAGAACTCTCTGAGGATCTGAAAAAAAGAATTGTTACTCTACATAAAGATGGCCTAGGCTATAAGAAGATTGCCAAGACCCTGAAACTGTGCTGCAGCATGGTGGCCATGACCCTACAGCAGTTTAACAGGACAAATTCCACTCATAACAGGCCATGGTCGAACAAAGAATTTGAGTGCATGTGCTCAGTGTCATATCCAGGGGTTGTCTTTCGGAAATAGAGTGCTGCCAGCATCGCTGCAGAGGTTGAAGGGGTGGGGGATCAGGCTGTCAGTGCTCAGACCATATGCCATACACTGCATCAAATTGGTCTGCATGGCTGTCTTCCCAGAAGGAAGCCTCTTCTAAAGATGATTCACAAGAAAGCCCACAAACAGTTTGCTGAAGACAAGCAGACAAAGGGCATGGATTACTGGAACCATGTCCTGTGGTCTGATAAGACCAAAATAAACTTATTTGGTTCAGATGGTGTCAAGCATGTGTGGCAGCAACCAGGTGAGGAGTACAAAGACAAGTGTGTCTTGCCTACGGTCAAGCATGTTGGTGGGAGTGTCATGGTCTGTGGCTGCATGAGTGCTGCTGGCACTGGGGAGCTACAGTTCATTCAGGGTACCATAAATGCCAACATTTACTGTGACATACTGAAGCAGAGCATGACTCCCTCCCTTCAGAGACTGGGACGAAGGGCTGTATTCCAACATGATAACGGCCCCAAACACGCCTCCACAATGACCACTGGCTTGCTAAATAAGCTGAGGGTAAAGGTGATGAACTGGCCAAGTCTGTCTCCAGATCTAAACCCTATTGAGCATCTGTGGGGCATCCTCAAATGGAAGGTGGAGGAGAACAAGGTGTCTAACCTCCACCAACTCCATGAGGTGGTCATGGAGGAGTGGAAGAGGACTCCAGTGGCAACCTGTGAAGCTCTGGTGAACTCAATGCCCAAGAGGGTTAAGGTAGTGCTGGAAAATAATGGTGGTCACACAAAATATTGACACTTTGGGCCCAAATTGGACATTTTCACCTAGGGGTGTACTCACTTTTCTTACCAGCGGTTTAGATATTAATGGCTGTGTGTTTAGTTATTTTGTGGGGACAGCAAATGTCCACTGTTATACAAGCTGTGCATTCACTACTTTACATTGTGGCATTGAGTCATTTATTTTCTGTTGTCACATGAAAATATATAACAAAATATTTACTAAAATGTGAGGGGTAAACTTACTTTTGTGAGATACCGTATATATGCTTTCATTACCAGACCATTTTTTCAGTGTTGTGACAATTTGACTGACAAAACTCAATCATGCAACACTGCACCCAAATGCCATTTCTGTGCTGATATCACTGCAAGATATTTTCTGATGTCGAAGAGAAGCATGCCGTGTCTTTCATCTGCTGCATTAAGTTTCCTTGGCCAACCAGTGCATCTACGGTCTTCAACGTTGCTCTTCCTTCCTTCATTGTTTCTTGTACTTCTTTGAAGGAGTTAAATAGCACATCTTGAACCCCACACTGCTTTGCCTGGGAGAGAGCTTTCTGATACAGTATAACCTTGTGTCTTCTTGCTGTGCTCAGTCTTGGTGTATAACCTGTGACATATAGTATATAGGTATTGTAACGGTATGTGAGGCAAGATGATAACTGGACGCTATGGGGTTTATTTACTAAAACTGGAGAGAGTGCAAATTCTGGTGCAGTTCTGCATATAAACCAAATCAGCTTCCAGGCTTTTTTGTCAAAGCTTAATTGAGCAAGCTGAAGTTAGAAGCTGATTGGCTACCATGCACAGCTGCACCAGATTTTGCACTCTCCAGTTTTAGTAAATCAACCCCTATGTGTCACCTCACATATGTTCACTTGGATTGGACTAGAGTGGAGTCAGGCCCGGGTTTTCCCAGTCACCGTGGCAGGGCTGGTTCCGGACCGAATTTTGTGGTCCACTGGTGTCCACTCTCAGATGGTGTTTAAATGACCAGGAAGATAGCAAGGGTGTGCTCTACCCGGAGGTGCGATTAGCCTGAGAGAGCTGACACACGGAGCTTTTGTGCTGTTGGAGTAAACAAAAGGTTTGCTATAACTTTGTTTTGTGGGTGTTTGGGAGAAGCCAGACACTGCTTATGCCCCGTACACACGTTCCCGAAAATTGGACAACAGATTGTCCGTTTTTTTTTTTTGCATGCCAATCTCAGATCGAATCAGAAGAGTGTACTAAAGTCAAGAAAATTCTCGTACAAAAGAATAAAAAAAATCTGAAGTGATGTCATGTGTATTTGTATTGTATTTTTGCACAACAACTGTACGGATAAAACGAAAATCGTATGATCTGGTATCGTAAGAGAAACATTTTCGTGTTTGCCCGATCAAATAATATCGGATGAGCTGTCATGATCGGCTCTTGAAAGCTCTGTACTAATGATCCAATTATCATACAATCGCTACGAAAGCGGGATTTTTCATCCGATTTTCGGATCATGTTTACGGGCCATTAGGGAGGTATCCTAATTTGTTTAGATTAGAACCTGGATGGCAAGGATTTGTTTTATGTTTTGTTTGTTTTAAAAATGCAACCTGGGAGGAAAGAGGAGGCGGTATGAGTGAAGACAGAAGGGCAGAACAGTGATCAGCCTATAGAGGGAAGAGGAGCCGGGGGAGGACGCTGTGTACCAGAAAGCTATGAACTGAAAGCCGTGTGTGAAGACTGTTTCCTGGTAAAGATCAACTATGGATGACACCGAATAAGGCAGTTTTGTGGACTGAGATATTAGGGAGAGTGGGGGCCAGGAACCGAGCCCCAAAGTACTAAACTGTAACAATTTCCAGGACCTGAAACAGCTGTCTCGTCAGGGGTATTGGACCAAGAGCCATTGGCTATGGGCAAAGGTTTATAAAAACATGTTAAAGACATCCCTTGCCGCACTGTGACATCGGATGCCAGTGTGTACCCAGAAATTGTAGGAAAAATAGTGGGTAAGAGAAATGCCAGTTCCTTACCGCTACCTGAATTTGTTGACGACCGCCAGGTTCCCACCTACAGCCTGAACTCCGAAGGGGTTGGTGCAGTAAGGAAAGTCATAATGTGCAGCTCAAATCAATTTCCAGATATCTCTTTTTGTCCTGCTCTCCCTTCCATTGTGGCTCTTCTTCTACACTACGGCCAGGATGAGGCAGAATGCTTTGAAAGCATCTCTCGAATATTAGCCTGCAATTACCCTAACAGGCAGCTTGTTGACCAAACCTTTTTAGAATTTGAGTCTTGCATGACGTTTGGGGATCTGACCGGCAAATACTGCAAGGGACCTCACAAGCTCATGGTAGCCGTATCTAATAGATGTCATGGAGGTATACTCAGACTGGCAAAGGTGGCTTTTTGGAGACTTGCCCTTTAACTACGTCACAAGGGTGTTTGATGTGTTTTTGGTGGAAGGTTACAAAGTTCTCTTCAGGATAGCATTGGCTCTCCTGAAATTCTTTCAAAAAGTAAGAGGTGGACAGCCTATGGAGTCAAATAATGTGAAAAGAGACATCCATGAATTTGTGAGGGACATCTGTGTCTCCAGAAAAACTCTTGGAGAAAGCCTTTGATATCCGACTTTTCTCCCGTAAGGAAATACAGTTTCTTCAGATAGCCAATGAGAAAGCTCTGCAGCAGAAAGGCATCACGTCATTTATTTGTATATTCAGTCTTCCCTTATCCTCCCTCAGAGACCAACTATAATTTGTAACATTAAATAAGAAACCTTAAAAGTACCTGAGTCTGGATAGGGGATTATTTCACTTGCCCTGAGTCTGCCTCCATGTTGGAAATTTTTGGAATAAAAGTGAATCTCAGTCAAAAAAAAAAATGCAAACTTTGTTCCAATAAACCTGGCTGCAAGCAAGATTTTAAAGAAACTGCTGTCTCAACTGTCTTCTTCCAGGGAAAGTGATCCCCACAAGAGCTAATCCCTCACAGTATAAACAATGTTGCGCTGGCTCACTTATATATAGTGCATAACATAAATCTTTAATGACATCCATGTAAACATATATCAAACAATTCTTCAATTATAAAGTGCATAACAATAGTGCAGTCCATTACAAAATAAAAGTGTATATTAGTTCATTTTCCAACAGTGACATCCACTTTCTTCAAGAGAAAAAAAAACTGTGTGTAAACATGCATATATAAGTGGTGTGCTTCCACCTCCTTCTACCACCAA
This sequence comes from Glandirana rugosa, assembly GCA_018402905.1. Taxonomy (NCBI): domain Eukaryota; kingdom Metazoa; phylum Chordata; class Amphibia; order Anura; family Ranidae; genus Glandirana; species Glandirana rugosa. The sequence goes on from BLSH010004906.1 coordinate 254,521, forward strand.
TGTGCTCACGGAACTCTCACCTCCTTATGCAATCAACTGTGCCTTTTGATTGCAATTATATCCTTTTGGGTGATGAACCACCGATAAGCCTGGTCCTGGATCTGTTAGATGTGTCCTGGTGATGCGTGGTAATGGTCCCTTTAAGGCACCTTTTGCCATGTTTATCCATATGTTAAGATGAGAAAAAATTATCTCCCATAGTGTAGTGACAAAAAACAGTGAATTTATTTAAAATTATAACTCTTACATCAAATATAAGTATAAAACGCCTTGGTAAATCAAATATATCGCCAGCATGAGGGTCTCCTTCATCAGTGTGCAAGTGTACAAAGTGTGCAAGTGTAAGGATTAATTGACTGGTTTGAAGGGTAGGCACACCAAATATCAGGAATTTCCCTGGTAATGGTGCGTAGTGGTCCTGTGTAGATTGTCTAGGTCCTGGTCCGAATAGCCACCAAGTAGTGGGTTTTCCTATATTAACGTTAGTTTTCCG
>BLSH010004906.1:255023-276022 GCA_018402905.1 Glandirana rugosa
ATATATATATATATATATATATATATATATATATATATATATATATATATACACAGTATCTCACAAAAGTGAATACACCCCTCAAATTTCTGTAAATATTTTATTATATCTTTTCATGTGACAACACTGAAGGAATGACACTTTGCTACAATGTAAAGTAGTGAGTGTACGGCTTGTATAACAGTGTACATTTGCTGTCCCCTCAAAATAACTCAACACACAGTCATTAATGTCTAAACCGCTGGCAACAAAAGTGTGTACACCCCTAAGTGAAATGGTCCAAATTATGCCCAAAGTGTCAATATATTGTGTGGCCACCATTATTTTTTAGCACTGCCTTAACTCTCATGGGTATGGAGTTCACCAGAGCTTCACAGCATGCCACTGGATTCCTCTTCCACTCCTCCATGACGACATCACAAAGCTAGCGGATGTCAGAGATCTTGCACTCCCCCACCTTCCATTTGAGGATGCCACACAGATGCTTAATTGGGTTTAGGTCTGGAGCCATGCTTGGCCAGCCCATCACCTTTTCTCTCAGCTTCTTTAGCAAGGCAGTGATCATCTTAGAGGTGTGTTTGGGGTTGTTATCATGTTGGAATACTGCCCTGTGGTCCAATCTCTGAAGGGGGGGATCATGCTCTGCTTCAGTATGTCACAGTACATGTTGGCATTCATGGTTCCCTCAATGAACTGTAGCTCCCCAGTGATGGTAGCACTCATGCATCCCCAGAGCATGGCACCCCTACTACCGTGCTTGACTGTAGGCAAGACACACTTGTCTTTGTACTCCTCACCTGGTTGCTGCCACACACACTTGACACTATCTGAACCAAATACATTTATCTTGGTCTCATCAGACCACAGGACATGGTTCCAGTAATCCATGTCCTTAGTCTGCTTGTCTTCAGCAAACTGTTTGCGGACTTTCATGTGCACCATCTTTAAAAGAGGCTTCCTTCTGGGACGACAGCCATCCAGACCAATTTGATGTAGTGTGCGGTGTATAGTCTGAGCACTGACAGGCTGACCCCCCATGCCTTCAACCTCTGCAGCAATATTGGCAGTACTCATACATCTATTTCGCAAAGATAACCTCTGGATATGAAGCTGAGCACATGCATTCAACTTCTTTGGTTGACCATGGTGAGGCCTGTTCTGAGTGGAACCTGTCCTGTTTAACCTCTGTATGGTCTTGGCCACCAAGCTGCAGCGGAGTTTCAGGTTCTGGCAATCTTCTTATAGCCTAGGCCATCTTTATGTAGAGCAACAATTCTTTTTTTTTTCAGATCCTCAGAGAGTTATTTGCCATGAGGTGCCATGCTGAACTTCCAATGAACAGTATGAGAGAGTGAAAACAACAATTTTAACACACCTGCTCCCCATTCACACCTGAGACCTTTTAACACTAATGAGTCACATGACACGGGGAGGAAAAATGGCTAATTGGGCCCAATTTGGACATTTTTACTTACTCACTTTTGTTGCCAATGGTTTAGACATTAATAGCTGTGTGTTGAGTTATTTTGAAGTGACAGCAAATTTACACTATTATACAAGCTGTACACTCACTACTTTATATTGTAGCAAAGTGTAATTTCTTCAGTGTTGTCACATGAAAAGATATAATACAATTTTTACAAAAATGTGAGGGGTGTACTCACTTTTGTGAGATACTGTTTGAATGTATATATATATATGTATACCGTATATATATAAAACCCTCTAGTGTAGGTAAATTTAAGTTTAAGACTCATGGTAAGTTATGTGAGTCTGTAGTTAGGTTGGGTTACTGCTGGAGTTGAGCGAACCCGAACTATAAAGTTCGGGTCCGTACCGAACTTTCGGGTGTCCGTGTAAACGAACCCGAACGTTTGAGAAAACGTTTGGGTTTGGGTTTTGGTATTTTATCACGCATGTTGAATAGCTGCAGGGATGCCAATCAACAAGCGTTTCACTGGTTTTCCCTAGAAGCCATCACAGCCATGCCTACTAATGGCATGGCTGTGATTGGCCAGTGCATCATGTGACCCAGCCTCTATATGAGGCTGGAGGCACAGTGCTGCGTGTCACATGCTTTTAGGTTAGTGTAGGGAGAGGATGCTGCCGGCGCTGTGAGGGACAGATTGCAGTGATAATAACTAGGTAGAGATTACTACTACTGCTTTGAGGGACAGATTGTAGATCTATAACATCTCAAATTGCATTACAGAACAATCTGATTACAGAACGATCTCTCATCCTGCATTACAGAACAATCTGATTACAGAACGCTCTCTCATCCTGCATTACAGAATGATCTGATTACAGAACGATCTAATACTGGACTAGGTAGAGATTACTACTGCTTTGAGGGACAGATTGCAGATCTAATAACATCTCCCATTTTTCTTCCTTTTGCAGCCCTCTAGCACTTTCCTGGACTTTTTTACAGTCATTTTTGTGCCAAAAAGTTCGGGTCACCAATTGAATTCAATGGGGTTTGGGGTCCGGGGTAAAGTTTGGATAACGTTCGGTACCGAACCCGAACATTTCCGGAAAGTTCGGCCGAACCCGCCAAACCCGAACGTCCAGGTGTTCGCTCAACTCTAGTTACTGCAGGTCAGGCTGGTTGGCTTTACAGAGCAGGTCTCTGAATTCTCCCCCTGGATCTAGAAACTTGGATTAGCTTCTGGAAGTTAGAGGGCAGAGACCAGGAAGCCCTCATCTGCATACTTGAGGGAATGTGGCCAAAACCCAGGCAGAGAGCCTGGCAGGGTGGCTGAGTCAGCCTTTAAATACGGTGGGGCCTGGCCAGCAGGAGAGTTGGGTGGTAGATGGAGTGTTGATGAGTCTGTCAGTGGCCTAAGAAGGGACCCCCAGGTCTTAGGGACTCTGCCTCCAGGCAGGAGCTCAGGCTGCTTCGGAAGAATCCTTTCAGCATCCGGTTTGAGAAGGAATCTTGCCTAAGAGGAGCAGGGAGCAAGGAAGACAGAGTGAGTACATCAGCACACCCAGGGACTGTCATATGTAGCAAGCTTTCAAAAGGACAGCACTGTGTTTAACCCTTTTTTCCCTTGTCCTGGGAGATCTTTGGAGCAGCCAGGTGGGCTGGTAGATAAGCAGTCAGGAGGGATGGTAGTACTTGCAGGCAGTGGAGCTGGGAGCAGTTCTACAAGAGGAGAGGAGATACTCCTGCATGCAATTTTGCAATATTTTGTGTTATTTTCCAAAGGGGGCTGAGAGCTCCTGGTCCATAAGGAACTTTGTAACTGATCCAAGAGCCTGGGTGTATCTAGCACGGAGAACAGTCCAGAATATTTTCTCTGTACATAGAAAGGAAGTTTTGTGTGTGTGCGTGTGTATATATATATATATATATATATATATATATATATATATATATATACATTTTATTTTTTTATTCTTTTAAGACAGAGTGTTATTTAATTAACATTGGGTCTTTCATCTCTTACTATACACTAAAGATTGATCTCATTTTGAACTGGTTAAACACGAAGCTTAGTAAGAGCACAGTAGATGCAGCTTATCATTATTGTATAGGTCATACAAAGATGGAGGAGGAGGTGAAGTGGTTAATGTACCTGATACATACAGTAAGAGGATGAGATGAGCAGTTTAATGTGTGGTATAAAGGAGGTGAAGTGATAATATACAGGTCACCTACAGAGACAGAATGGTGATCAGATGTAGGGGGGGAGGGGATGCATTAAGTAATTCTGATAATATGAATTGTTTTATGCAATCAGTATGCTTCTGTTTCCTGGGTCTGTACAGAAAATAACAGATATTAATATGGGAAGTAGTAAGAGTCTTGTAGAAACTGTTGACCAATTTGTTTAGCCAAAAGTGAGTTCCGTATTTAGCTTCCCATTTATTTAAAACTATATAATGAAACAGTGTACTGCTTCTGACAACTCCTATTCAGGATTTGATGAATATCTTGTCTCTACCACTTTCCTATAAGACTGATACAGGACTGATAATGTATTTCCTATAGGATACCAAAATCATTCTGCATGATGCAATACAGTTATTTTGCACAGGGCATTGAAGCAGGACACTGTTGAAAAATGGTCCCACAGTAATAATAAAAAAATAAACTCCTGCTAGGAAGTGGATAACCAGCTAGTGACACCTGTTAAGCTGACCCAGTTTTTATTGTACCTGCCATCCTGACCCAGCTGCCTTGAATCTGTCATATTGTTCCCACCGTTTGTACCTGCTAAACCCAATCCTGCTGCCTTTATCTGTTCCCATTGTACTAAATCCCCATTTTGGCCCCTTTCCTGACCTTTTTTGCCCACTGTCTCTTATACCGCCCACCTGACCTAGCCTTACCTAACCTCTCCCACTAATTGTATATAGTTAGGTTATTTTTCAATAGATTTCACGTTAAATTTGCCCATATATGTTTGTGAAGTTATATGGTTGTGTATCTTGATGTGCTCTAGATAAATCCTATTTTAATTACACTTGGTTTGAGTCTAGTCTCTTTTGTGTCTATACATATCTGATCACACATACTTTCACAAGATACAAGGCATTTGGTATCCTAACAAAATGCTGAGGCTAGAACTTAGATTGTAAGCTCGCAGCAGGAGCAGGGGCCCTCTAACACTCTTGTTTTGAATTGTACTGTTGCTGTCTCTCTTTATATTGTAAAGCGCTGCGCAAACTGTTGGCACTATATAAATCCTGTATAATAATAATATAACGACCAGATTAGCTGCACTTGGGAGTTGTGAGGTGATTATGGAACTTGCTGCCTTTTTGGTGTCAAGATGTATCCTAAGGAGATAATATGTTATGTATTACTATAGGATAGAAAATATTGCAACCAGGCATTGCAGGATTTAACTAGTGAGCAGCTGCTGGAATACATTCATGTAGCTCACTTCTTGGTTGATCAGGGTAACTTTTCATTTAGTGAAGTTCAGATGCTGACTCAAATATGTTCTAAGCTGATTTTTCTCTTCCCTTTAGCGTTTCTCTAGTGTGGTTGTTGGAAGATGATAAACTCTTACTTCTTTGAACATTATTCTGTATATTCCCAAGAGGCTCTGCTGAATTGCATTATTGAAATACATTTTCTAGTCAGACTAGGAAATGCCAAACTGAGTTTTGTTCAACCTCTTTCTCCAAGCCAGATTAGACATATCATCCCCAGTCTCAGTTATCTTAATCCATCTTATTCCTGCCTCTAGATAGCAGCTTTCTCAAAAATCTTATTTTAAAGCGGTTGTCTACCCTAAAAAAAATAAAAAATAAAAACCTGCAAGACAATAGCATAATGAGCTAGTATGCACCGCATACTAGCTCATTATGAAATACTCACCTTGAAACGAAGATCCGACCGGGCTGCTCGGTTCCCTCTGTGGGAGCGGACATATTCCCATGGATCTTGCTTCCGGGTACGTGGCTCCGGCACTGTGACTGGCCGGAGCCGCAAGACGTCACTCCCGTGCATGCGCGTGGGACCCGTTTTTCCCCGCACGGTCTGGAACTAATGCCGGGCCTTTGCCGGGAAATACACGGCGCATGCGCCGGGACATACACGGCGCATGCGCCGTAACACCACATTGAATTAGAAAGGGAATATCTTCTAAACCGTAAAGGTTTAGAAGATATTCATTTTACCTACAGGTAAGCCTTATTCTAGGCTTACCTGTAGGTAAAAGTAAACAAAATGGGTAGACAACCACTTTAAGCAGAGCTGCAATACATTTTACTCCCAACGATAAATCAGTACCCTACTCCACAGCATCTTGTTTCTTCTCAAACTAACTGTACAGTCCCCATAACCAGTCACCTAAAGTCTTTCTCCACAGCTCCGTTGTGGCAACCCTCTCAGACAACCTATCCTGACACTGTTACATTTCCCTCTCAGCTTCTCACTGCTGTTCCAAGTCTCTCACCAACAGAATAGCCTGATCGGAACCCTGCAATTACCCACAGGACTCTACTGTCCAAACCTAGAAAGACACAAATGGTTTTCCCAACTCACACAATTCTGCCACGCTAACTTGCTGTTACCGATATTCAGTCAGATCCTGTGCCAGTTCCAGCCTTCATACAGTCAAATGTTGTTCCTACTCCAGATCAACATGCTACTACACTAGCCCATGACTAGTGGGTGTTGCAGCAATAAGGCCATCATCATGATCACTAGCCATCATCCAACCCATCTGCCTCTCAACCACAGATTAGCCTGCTAATCCCAGTCTTTGACAGCTGTCTCTGTCCATCCTGCCTCCTACAATCCCTGTTAGGGCTAACCCAAGGGCTGCAACCTGGGGTCAGCTTTCAGCAAAGTAGCAAGGGGGTCACTGGGGTCTCATCACTCCTGGAGGCAGGTGCTCCATTTTTTGGGGGGACGGCAAACAAACCCCCCACCCCCATATGGTCGGTCTGTCAGGCAAACCCCCACCCCCCCTTCAGTCAGTCAGTCCGTCCATCAGTCTAACCCCCCATCAATCGGTCAATCAGCAATACAACACACCCCCCCATCGCTCGCCCATTCATCCATCTACCCACCAGCCTCACACTTATCCCATCTAGATGCGGGCAGCTTCGGCTTCCCCCTGCATCTCCTCCATAGTGGCCAATACAGTCGCTTCTCCTCTTGGCCAATTGGGTCTCGGGACCCACTTCCTGATTGGTAGGGAGGAGAATCAGGAAGACTATAGCGCACATTAATACATTATTGTCACACAACTGGGTGGGCTCAGGGTGCAATGATCTGCGCCCCAAGTCCACCCTTTTTTGAAGCCAATTAGAGCCTCAGGCTCTAATCATGTGCTTCTAAAAAAAAACAAAAACATTGGAATCAATGCGTCCGGCGCCCTGCATGTAGATTAGGGGCTGGGTGCATGTATTAGGGGGGCAGCGCCCCTGTGTCCCTAATGGAGTGGCCACCACTGCCTGGAGGGGTGCTCTGGTGTCATTTCTTAGACTCTATGCCTTGGGGAAGCCCATCCCAGATAGCTAACAATTGAGCTGCAAGTTTGAAAATTACTTGCTAAGCTATTGCTACACTTTCCAGGCTTTACAAGTTTGTTGCACAATTGCAGCAAGTCCGCATTGCATGACTCCAACTCAACTTTATTTGCAAATATTCTGCAAGTCTGCTGCAAGTTCTGGTTCAGTTATGTTGTGCAATAGTCATCCCATCACAGAGGTCACTGTGACTTTCAGAGTTCTTGCTCTAGGCTCACCACTGCAACTTTGCTCTTGCTAGAGACTTGCCATGCAAAATTGCAATAAGTTGGAAAAGTATCAACTAGAACATGTGCTTCTAGTGCTCTGCTAGTGTACAGTTGCTAGTGAAAATGTGCAGTAAGATAATAGACTTACAATTCAACACTGCCACACATTTGTGGCACGTTATCCTTGCTATTTGGGATGTTAACTGTTGGGGTGTTGCTCATAATATTAAGATGTATAAATAAATTGAAAAAATCTGCACATCAATCAGTGATGATAACTAAAACAAAAACTAACAAAATTATACAGAAGCAAGACTCAGTGATTGTCTGAATACAAAACAACAACAAAAGTGTATGTGCATAAAACTTGTTGCGCCTCCCTTTTAAGTATACTGTATATACAGTATATGAGACAACAAAAGTGTAATTGATAACAAAATATACCATAACTCTCAATAAATATATAGTGGTGAACACATCGGTGAATAAACATGCATTCATATAAAAGATGTAAAAAACTCCACAATAGAAATAAAGTCCATCCACAGGTGAAAAGTGCTGACTGGAAATCACTTGTGATCACTCCTGCACTCCTACACCAAACAGATTTCAGACCCCTGACATAAAGGTTATAAACATGAGGGCTATCCAGGATAACTGTCAGATGAACCGGTATCACATATCCTCAAAACATAATACATGGACCATGGTGAGAGGAAAAGGACAATGCTGTCATACAGTTTTATTAGAAAAGGCACCAATGGGTACTCACATAAGGAAAAATTAAATACATTGTGTATAAGCCAAATGCTATCTGCCAGCAACATTGATAGTGCCAACCTTTCAGACTCCACCCAACATGTTTCATTGCTAGAGAACATTTCAAGGGCCAGTGTCCCTGAAGACATTTTTTCTTACGTTTGTACCCATTGGTGCATTTCATAATAAAACTGTTTGACAGTTTTGCGCTGGTTTTATGTATATTCATAAAATTAAGACAGCCTGTCTCCATGCCTTTTGCTTCAGGACCGTCTGCCTTAATGTCAATCTCCATGACTGATACCTCTGACCAGCCTATCTCCATGCCCGAATGCCCGATGTCTCATACCAGCCTGTCTCCATGCCTGCTGTCTCAGCTCAGTCTGTCTCTATGCCTGCTACCTCAGATCATCCTTTTTCCAAGCTTTCTGCTTTAAACCAGCTTGTATCCATGTCTGCTGCCTTAGGCCAGCCTGTCTCCATGCTTGCTGACTCAGACAAGCCTGTCTATATGCCTGCTTCTCTGGACAAAATTATTAATTTTTGATGCTCCAGTTCAGACTGCATTTTACCCATGTACCTGCGCTTAATCTATCCATTATTATATATGCGCTCCAACTTTGGAGACTCTCAAAATGTATAGAGTTAGGACTGCAGTACACTGCGGTGATATGACATGGCCTCTGTAGCTTATTCATATATTTGCAAATGTGTGCAAACTAAACCCCTTGATTTTAACATAAACTGTTAGACAGGCTAATTTGGTTTGTTGTGGGCTGGCTGGTAAGTGAGCTGGTAAATTTTGTTTACTGTTTTTTGACATGTGTTGCACTTCCATGTGCTCCTTGCTGCAATGGCCAGTTATAGGTTGGAGTGGTTACCATTTGTTTGTGCTGTTGGTGAATTGGTAAGTGGATGCACTGATACCTTCACTGCCATTGTGCTATTGATAGGTGCCTAGTGCATTCCTATACCTTTAAGGAGGGGTGGGCTCCCTCCAGGCACACCTGCCCTTATCCATTACTATATATGTGCTCCAACTTTGGAGACTCTCAAAATGTATATTTTTGGAGGGTGGGAGGAAACCAAAGTACACAGAGGAAACCCACACAGGCCCAGAGAGAACATGCAAACTCCAGGCAGGTAGTGTTGTGGTTGGGGTTTGAACCAACAACCCCAGTGCTGCTAGACAGAAGTGCTAACCACTTTACCACTGTGCTGTAAATCTGATGCTGCCTTATGATCTGGAATGAATAACTGATCATTGATTCATTTGTTCCTTCTACTTCACCTTTCACCATTGTAAAAGGAAAACTCTTAAAGGGTCTTCAATGTGACACAAGTTTTGGATGAACAGGGTTGTCGCATTATTATAGGAAGTGGAAAAATAAAGCCTCTGATGGGATGATCAACAGGTAAAACAACTTTATGCCAGTGACAGACTACACCACTGCTTTATAAATATATTCCTGTTAAGAGCAAGGGAGCTACATTAATGTTAGTGTTGGAGATAGGGGAATGTCTGGGTTATGATCATTGTAAAGTATACTTATTTTGTAAGCGAATGAGTACGTATATCAGGAAAGTCAGAAATGTGTTCATGCACCTGCTGGTGGAGTCCGATATGCAGGTAAACAGATGGCAGGGGTCACAGGAATGCTGTAGACCAGACAATGCTGATTCCATGTCTCTGTCTGGTTTAAATAGCCCCTTTTGGCACCAGGGGTTTGTCTCAGTTTCCTGTTGACGCATGCGCCGTGCACCTCTTCTTACAGGGACATGGAGAACAGGCATTTTCCTGCTGCTGCTATTTTGCCTTTCCTGACATCCCCCCCCCCCCAATGGGCAGCCTCCGGGTGCCCAAACTGACAAGCCTTCCAGGATGGCCTCTCTTAAATACTCGTATCAGTCTTTTGGCATTAATATTATCTTCGGGTTCCCATGAGTTCTCTTCCGATCCATACCCCTTCCACTTGATTAGATACTGGACACAAATACCCCTTTTTGTACAATCCAGAATAGATTCCACCTCAAATTCCTCTTCTCCCTCCACTAACACTAGCTCGGGTGGACCAGTCTTCCACCCTGGGAAGGGATCAGTTACTGCAGGTTTCAATAAAGTCACATGGAAAACAGGACGAATTCTGAGAAAATCTGGTAACTCCAGCTCGTAAGCTACACTGTTGATTTTTCTCTTTACTGGAAAAGGTCCTACAAATCTTGGACCCAATTTCCTTGACGGACATGCTGCTTAGGTTTGCTCTGGAAAACCAGACCTGCTCACCAGGTTCCAAATTTAATTCCCCTTGTCTCCTTTTATCAAACACTTCCTTGTTGTACTCCTCACAGTATGCCCTTTTTTGACGGGAAGTTTCGTTTGACGGCCTGTCGTCCGAAATTCTTACTGTTAGTATGCTCCTTTCGACTGCTGCTTTTGATTTTTTTGTCAGACAAAAGCTGGATGTGCAGAGTAGTAAATTTTTGTCGTACAACAATGCAACGTCCAATTTTCGCTCTGTTAGTATGGTTTTTGTATGAAGAAATTGTACGACCGAGACTACTCAGAAATGAAAAAAAAGATGCAAAAATATTCAAAATATTACATCACTTCTGACGTTGAGTTCGGTCGTATGAAAATGTTCATATTGTTAGTACGTTCTTCACATGAGACAAGCATCCAACAAAAAACGTATGTTCTGTCTTCCGAAAATCAGATTGTGTTTACGAGGCTTTAGTTAGGTTGAAAAAAGACACAAGTCCATCTAGTTCAACCAATAAGAGAGACGCATCCCTTCCACAACGCCCCCCCGAGATCATAACATGATGATGATCTTCTCCACAAAACTCCCTATGCTGCTAATCAACTCCCTCTCTCTCTATGCTCCATTAAAGCATGATGGCATCATCATCCTAAAGCTCCACCCCTCATGGGACACTTACCTTTCTGTACGAGTCTAGCATTGGACAATACTGGTTGTATTTTAGCTACATGTGTTTCAAAGTATTTTATTTGATACATGATTGCTCAGGTTGATTTTTAGTTATTTTAAGATAGACAGATTGTTACTTTGACATTCAGTGTTGAAAGAAATAAACCGGTAATAATTCATAATCATAATCATGTTTAAAACTTGACATTTCAAGTTTCTGAGTATAGTGCTCCAGAACTGCAACAAGTGAATGTAAAAATTAAACAGGAGGGACAATTTGACCCTTTGCTGATCACGTGAAAAGGTCATTTGTAGGCTTTCTAAAGCCTGTGCTACATAACTCTCTCAGCTTCCTGTATCCTAAATAAAATTTACGTTTTTAAGGCAGTCCTAATGACCAACAGCTTCAGATATGAGCTCTAGTAGAAATAAAATTAGGGCACTCCTTAAAAGGCACTGAGTAGGGTATTCATAATATGTGTTATACCCTTTAGCATTCAGCTGAGCTGCCACACCAAAATTGTTGGTACTTGCACTTGATTCATTTCCATATTGGATAAACTGTATCCTCATCAGTGTGCTCCCTTCACCACTGACCACAGCGTCCATCAAACTGACAGGTTCATGGCTGAAGAATTTTGTATTAAAGGTGGGCAGAGCCTGACAGAAAACTGAAGGACTAGCTCCACAGCAGGTCTGCCTGACTGTTGACTGGAAGCCCTCAGATTAATCTATAGCCACTTTCAGTCCTATAGCAGCTCTCAAATCCACCCACTACCACAAACTGTTAATCAAGTAAGGCAGACCTGATGGGTAACTAGTATCTCAGTTACCCATAAGGTTCTGCCTACCCAGAGACATAAGTCACTCCTGAATAATGGCAATGCCCATATTTGGCTAATGACATCACCATTATCCCCTGCCCCTTTCTTTATATTTAGCTTTCAGCTGGAGAATCTCCCAGCTGACAGCTGAATGGGGCTGGAGATAAAGTCCTGTGCAGGAAGCTGTCACATTCTTGACAGCTTCCCAGCATAGACACGCCTGACTCTGTACACCAGTTCAGAGCTGGTCTTAAAGCAGAGTTCCATCCAGAAATTATTTTTTTTTACATCATTCAAGTCCTTTGCCTATATAGACTTACCTTTGAAAGAAAAAACATTTTTTATACTCACCCTAAGTTGCTTGTTGCTAGGTGGTCTCTGTAATCTGCCCCTTTTAAGTCCAAGGCTCTTCTCCTCACTTCCTGCTTCACCTGTCCTCCTGGGAGATGTGACTCATCATTTTCCAGGAGTCAGTGGGCTTCCCTGTACTGTAAAATCGTGTTATTTCCAGACAGGAAATTAAGCGATTTAAGGCAGACCGAGATCGAGGAATGCATGATGGTTACCCACCATGCTCTTCTTTCAGAAAGAGATGCCAGGAGACTACGGATGGGCTTCAGATGCCTTCACCTAAAATGGAAAAGTCCAGCAGTGAGAGAAACAAAATTGTGAGTAAAAAATACAAGTAATTACTAGGCGGTTTGAAAGTAAGGAAACAAAAGGTTACATCTATTTAGTATTAAAAGAGTGGATGCCAAAAAAAAAAAAAAAAATCTGGGTGGAACTCTGCTTTAATTACTGACAATTTCCTAATCTGTGAACTGGTAGTAATTATGGAAGAATCTATCACTGCCATACATAGCAACAGGATCTTATAGTGGCGGTAGTTGGAATTACGGAATTACTTGAATGTGTCGCCTGTGTAGGTAATATTACCAAAACAGACAATTGCTTGCCTGAGTTAGGAACAGATAGTTTTAAAGGAACGCAGCACCAGAAAAGTGTCACATACAGTACATGCTTTACTAAATTTCCCTAACAGACTCAGTAATTGCTGTGGAATAAAGGGAAAATAACTAATCTTTCCTCTGTGAATAAGTCAAGGGCACTTATGGATGCCTTACCTATTCACCATGCTACAAAAAAAAAAGTTAAAGAAAATTACTTCATAACTAAAAAAATGTTTGCCAACTCAAGATAGTGAGTAATGGGTACGGGCTTATATTTAACTCCATTTTGTCTCTTAAGGAATCTTTATACCGTGGTTTTCTTATGGCAATTATCTATCACAAACTTGCAATCCACATACTAATTTTTGAAGTTTATTTACAGCTATTTTTTTGTGAGATTTTTGGAGAAAATACGTTTGGTATGTATTCTTCAACTTCTAAAAATATAATATATAATAATATAGAAAATGCTGCTTATTTTTTATTTGCATTTAAGAAATTTGGCAAAAACTTTTCAACTATGCATAAATTACACTGGTCTACAAATTTTAGGAAATTATCGACCTCCAAGATAAAATGTGCTAGTTCTTACATATTTTGATTAGATGAGTTTAGAAAACAGGTGATAAAGGTGCTGGTTGGCTAAAGTTTTCAAGATATTTCACAATAAAGAATTTTACACAGGGGAATATATTTACCTACAAGGGAGGGAGGTGTCTGATAATCATGATCCCTCGTAACTTGTAGACAATGTGCGCTAGAGCAATAAAAATGGTACCACATGGAAGTGCATACATCTTCACTTTGAGACTAAAGATTATCACTAACTGTAATGTATTGTTCTTTTATCTCAGGGTACATTTGTCTTGGTCAGATCTACGCATCATACAGTTACATCTGGTGGCTTGTGAAAGTATCATTGCCTAACATTTTCAAGCAACAGTTGCGTGATATTTTCCCTCAGAAGCCAAGATGCCTCAAAAATGTGTAAACAACGCAGATAACTTCTGCCACATTTGTGGTGAGGTTACATTTGCATCTCAAAAGTCAGTATGATAGCAGTGGTAAAAAAGGCATACCACCTATATTTTGGATGCAAAATAGAGGATCAGGACAACAGCTGGATCCCTCATTATTGTTGCATTACAAGTGTAACGTATCTGCGTCATTGGCCAAACAAGAAAAAAAAGTCCATGCCTTTTACAGTCCCAATGGTGTGGAAGGAGCATGAAAATGTTACATTAAAACCAATAAATGAATGGAAAGTTATGTTATTGGTATCAATAAAAAGATACATTTATAATGATTCATGTGGCACCATTCTCATTTTGCAGAAAAGTTATGGAGCATAATCGCACATCCCCCTTGTAATTTTCAATTATTTTGATGCAATTTTGACCTGAAGCTGTATCTTGAAAACTGGAGCCAATTAATACTCAGGACTTAATTTTCCTTTATTAGTGATTAGAGTTTAGCGGACACCTGGATGTTCGGGTTCGGCTGAACTTCGCGAAAAAGTTCGAGTTCAGCCACCAAACTTGACCCGAACTTGACCCTGAACCTCGAGCCACATTGAAGTCAATGGTGACCCAAACTTTTGGGCACTAAAATGGCTCTAAAAAAGTCCTGGAAAGGGCTAGAGGGCTGCAAAAGGAAGCAAAATGGGGGTAAGTGTAGGACAAGTGCCCTACAAACAAATGTGGATAGGGAAATAACTTAAAATCACATGAAAAAAAATGGAGGAGGAGGTGGATGTGGAGTAGGAGGTTTTGGAGGCAGTGACCATGGCGGTTTAGGTAGAAGTGGCGGGGGAGGAGGAGGAGGTAGCCAACACTGTTTTTTGTTTGTTTGTTTTTTTTCTAACTGGGGTAGCCCCCAAAATATTGAGACATATTAAAAAAAAAAAAAAAGATCACTATCTGCAGACAAACCCAGAGATGTTCTGGCATGGGTTCACTTTTTCCATATAAAATGTACCATGGTTTATTTTTCACGTTTCTCCTGTTACAAATTCCAATAAAGACTTATGTTCTATTAAAAAAAAAAAAAAAAAGAATAAGTTCACTTAAGTATACCAATGGCTGTGTGAGGCCGGTCTAAATGTCTATTCTGCACAAGGTACAGACAAGTCTTGTGGGATCCATGCCTGGTACATTTTAATAAACGTTAGCTTGTCCACGTTGGCTGTGGACAGGCGGCTGCGCTTGTCTGTGATAACGCCCCCTGCTGTGCTAAACACACGTTCAGATAATACACTAGCTGCAGGGCAGGCCAGCACCTCCAAGGCATAAAGGGCAAGCTCAGGCCATGTGCCCAATTTAGAGACCCAGAAGTTGAATGTGGCCCATCAGTCAGTACGTGTAGGCGTGTGCACACATACTGTTACACCATGTTGCTGAAATGCTGCCTCCTGCTAAGACGTTGCCTATCAGCTGGTGGTGCTGTTTGCTGTGGCGTGCTGCTGACAAAGCTTTTCCACATTTTGGCCATGCTAACCCTGCCTTCTGAGGTGCTGACGGTGCCACAGCTGCGTTGGCGACCTCTTCCTCCTCTTCTTGCTTTGCCTTGTGCTTCCACTGAGCCCCCGGTGTCATTTGGGAATGCCCTCAGCAGCACGTCTACCAGCGTGCGCTTGTAGTCGCGCATCTTCCAATCACGCTCCAGTGAGGGAATTAAGGACAGCACGTGGTCCTTGTAACGGGGATCCAGCAGGGTGGCCACCCAGTAATCAGCACAAGTTACAATGTGGGTAACTCAGCTGTTGCTCAGGCACTGCAGCATGTAGTCGCTCATGTGTGCCAGGCTGCCCAGAGGCAAAGACAAGCTGTCCTCTGTGGGAGGTGTATCATCTGTGTCCTCCGTATCCCCCCAGCCACGGTCCAGCGATTCCCACGAGCTGCTTTGGGTGCCACCCTGCTGTGAACACGGTTCCTCCTCCTCCACATAATCCTCGTCCTCCTCATCCTCCAGAACTGTGCCCTGGCTTGAAAATTTTTTACCTGGCCTATGCTAGTGCAGGAGCCCACCCTCTGAGCCACTTGTGAATGACTGGCCTGATAACCGTGGAAATGACCCCTCTTCCTTCTCCTCTTCCTCCTGTGCCACATCCTTTTCCATCATTGCCCGAAGTGTTTTTCCAAGGAGACATAAAAGTGGGATAGTAACGATGAGAACAGCGTCATCGGCACTGGCCATGTTGGTGGAGTACTCGAAACACCGCAATATGGTACACATGTCTCGCATGGAGGCCCACTCATTGGTGGTGAAGTGTTGCTGTTCCACAGAGCGACTGACCCGTGCTTGCTGCAGCTGAAACTCCACTATTGCCTGCTGCTGCTCGCACAGTCTCTCCAGCATGTGCAAGGTGGAGTTCCACCTTGTGGGGACGTCGCATAGGAGGCTGTGAGCAGGAAGGCCGAAGTTTCGCTGCAGCGCAGACAGGCGAGCAGCAGCAGGGTGAGAATGCCGAAAGCACGCACAAACGGCCCCCACTTTCTGCAGCAGCTCTGACATATCCGGGTAGTTTTTTAGAAATTTCTGCACCACCAAATTCAGCACATGCACCAGGCAAAGGATGTGCGTCAAACTGGCTAGGCCCAGAGCTGCTACGAGATTTCATGCACTATCGCTTACCATGAGGCCGGGCGTGAGGCTCAGTGGCAACAACCACTCATCGGTCTGTTGTTCAATGCCCGTCCACAGCTCCTGCGCAGTGTGGGGTTTATCCCCCAGACATATCAGTTTTAAAACAGCCTGCTGTCATTTCCCCCTGGATGTGCTGAAGTTGGTGGTGAAGGTGTTACACTGACCGGATGAGGAGGCGGTAGAAGAGGAGGAAGCGGAGTAGGAGGAGGAGGCAAAGAGAAATGCCTTGCAATCCTCAGTGGTGGAAGGACATGCGCTAAACTGTGATCCGCCTCAGGCCCACCCGCCACTACATTTGCCCAGTTAGCGAGATATAGCGTCCCTGCCCGTACTTACTGGTCCACGTATCAGTGGTTATCTGGACCTTGCCACAGATGGCGTTGCGCAGTGCACACTTGATCTTGTCCCGACTTGTTTGTGCAGGGAAGGGGTGGCTTGCCTGGAAAAGTAGTGGCGGCTGGGACCACGTACTGTGGGACAGCAACCGCCATCAGGTTTTTAAAACCGTGTCCACCAGATGGAATGACAGCATTTCAAAGGCCAGGAGTTTTGAAATGCTGGTATTCAGGGCCAGGAATCGCAAGTGGGTAGGGGGGTACTTCCTCTTTCTCTCCAGTGTTTGGGAGATGGAGAGCTGTAAGCTTCCATGTGACCGTGTGGAAATGCTTGGGGACAGTGGCATTGCTGTCACATCGTCTGTTTGCTGGGTGGCAGGTGACAATGGCACTGTAGAGGAAGAGGCCGAGGCAGCAGGTGTCAACTAATAATATGCATATAAAAGACTGGCGCTTACACCGTGGAGACACCTCCGATGACGTCACAGGAAGTGACGAAACGCGTCAGTTGATTACACGGTGAGAGAGGCCACGCTCAGCAGGTCTGTAAGCAGGAAGTGCAAATAGCACTAACCGCAAGCACAACCCTCAGAGCACTTCACAGACTTTGGCAAATGTGTGTTACTATGATATTTGCACTGTGAATAGTGAAAATAGTGAAAATCTTTCAAAAGAGATACACGATGAGTTATTCCTTTCTTTACCCACGCATGGAATATTGAACGCGGAGGAGAGCGAGAGAAAGCAGAGGACAACCATATCCTAAGGTCGGATTGTAGACCTAAAGCGCGATTTGACTCCTCCATACCGTATGGTTGGAGGGTCAACGGATTCTGGTAAGCAGGGCAAAATACCCTGAGTCATCATTATTTTCATCACTCAGCACCCCAATGTAGCACGAGCACCTTAAAGCATAAAGAACTGTTCCACACACAAGAATTTTAAAGCATTGATAGACCGGAATTGAAACAGCACCTTCACATTGTATACCACGGATTGCACATCAGATAAACGTTTGGCACAGAGCACAGCACCTTATTTGGACTTTATATATTTGTATATTTATCTTTATTTATATATTTATTTATTCATGGCATTTATTTGAGAAATGTGAATCTGTATGTGAATTTTATTTTATTTATGTAACCACGTATACACAGTACGTTTTATAACAATTTAACAGAGAGTGCAAGCGCTGCTAGAACACAAAACACAAACTGTTCACACAAACCATATATTACATGGACTCAGCCTAGATCGCCAAAGAAGGAAGCATAAGCCACTTGAAAGCTCCGCTCTCTATACACACTAAAATTATACAATACAATATAATGATATAAAAATATGAAAACATGCAAATAACATAAATAAAAGTATCAAAAACAATATACCTTTTCAATAAGTAATTTAGGGTGATATTAATGAGAATAACTACTCAGTTATACTACAGAGTATCAATATGAAACAATCAATACATCAAATCAATGACATATCCAGAGACCCCCTGAGTGTAAAAATAGAATAATAAAAATAAAAAATTAAAAACCGACGACAGGAGAAATAAATATCAAACTATTCAAAAGTAACCAGACCTGGATCAAAATTAAAATAGCACAAAGTGAATATATGTGGAATAAATTAAACCATGCTGTCCACAGACCCCTGCCACATGACTCCCCCAATGCCCACCAGTGCCCAATCTCTCAAAGATGGTCGGCAATCCTGGTGGACCACCAAGGAGCCAGCAACAGCAGGTCAAAATGGACAATAGAGTAATAATAAAGGATACCCAATCAAAACATAATAAAACATTCACCAAATACTTAAACGTCACTTATGAAGCAATTAATGTCTAATTCAACATTAAGCCCCTTTGGTTCAAGACTATCAGTTAGATATATCCATTTGGTTTCAAGTTTGGAAACCTCCCTCACTAGATTAGTCCCCCGCCATGAAGGGGTGAGTTTTTCTATACCCCAGAATTTAAGGCCTGAAGGGTCCTGGTTATGATGATCCCTGAAGTGTAAGTATACACTATGTTCATGAAAGCCCTGTTTAATGTTCTGTATATGCTCGGAAATCCTCACCTTCAACTGTCTTTTGGTTCTTCCTATATACAGAAGGTTACAGGGACATATAAGACCATACACCACATAGCTGGTGTTGCATGTAATAAAATCCTTAACTGTAAAGGTTCTGTTGTTAATTGGAGATATAAAATGTTCCAATTTCCTCAAAGGTGTACTCACTTCCCTACAGGACCTGCACCTTCTACAGGCAAAGAAGCCCTTTTGATCCCAAAAAGTGAGGGGGGTGGAGGGGGGATCTAATATTCTTTTAACAATCTTGTCACCTATATTTGGCGCCTTTCTGTATATGAACTTCGGCACTGGGGGTAGAACCTTACCCAATGCCCTACCCATACCCAGAATGTGCCAATGGTTTTTAAAGATTTGTTTGACCTCCTTGTACTGGGAGTGGAAGTTGCTGATAAAACCCCACTGATGGAGATCTTGATTATCAGCAATATCCTCTTTATCCTTTAGACATTGTTGCCTGGAGAGTGCAAAAATGTCATCAATCACTGGGTTAATGTCCTCCGATCTGTAGCCTTTCTGGACAAATCTCTGCTTAATAACCTGCGATTGCTCCAGAAAATCAGCATCCCTACTACAATTTCTTTTCACCCTCATAATCTGGCCTTTGGGTATATTCCGTAGCCAAACCGGATGGTGTCCACTATGTATAGGGAGATAGCTGTTCCTATCTGTGGTCTTAAAAAATACAGATGTTTCTATTTTGCTACCATTTCTGAATATATTTAAATCCAGAAAGTGAACCTTTTCACGGCTATACGCGGAGGATAACACAATATTATTTGTATTCTTATTCAGTTCAGCTAAGAAGGCAACCAGTGACTCCACAGTACCTGACCATATAAAGAAGAGGTCGTCTATAAATCTTCTATAGACCACTAGCTCCTGTCTTGGTCTACCAAATACCACTTTGTCCTCCCACTCTGCCATAAAAAGATTGGCGAGACTGGGCGTGAACTTCGCGCCCATAGCCACGCCTCTCATTTGTGAGAAGAACTGGCCCTGGAACCAAAAATAATTGTGCGTTAAACAAAAATCAAGCACATTTCTTAAAAAAATCTTTTGGAGAAATGGGATGTCATCACGTTGGCTCAACGCCTAGTTTAACGCCAATAGGGCATCATCATGTCGAATAATGGTGTACAGTGAGGACACGTCCGCTGTAACTAGGAAAGTGTCCCCACTGTCTGCCAATTCAACCTGTTGGAGGATCTGCAACATGTCTTTTGAGTCCTTTAGGAAGGCCTTAGTTTTAATAACAATCCCCTGTAAAAACCGGTCTAGGTATTGCCCCACCCTAGTGGTTACTGACCCAATACTATTGACAATCGGTCTGGCCGGAGGGTTCTTTTGGTCTTTTTGTGCTATTGTAATTTTGATCCAGGTCTGGTTACTTTTGAATAGTTTGATATTTATTTCTCCTGTCTTCGGTTTTTATTTTTTAATTTTTAATTTTTATTATTCTATTTTTACACTCAGGGGGTCTCTGGATATGTCATTGATTTGATGTATTGATCGTTTTATATTGATACTCTGTAGTATACCTGAGTAGTTATTCTCATTAATATCATCCTAAATTACTTATTGAAAAGGGATATTGTTTTTGATATTTTTATTTATGTTATTTGCATGTTTTCATATTTTTATATCATTATATTGTATTGTAGGAGAAGGAAGAAAGGAGTGAGGGTGATATATATAAGTGGTGGGATGAAGAAGAGGGGTGAAGGAGAGAGAGTTTAAGGAGGGAGGATGCAACTGTGAGAAGAAAAGGTAGGGAGTAGAGTTGAGCGAACACCTGGAAGTTCGGGTTCTGCTGGTCCGTCCGAACTTCGGGACAAAGTCCGGGTCCGGGTCCGGACGGAACCCGAACGATCGCACGGGCCTGAAACAGGGCTTCAAGCCTGCCTGGTCGTCTTGGGCTTGAAGGTCCACAAGCGAGTTGAGATGAGGGATGGAAAAGAAGAGTGTCAACGTAGGAGGGAGGAATTTGAGAGAGAGGAAGTGGGGAGAAGAAGTAGGGTGGTGAATATATATAGTGGGAGTGAGGAAAGAAGGAAGAGGATGTTATGTTATATTACTATATTTTTATACTTTTGTACGTTTATTGTATTTATTTTTATAGTTTTTGTTATAGGGAAAAGTTATTCATTAAATCCTACTATAATTACTCTTATTGATGAGTCCATATGATGTCTCATAGTTATATTTTGCTAGTTATGTAGTTTAGTTACTGTATAGGTCTCTGGGGG
>BLSH010004906.1:291530-319927 GCA_018402905.1 Glandirana rugosa
GCCTTCCCCCCCCCCCCCCCCACAGCTGCAACAGTCGACTAGGCCTTAAAGTAGAGCTCCAATTTAGTCCTGCCCCTATATAGACTATATAGATAGGGAATTTTTGTCCGACGGCCTATTGTCCGAAATTCTTACCGCTAGTATGTTCCTTTCAACAGCAGATTTTGATTTTTCATCAGGCAAAAGCTGGATATGCAGGCTAGAATTTTTTTTTTTTACGACAACGCATCGTTCGATTTTCGTTCTGTTAGTATGGTTTTCGTACGAAAAAAATCGTATGACCGAGACTACGCATGCTCAGAAACGAAAAAAAGATGCAAAAATATTTATAACATTATATCACTTCTGACGAGCTCGGTCATTTTTCGTATTATTAGTATGCTCTTCACTTTTGACATGAGACAAGCATCCAACAAAAAACGGATGTTCTGTCATCCAGAAATTGGATTGTGCCTACGAGGCTTAACTGCTTCTTTTCACGGCGGCAGTCGGGGAGCCCTGCGCGAATCGCTGTAAATAAGCGGCGATTCGCATTTGGCCACCACCTCCTGGGGAGTGTGCCCGCGGCTCGGGCGGACCCGATGTCCGCCGGCGAGCCGCGATGAGCGGCTACAGGGAAAAGAACGGGGAACCGCCGATGTAAACACGGCGGTTCCCCACCCTGTCAGTGGGGCATGAGAGATCTACTGATCCCTGTCACTGGGATCAGTTAGATCTCTCATGCCCATGTTAGCCCAACCCCCCCACAGTAAGAACACACCCAGGGAACACTATTAACCCCTAGATCGCCCCCTGCAGGTTAACCCCTTCACTGCCAATGACATTTATACAGTAATCAGTGGACATTTAAATTTCTGATCGCTGAATAAATGTCATTGGTCCCAAAAAAGTGTCAAAATGGTCCGACATGTCCCCCCCCCCCAATATCGCAGTACCGCTAAAAATCGCAGATCGCCGCCATTACTAGTAAAAAAAAAAAATAAATAAAAACCCCAGAAATGAATTCTCATCATCCGTAAACGCAGCCACTTTTGCGCAAACCAATCAATAAACGCCGATTGCGATTTTTTTTATTGCAAATATGAGGAATTATATAATTCGGCCAAAAACGGTGAAAAAAAATGTTTTTTTATATTTTTTTTTTGGATTTGAATTTTAGCAAAAAGTAAGAAATTAGTTTTTTTTTGCAAAATGGTCACTCTTCTTTTGTTTATAGCGGCGATAAGAAATGACGCAGAGGCGATCAAATACCACCAAAAGAAAGCTTTATTTGTGGGGAAAAAAGGACGCAAATTTTGTTTGGGTACAACATCGCACGACCGCGCAATTGTCAGTCAAAGCGACGCAGCGCCGAATCGCAAAAAGTGCTCTGGTCCTAAAGCTGCAAAACCTTCCGGTTGGTAAGTGGTTAACATATGAAAGACAATGCCAAGGGAAATTTGATAAGGTGTGGTCTAACTGAATAGATGCTTGTGGTTAATTTATATGGGAATGCTAGAGATATCTTCTCCTTGTCTGGCCTGTCTCTCCTTCTCTCTGATCCCCCCCTCACCCTTCAATTTATAATTCAGGTATGAGAGGGTATAGGATATTGTATGTTTTTGTCTAAGCTGATCATCTGTTCTCACTATGCTTAGTGTTGTTGTACTCAAGCTGTATGAACTATATGACTATGGTTAAAGTTCCATGCAGGGGAAACAAATCATTGGTGCATTTGTCCTATATTTGCCTGTATTTTTTGGACATTTTGTTTTGTAATGCAGATCAGTTTAATAAGATTTTATGTTAGAAAAAAGTAGAGCTCCACCCAAAAAGGGAAGCTCCACTTGTCCCCTGGGAGTTTGACTCCCTCTTTCTTCCACCGCCGCTAGCCCATTCAGAAAGTGCAGCACGCTTTGCACGTGCGCAGTAGGGAACGGGCTGTGAAGCTGCAAGGCTTCACTGTCGATTTCCCTTACAAGGAATGGCGGCGGCAGCACCCGAGAGGCGATAGAAAAATTGTCTGGGGTGCCGACATTGCAGGATCCCTGGACAGGTAAGTGTCCTAATATTAAAAGTCAACAGCTACAGTATTTGTAGCTGCTGACTTTTAATTTTTGGAGGGGGTGCTGAAACTCCGCTTTAAAGTGTTGTAAACCCAGTCATTATTTTTTTTATTTTATTGATTCCTCAGATAAAGTCATTAACTCCTTGTTGTTATAATGCAAGCACCTGTTCATTGTAATACAAAAATCCCTGTTGATCCTGCCAGCGGCTTCCTCTTCCACCCTAAGTTATTTTACTTAAAGGGGTTGTAAAGGCAGAAGGTTTTTTATCTTAATGCATTCTATGCATTAAGATACAAAACCTTCTGTGTGTAGCAGCCTCCCCAGCACCCCCTAATTACTTACCTTCTCTCTGCAGCGATGTCCACAAGTGTCTTAGCTGTCCCAGACAATCCTCCTGATTGGCTGAGACACAGCAGCAGCGCCATTGGATCCCTCAGCTGTCAATCAAAATCAGTCAGCCAATCAAGGGAGAGAGGGGCCAGGTGAGGGCTGTGTTTCTGAATGGACACAAGGAGCTCTGACTCGGCTCGGGTGCCCCGTTTAGCAAGTTGCTGGCTGAGGGGGCACTCACCAGAGGGAGGGGCCAGGAGAACAGGTGAGGGACCCGAGAAGAGGAGGACCCGGGCTGTTCTGTGAAAAGCCAACTGCACAGAGGAGGTAAGTATAACATGTTTGTTGTTTGAGAAAAAAAAGCCTTTACAATCACTTTGATTATCACAGGAAACCTAATGTAATACATGTGCAGCTATACTTGTGTAGCACCCTCTAGTGTGTGCTACTAGTATTGTAGTGACCTGTTTTCAGAATATTGGAGAAGGGGTGAGGAGGAGCTGCCTTAAATATTTAAGGGAACTCAGCAAATCTCCAGGAGTGGGCTGGCTAGGGACTGAGAAAATCCCATTAATAGATATGGGCCATTCAAGCAGGGGAGTCAGGTGAAAGCTGGAGATGCAGTGCTGAGGAGGCTGTCGGTGACCATTGAGGGAAGCCCCCTAGTCTGGGGAGGGGTTGCTCTGCCTCAGGCCAGGGCTCGGGTGCTTGCCTGGAAGGACCCTACCACAGAATAAGCTGGAGGGAAGCTTTCCTGAGAGGCAGTGGGAGCAAGACAGAGTGTGTACTTAAGGCTCGGTGCAGGGGCTGACAATGGGGAAGACTGTCACCTGTAGCAAGTCTCTCTTGAAGACAGCTGCATGCTTAAGTCTTTGGCCTTGCCCTGGGAGATCTTCAGAGAGTCAGTCGGGTGGGTTGGTGAAGAGGCAGCGCCCAATTGGCTAGGGAAGAGTTGGCCACGTAGGCTAGCATTTTCTGCAGAAGTGGAGCAGTAAATAAGAAGTTGTCCCTGGTTTTCTTCTTGTCACAGTCAAGTGGGAATCCCATAAATTCCTATCCCCATTCAAGTTATTAACCCCTAATAAAACATCAAAACAAAGCTCAAGGACTGTTTTCTGTGACTAAATGCAAGTGTGCTCGGCTGTGCAGCAGTGGGGAACCCTGCGATCTGCAGCTCCTACGAGGAATGTGCTACACTTGTATGTAATGTTTGTATGTTACATTATTTACGGTAAAACAAAATCCCACAGATTTTAGGCACCTCTCTTGTATAGTGCTACAAATTACAGAAAATCTCTTATTCAGCCAGAGCTAGAATGTATTCCTTCTACATAATAACTCTTATACCTGTTCAATATTTTATAAGCCTCAGTTCAAACATCCACTTCATAAACTCCATCGCAAGCATGCTAGGGCCGTTGTTGCCATAGTGGATGACGAGTGTTCGCCCTGAAGCTATGAAGTTAGAGCTCTGTGATGAGTTTTAAATGGTCCAGTGCCCTATTGGTTTCCACACATTTAGAAAACCCTGAGGGATACATACATTATTGCACTTACATGGGGAATGAGTTCACACCATGCCTGCGTGTTCAGTTGTTTATTCAGAGGTGCATTTGTTTTCCAATGACCCGATATAATTGTTAGTTTTCACACTACTGAACCAGCTTAAAAAAAGATTGTTATTTAGATTAGACTGTGAACTGAATATTTTGTAATGCACATACAGCAAACACAGTTATAGCAAACATGACAGAATACAGGAATAGTAATGAAAATTGAATATAAAGAGTACTACTCACCCTCTGTGCATCAGAAGAGAACGCATTAACATCAGAAAAGAAAAACATATAGCTAACCTTATACTACTGTATGCTAACAGCATGTGACAACTGTACAGCTCCTTTCAAAGTTCAATTGCTGTTTAAACAAGTCACTGCTGGCTTCATCAAATGTGTCTCAAATAAATGATGATGTCTATACTAGTTTGAGCATGTCGTGTGTTTTAAGTGGTTCATTTTTTAATGATCCTGTCCCCTTAATTTAAGTAGAATTTATTTTTCTGTGCATGAGTATATTTATACTGTATATTCAGCCCTTTGACTACCACAAATGTATGACCTAGGTCGTGGCTGTGCAGTCTCTTGGGTAACCAATGACATGTGTAATACATCATTGCAATCATGGGGCTAGGACAGGATACAGTGAACTTGTTTTAGGTGTACAGATAGTGCACTATCTGTAAAAACAAGTTATGTGTTCAGATCACTTTGAAAACTTTTAAAGCAGAGCTTTTTACCCAAAATTGACTATTCCTCCTTCCAAGCAGCCCCCACCTCCAACCTACATTCTTCATATTCAAGAATGGCATGTCTTGCTCCTGCAGCATCCAGCAATATCCCCATAACAACATACTCAAAGAGGCACGGAGAACTTTTAGACTTCCAAGTGTAGTCAGATGAAGCAAAACTTAAAAAAAGCTTAATAGCTTGGGTGAGGTGGCTCCCACACAGCAAGATTTCCCTTGATGGACACCCAACAGTAACTCAGAAATACGGAAAGGAGTGCCAGATCAAAACCAGATAAAAAAGATAATTTTAATTGCTGTTTAAAAAACACCACTCCACACAGGATAAAGCTTGTATGAACTCAGAGAAAACAATGACTTCACAAGTCTATGTTAGAACTAGTACTGAACTACCCTCCTGGAGTAACAACAGCAGCTGCTGAGCAGCAATGGAGTTTTTACCAACAGTTAAAATGATCTTGAACTCATCCAGCTTTGGTCTGTTTGTTTCTGTATTTCTATGGTATTAGCTACTGCTGAAATATCCCTCTAATGTATCCCAGGAGGCTGCAGAAGCATGGTCAAAGAGGCCAGAGGGCAGACCTTGTAGGGGACAGCTAACTCCTGATGATGTAGAAATGGAAGATGGCAGTGTTGAACCTGGCCTGTGGCAGTGGAGCAGTTGATTGAAGCAGGACAACGCTGGATTCACTGGGCAGCTGAGTATGTTTTCTGGAGAAAACCCTGCATACCAGGTAAACAGGATGAAAAAAGCAGGTGGGTGAATTTCTTTTTTAAGTTCATGAATTAAAGCTTGAGGATCACACTTACTTCAGTGTTTCACCTTGGTAATAAATGGGTGACTGTAGCGGATGGCACCGTGCAAATCACAGGAAATTGATGTGATGTCACTGGTACTCTGTTTCAAACATATACAGTCATTCATTAGTGCAATGTCACATTAGTCAAATAAGCCAACATTTTGGGGCTACCCAGAGTCCCTTTGTCAAGGAAACACAGCAACAACTTGCAATGCAATGAAACATGTACTGTATACAGTATATACAAAGGTGAACATGCAGAACCAAAAAACCCAGCCCCTGTGATGTAATTGTAACATAATACTGCATAAATGCATAATGCTACATTAAAAAAATTAAATATGCACATAGAAATATTCAAACAAGTGTTAAGGGTACCTCAAACCCCAGATATGCCATGCTGGGGGCAAGGTAAATTGAGATTTGGCAGTGGCATCATTGTTGCCTAGCAACCCCAGGCAGCTCAGTGCCCACCCATCTTTAAGTAGAGACACATTCCAACCGACCTGCTCATCTATCTCCACATACGCTTCTGATCCCAGACTCATTGCTGGGTTTTGAATTGAGGCTGGTCTATGGCTTTGAAAGCATTCAGAAGAAATCCTTCCTGGCATGGTCAGCACACCATTGGGTGGACAGGATGAGTGGTAATTTGAACTTTTTTTTCAAGGCTGAATTAACACTGTTACATGTGCATTGCAGCGTGTGTGTTAATGCACATGCAAATGTGTGGCTGGGCCCGATCATGTCTCCTTCACACTAAAATTAAGTGCATGTAAACTATATTACCAAAAGTATTGTGATGGTTGCCTTTACACGCACATGAACGTTAATGGCATATCAGTCTTAGTCTGTAGGTTCAATATTGAGCTGCCCCACCCTTGAAAGCTATAAGAGCTTCAACTCTTCTGGGAAGGATGTCCAAAAGGTTTAGGAGTGTGTCTATGGGAATGTTTGACCATTCCTCCCGAAGCGCATTTGTAGGGTCAGGCATTGATGTGGACAAGAAAGTCTGGCTCTCAGTCTCTGCTCTAATTCATCCCAAAGGTGTTCTATTGGGTTGAGGTCAGGACTCAGTGCATGCCAGTCAAGTTCCTCCACCCCAAACTTGCTCATCCATGTGTTTATGGACCTTGTTTGTGCACTGGTGTGCAGTCATGTAGGAACAGGAAGGGGCCATCCCCAAACTGTTCCTACAAAGCTGGGAGCATGAAATTGTCCAAAATATTTTGGTATGCTGACACCTTAAGACTTCCCTTCACTGGAACTAAGGGGCCACACCCAACCTCTGAAAAACAACCCCACACCATAATCCCCCGTCCACCAAATGATTTGGACCAATGCACAAAGCAAGGGTGGGCCAACTCAATATTGAACCCTACAGACTAAGACTGGGTTGCTATTAAAGTGCATGTGTGCGTGAAGGCAGGTGTCCCTATACTTTTGGTAATATAGTGTATGTGAACCATACTAAAGAATCAGATTTCTTGAAAGGTTTTCTTCATGCAGCAAAATTCATGCACAAAGGGATTTAAAAACTAAAGTGGACATAGGCTTAAAGTGTTTGTAAATCAAAAATGGTTCTTTCAGGATATTTTTCCAAGTTTAACTCTTCCCTACCTGCTGGAGACCTGAAGGAGTATATTAAAATGATAGCTGTTTCAACTTGTTAGCATCTACCAAAAACTGAAATATCAGACTGTGACCTTTTTCATTGTTATCTCAAAAAACAGGCTGTCTTTAAACTGTGTTACCCCAAGCCATATGCTATGAATCCAATTAATTCAGAAATGGATAACTAGCTACAGGTTAGCATAATGTAGTTGGCAGGATGACTAAATCCATGGAAAAAACATACTTATCTTGTGTTGTGGACAATCTGCAGGTTTCAATAAAAATTCACTGAGCACTGCCAAATCTGAATTTACTTTCATCTGTGTTTTGGCCAGTTTTATAACCAATAAAAATAGTATAAATATATTAGTGACATATGAAATACTCAAGGTTTAAACCTGATTGCATTTAATCCTATGGAGTGAACATACTTTAGAATGCAAAATATAAATACAGAAAAGAAATAATAGGAGCTCAAGATATTTTAAAGGTATATGTATGTATATCCATATCCCAAACTCATATTTTATCTCTTTCTATGTTTTCTACGCCATAATATAAAACTTATTTTGCATTAAAGAACTTGCACATGAATCTCAGCCGTGCCTTAACCTGTATGGTTGAGCTGTAGAGAGTCTCCCTTTTTCCTTCTAATTTTATAAACAAATTATAAAAAGCAGTGAACTTTCCCTCTTCCCTTTTGCAACAATCATGATGGCTGGCAAGAGGGCGTGATTTGGTGATGGCATCTTCTATGCAGATATCTCAACCTTAAAATCGATGTAGACCCTCACATATACCCAGTGCAGTGAACAGCCTCAGATGATACACAGAGATGAAACAAATCTTCCTATATAACTTTTACATGCTTGCCTACAATCCAAAATCATTAGATTCATTTGGGGAGGATCAGGTCACCAAATTCTAAAGTAACTCTCTTTAGAGCCCAAGACAAAGGTGGAATGGGGGTTCCCAATTTGCTATGGTACTATCAAGCAGCCCAACTAACTCAACTTTCGATGATCTATTCCCGAGCGGCACACCCCGACTGGATCCGTATGGAAAGACAGGCAACCCCGAACCATACTTTCAACTATTTACTATGGTGTCCTACTAGGTTGCGACCCCCTATTTTAGCCCTAACCCTATCAAACTCCTTCACCCTTTCGGATTCACATAGAGATCACTCACAACTGGATTTCCCCATTAAGCCATGTTCACACATCTTTCAAAATCCCCTTTTTTCCTCCTGGCCTAGATATACGAGCATTCAAATGGTGGCTGGACAAAGGGCTCTATAGAATTGGTCACTTTTTCCTCCCATCTGGCCCTTTATTCAAAGCCTATTATGTCAGTAAACTGGAAATGTCTGGATCAGAAAACTTTAGATTTTATCAAATTTCCCACTTCTTACAAAAACCCATCCCCTCAATATTTTCTGACTATGAACAATGGTGTGGACAAGCCATGGAACAGAGAGGAGGGATCTCGGTGATATACAGGTCGCTATCTTCAACAACTTTAAAGACTAGCTAGCTTGGGAGAAAGATTTATTAAGCGAATGGGACCTGGAGGTCTGGCATAGAGCCTGCTTTAGATCATTCAGAGGGGTGCTCAACATCTCTCCAGTAGAAGCTGACTTAAAAGTTATAACCAGATGGTACATGGTTCCATCTAAAATAGCCCAGATATACCCAACCTCCTCTCCTCTTTGTTTCAGAGGATGCAAACCCATTGGTAACCTGATGCCCTAGGCTTAGGGGCTTTTGGAATAAAATCTTAAATATGATCCATAAAGTGACTGGCTACCTAGTTCAGCAGTCCCCACATCTTGCCCTACTTAATCTCCTGATTGAGTCTGTGCCCAAGAACACTCAACATCTCATTTTTTTTATCCTTACGAAAGCCAAATTGACCATAGCCAAGGCCTGGAAACGTCCCTTGGTATCCTTCTTTATGGCAAAAAGTAAAATGTCATGGATTATGACCCAAGAGAAGATGGTCAATATTCTACTTGTCACAACAAAGAAATTTGAAGCCATATGTGAACCATGGGCAAACTAAGACCATACCTCATTAGTATCATAAGGGTGATTCTTTTGTGCCTTAGATTTATTTCCTATTTGGGCTCTTATGGGATGGTCACAAACCCTTTCTACCCATATTTTCTTCCCTCTACTTCTTTCTCCTCTCTTTTTCCTCTCCTCCTCCTATTCTGGACACTTTCTCTTGCATATTTCTCTCTCTACCTGATGTTGATTACTATTACCTAACTATGACTCCTCTTGAATTCTAAAGAGCCTGACCCAAGGAGGTACCTGTACTTGTTTGTTGTTGATGAGCCAATTTCCTAACCATTAAGAGAGCCTAAACTATCTCAATGGGTTTCATAGCCTTATTTCACAGTTTTATAGTCTTATTTTCAATGCTTGTTAGGTTATATACATGAAAACCTTGCGGTACAAAATTCAGGCTGGTTTTATCTCAGTTGACGAAGAATTTTTCAGAAGTTATCATGCTGATAACAGAAAGATGGAGCAGGAGAAAGCCACGGGATTTAGTGCTTTGAAGAGAGATATGAAAACACTGCAGATAGAGGTGCCTATGCAAAATTTCATGAATTGGGTTTACATCCACTTTAAAAACCATTTTGCCAATTAAATTGGTATAGCCCATAGATAATTTCCAGACAATTCTCACATAAACGCCTATTACATTGGTCAGACAAAAAAAAATCAAAATGGCAAATCAGTTACAATTCATGATTATCATGGTGAATTAGGCTAGTCTTGTTAAGCTCTGTGGTTAACGTACTGGTTGTCTACTCCACCCATCAGTTCTGCAATGTGGAAATGTGGTATTAAAGGAGAAGTACAGCCAAAGCTCATTTGGCTGTACTTCTCCTGTGGATCACAGGAGTGTTGCTCGTTCTGCACTCCTGTGACCTGTTTCCAGTGGACAGGCTTAAGCCTGCTGTCAGCTGACGTCACAAAGCCCGTCCAGGCTAGGGAAAGATCCACCCAGATGCCTGGATTGGCATCTGGTTCAGCCTCTCAGCAAGCCGCTGAGAACCTGAGCCAGCCGATCCCACCCCCTCCACAGTGCAGCATTCCAGTGAGCGTGGGGGGGGGGGTGCGGGAGGCAAAGCAGGCAGCGATGACTGACAGTCTCTCTAAATCAAATGATCAGTGGTGTTCAATCGCAGAGCCAGAGGGGAACAGATGATGTCACAGAGCCAGTCCAGGTTTGGGCAAGATCACAACAATGAAGTCAGGATCCACACACAATGGGCACCCGGCTTAGCCTCGCAGGGACCCGCTGAGAGCCTGAGCCAGATGCTCCTGCTCCTCCACAGCCCAGCGCTCCAGTGAGCAGGGAGTGGGCAGAACAGAGAGCGGTGACTGACAACCACCAGCTCTCTGCTCAGGGATCCCTGAGAACTGAGCGATCAGTGGTGTTTGATCGCTCGGTTCT
Organism: Glandirana rugosa; assembly: GCA_018402905.1. NCBI lineage: Eukaryota > Metazoa > Chordata > Amphibia > Anura > Ranidae > Glandirana > Glandirana rugosa. The sequence continues at coordinate 302,102 of BLSH010004906.1, forward strand.
GTGTTAGAGCCAATGGGAGCAGATGCAGCATCGGAGTGCTGCTGGTTTCAGTTAGATAAGTATGTATCTGGACAAAAAAAGTCCATACTCTTTTAATAAGGAACTTCACATTCCCTTTTCCCCTTGTGTATTTTTTTCTCCTATTATGTTTTATTCTCCTTTCCAAGGGTTATCTTCAGAACACATACTAAACCACCCAGCACATTTAGTGTTGACATGCTGTAAACCATGGAAAACCACCACATGTCAGGTCACATGTTAATATCCTCTTTGCTGACATCATCAGGCAGCCAACTGTCTCTTCCCATGCCTAGTAGATCGCCCATCGATGAAAGCTCCACTGCACATGCACAATGTATTCTACATACCCCTGAAGCCTTCTGGGAAGCATTGTGTGGGTATTCCAGGAGGTTTTGGGCAGGAAGGGGGATATCATTCTTGTCTAAGCGGGAAAGGCAGACGTGTGGATTGTGTTCCCCCAAGGAGGTTTTACCCACTATATAAATAAAAAAAATAAATATATATATTGTGGGAGATTAGCTCATGCAGATCACATTTCCTAGGAGGAAAGCAGCTTAAAGGCAAACTTTCTTAAAATCTGGCGGGTTACCATTTTTATTTGGTAAAAGGTTGCAAGACATAAAACAAACAAAATAGCAAAACAAAACCTTGCTGTCTGGAGCTAAACTACTACAGAGCAGGATACCTCTCTATACAATGTCGGGCTTGTCCCTGACACCTCCAAACAAACAAATGCAAACCTTTTCTCTTGCAGTCCTTAGAGCAACCGACTCTCAAGGTGTAGCTCTCTTAGTGTAATTATTCTGAGTCCCAGGCCTGATCGAGAGTGTGTTCTCTTCCTGGTTGTTTAAAGCAGCTGAAGGAGGAGTTGAGTGGACCAGAGACTCCAGGCAAGAACCAGCTCTGCCACGGCGGCTGGTAAAACCCAGGCCAGATTCTTTCTAGTCCACCCCAAGTGAACACATGCGAGGCGACAGATATCGATCATCTACCACCTCGCATAACATCACTATGCAGTATATATATATATAGTATATATATATATGTATATTATTTTATATTTGCTGAAAAGGGAGGGGTAGGATTAAAAAAATGCAACTGTGGTTAACCACTTCAGCCCCGGAAGGATTTCACACTTTAGGTCCGGAGTCCTTTTTGCGATTCGACACTGCGTCGCTTTAACTGACAATTGCGCGGTCATGCGACGTTGTACCCAAACGAAATTTGCGTCCTTTTTTTCCCACAAATAGAGATTTATTTTGGTGGTATTTGATCACCGCTGCATCATTTCTGATCGCCGCTATAAACAAAAGAAGAGCGACAATTTTGCAAAAAAAACCCAAATTTCTTACTTTTTGCTACAATACAAATCCAAAAAAAAATATAAAAAAAACATTTTTTTCATCGGCTTTGGCCAATTTATATTCTTCCTCATATCTGTGATTAAAAAAATCGCAATTGGCGTTTATTGATTGGTTTGCGCAAAAGTGGTCGCGTTTACGGATGATGAGAATTCATTTCTGGGGTTTTTATTTTTTTTTATTTTTTACTAGTAATGGCGGCGATCTGCGATTTTTTGCGGTATTGCGATATTTCAGCGGACATGTCGGAACATTTTGACACTTTTTTGGGACCATTGGCATTTATACAGCGATCAGTGCTATTAAAATGTACTGATTACTGTGTAAATGTCATTGGCAGTGAAGGGGTTAACCTGCAGGGGGCGCTCTAAGGGTTAACTATGTTCCCTGGGCGTGTTCTAACTGTATGGGGACTGCCCTAGCTGGGGAAGGGAAGTGGTCACAGCCTCCATGTAGAGGAAGGCTGTGATCACAGCCCTTCCCCCCCTCACAGAACGGAGGTCCGTGTTTACTTACACGGACCTCCGTTCTTTCACTCCGGGGGGGCATCGCGGGTGGCCGGCGGAGTCGATCTCCACCGCACCCGCTCCCTGGCCCTCCCCGAACACAGTAAGTGCGCGGGCGCGCCTCCGGTGGCATGCGCACACTCACTAGGCTCGATCCCGCAGCCGCCGTCAGATGACGGCGTTTTGCGCAATAGAGCCACCTTGCCGCCGTCAGATGCCGATCGGCGGTCGGCAAGTGGTTAAACTACTTTGAATGTTTAGCCAACATTTCTCTCTAACTGCATAAAAATGGAATCAGTCCAGAACAGCTCATTTATGACATATGACAAGTTCCTTGAAGCAAACACAAACAATTCCTCTCATTTTTGGATTTACTGTCATTATCTGAATAGTCCTAAATACAGAACAAGATTCTCCAGGCCATGCACAACCTTTGAAGAACTCTACTCGCAGTCCTCACCACAGAGATACTTGATATCTGAGCTATATACAATCCAATTCTCAAACCTAGACATAAAACATAGTATCCACATCAAATCTTGGGAAAGGAACCTAAACATAGACTTAGCCTCTGAAGACTGGGAAACCATCTGCGCGCACATACACAAAGGCTCGATCAATGTCTCGGCACAAGAAAACGGGTTTAAAATCCTATCAAAATGGTACGAGACCCCTCTACGTCTACAGAAAATGTATCCCTCCATCCCCCCGACGTGTTGGCGATGTTCCAAAGACACAGGATCAATCCTGCACATATGGTGGTCTTGCCCCAATATCGCTCCCTTTTGGACAGAAGTACACCGTCTGACAACTCTGATTTCCTCATACAAAATCGATTTCTCCCCGGTGCAATTACTCCTCCATCATGCATCAATTCCCCAAAAACACTACCGGAAATCTCTTACGTTCCACCTGCTTAATGCAGCAAAAATGGCTCTCCCCACCTTTTGGCAATCACCTAATCCCCCTACTGTGCAAGACTGGTTCAAAAGAATCAACAAAATAGAGGAAATGGAAGACCTAGTTCACCAAGCTAACGAGACCCCTCATAAATTCCGTACAATATGGACCTGCTGGCAACACTTCAAAACATCAGCGGAATATTCCTCACTCACAACAATTTCCCAAGCGGGTACTCAGCCTCGCTAATCACATAGATTTGAGCCCCCCAAAGCCCGCAGACACTCATTCTAGTGGACGTTAGATCCAGCAGAACTCTCTTGAAAGTGTGCCAACAACACCAACTCGTTGCCTACATGATAAACAAGGACAGGGGAGAAACCTTCTCACCCTGTTCGCCCAGAGTTGATTTGGGAAACATCCATTCCCTTCATTCATTTAATAGATCCACAAATACTACCCTCAGATTACAAGATAGCCAATGGAAATACCTGGGAGGAGCTACGGGGCTGCCCCGGCGGGCCCTTTTCTGGAGCCCCTGCCTGACCTCTAGCTCCCGTTTGGGGTGGTCTGGAGGCTCCGGGGGAGGACCTAGGGTGGCAGCTCCACTACAAACTTCGAGAAAGAAGGTTTTCATCCTGGTATTCTCGCCAAGTGTGTTATAAATTATTGTATTACCCTAATAAAAGCTATTTTGGAAAAAAAAAATGGAATCAGTTTGTCGCCTACTGAAAACATAAAAAGTTCCTTAGATAACAAGTAACACATACTATGGTAGATCTTGTTACTAAAGAAATTATTAAAGCTGAACAGCAGGCAAAGTGATACATACACAGATGAAATACATACTGTATTTTGGAGCTGTTTTATTTTGCAAAGGGTTTGCACTGTGCCAAAGGATTTATATTTCTGTCAACTTTGTCCTGATACTTACAAAGCTCTCCCACACAGTACAGTCCTGCCTGGCAGAGCCTAAGCCCTGATTTTTCTTTCCTACATTAACACATATACATATAGGTCTCCAATCCACCCCTACCGTGTGACAGTAAAAGTACTTGTGCACTAATATACTCATCGTTTACTATGCTTCTTCCTCCTATTATCATGGTTCTCATACTGTACTGCCGCACAGATGATTGCCTCCTTGTGCTGCTTCTTCCTCTAGGCTTAGTTCTGTTGCATAGTAAACTTCAAGAGACTGATACCAAGCCAAATTCAGGTACTTACACTGCTTGCATTTACAAATGATTCAAGGATGTATTTAGAATAATAAGCTGCATAATTACAATGAGCAAAATTATAAACATAACACATTTGCGTTCAGCTCATGATAAATAGGGGCAAACACAAAGATCTATGACTTTTTCTATGTACACAAAAGGCCTATTTCTCTCAACAATTGTTTACAAATCTGTCTAAATCTGTGTTAGTGAGCACTTCTCCTTTGAGAGATAATCCATCCACCTCACAGGTGTGGCATATCAAGATGAGGATTAGACAGCATGGTCATTACACAGGTGTGCCTTAGGCTGGCCACAATAAAAGGCCACTCTAAAATGTGCAGTTTTATCACACAGAACAATGCCACAGATGCCACACGTTTTGAGGGAACGTGCAATTGGCATGCTGACTGCAGGAATGTCCACCAGAGCTGTTGCCCTTGAATTGAATGTTCATTTCTGTACCATAAGTCATCTCCAAAGGAGTTTCAGAGAATTTGGCAGTACATCCAACCGGCCTCACAACCGCAGACCAGGTGTAACCACACCAGCCTAGGACCTCCACATCCAGCATCTTCACCTACAATATCGTCTGAGACCAGCCACCCAGACAGCTGCTGCAACAATTGGTTTGCATAACCAAAGCATTTTTGCACAAATAGTCAGAAACCATCTCAGGGAAGCTCATCTGCATGCTTGTCATTCCTCATCGGGGTCTCGACCTGAATGCTGTTCATCGTCGAACAGCATTCGATGGAGCTTGGCACTTTGGAGAGGTGTTCTCTTCATGGGTAAATCCCTGTTTTCACTGTACAGGGCAGATGGCAGGCAGCGTGTATGGCGTCGTGTGGGTGAGCCGTTTACTGAAGTCAACGTTGTGGATCGAGTGGCCCATGGTGGCGGTGGGGTTATGGTATGGGCAGGCATATGCTATGGACAATGAACACAGGTGCATTTTATTGATGGCATTTTGAATGTACAGAGATACCGTGACAAGATCCTCAGGTCCATTGTTGTGCCATTCATCCACGACCATCACCTCATGTTGCAGCATGATAATGCACGGCCCCATGTTGCAAGGATCTGTACACAATTCCTGGAAGCTGAAAACATCCCAGTTCTTACATGGCTAGCATACTCACCTGACATGTCCCCCATTGAGCATGTTTGGGATGCTCTGGATTGGGGTATATGACAGCGTTTTCCAGTTCCTGCCAATATCCAGCAACTTTGCACAGCCATTGAAGAGGAATGGACCAGCATTCAACAGGCCACAATCAACAACCTGATCAACTCTATGTGAAGGAGATGTGCTGCACTGCGTGAGGCAAATGGTGGTCACACCAGATACTGACTGGTTTTCTGACCGCCCATACCCCTCAATACAGTAAAACTGCACGTTTTAGAGTGGCCTTTTATTGTGGCCAGCCTAAGGCACACCGGTGCAATAATCATGCTGTCTAATCAACATATTGATATGCCACACCTGTGAGGTGGCTGGATTACCTGGGCAATGGAGAAGTGCTCACCAACACAGATTTAGACAGATTTGTGAACAATATTTGAGAGAAATAGTCCTTTTGTTTACATAGAAAAAGTCATAGATCTTTGTGTTCAGCTCATGATAAATAGGAGCAAACACAAGTGTTGCGTTTATAATTTTGCTCAGTGTATATTTCTTCTATATCTAAAGTATAGCTTTAATATGCTTTAACAGGTCAGTTCATTCAAGATAGATATTTTACTTATAGGGGAAAACAGGTGGGCTTAGAAATCAAGAATAGCTGGCAGCTATATTGTAGCTAGACCTAAGAATCAAATACAAGACTTGGCAAACAAATTTAAAAGTGCAGAATGCTAATATACCAGAATAAATGAAAAGCATAGACCAGACAGGTTAAGTAGGATTGAGTACAAAACTCAGCTGCGACTCTCCTTGTTTCCAGACAGATATAATAGTAATTTATTATGGCTCTGGGTCTCTGTAAAGCTGTCCTCTCCGCCATGTTGGTGCCGGAAAAGATTTATTGATGATAGTTCCTACCTAAATCAGCCAGATGGATAATTCCACAGATTGCACATGTGTACTGCAAATTTAAAAGTGCAGAATGCTAATCAGACGGGGTCATTGGGAGTCCAGAATAACTTTTCATTTAACCCAAAGTAGGCTGGAAAGTCTGTTGTAGGGGAAATTCTGTGTTAACTTAAAAATTTCAGTATCTTTTTTTTTCTTTAGAAAGAGCCACCAGACTAATATATAGGGAAATTAATTACTGTATATGTAAAAGTGCAACTCATATGCAAAAGCTTCAAGACCCTTCAGATTAATAGGAGTAGGCTAGAAATAACTAAAATTCAGTACAGAAATGAACATAATGCTTTAAAATTTTGACCAAAGGGAGACCTATATTTCCCTTCACGACTCCCCTGGCAGCTACATAAAAAGTTATGTAGGAAGGTGATGGACACACAGTAAATATATACTCTTAGAAAAGAACAAGGCTATGAGGAGCAAAGGGAGGGGGGTGCTGTACTAGGGAAAGTACTCTACCTGGAGAAGTCACATTGTGTTGTAAGTAAATAAATGTTTTTTTGTTTTCTTGGTTGTAAACTAACTAAGAATATTGTGACAGTATATAAAGATAAGCATATATGAATTGGCAGTACTTCTACTGATGATAGTGGAAAAGTGTGTGGCTGATAAGCTGATAACTGTATAGGGAAAAGCACCCTCTCTACCCATGCCATCTCTAGGAACAAGCTTTTAGTGACTAATGGTAAAAACGAAATTGGTTCTAATACAAACAAATATTGCCAACAACATTGTGGTCTTGGTCTTGAAGTAAGACTATACTCCAGAAGATCAAATACTGGTAGTTGAAATGAGGGCGAGAAGTAAGCTGGTACTGTATGCTATCACATATTTAGATCTATATGATACTTGTATATGCATATATTTACATAGCTATGGTAGAGGGATCGTGATTTATGTCAAATTGTTTATATTTCCACTGTTTAGATAATATTATCCCTTCAATTTTTTATTTTTTTTTTAGGTTTCAAATATTTTATTTCTTTTATAGATAGATAGAAAGAAGCATCAATACAGAGTTGTGCATAAGGATAAGGTATGCAATCCATATATCATAGGTTGCAGGTGCATTATATGACAGATATTATGGGGTTGATTTATTAAAGGTAAATAGACTGTGCGCTTGACTTCCATCATCCAATCAGGTGCAAGCAAAAATGCAGGTTTTTTTTTCCTTGCACGTGATTGGGTATTCTTTGTAAAGTGACACTTTACCTCATTTACTAAGCTCCGGAGCAACTGCACTTTGCAAAGTGCACATTTTATTTCCCTTTAGTAAATCAACCCCTAAGCCTCCAAAGCCAGTTCCATCACAAGTGAATACAATAAATTGGCATGTAAAGCATGCATACACCTTACAACATGGGGAAGTGATATGAACCCATCTATCAGCAAGTAGCAGTATGCAAAATGCCCAATTCAGTATAGGGTAAATCACATGACTACAGATGAAAGGGCAACAAGAAGGAGAAATAAAAAGGAGAGAGCAAAAAAAGGACACAGCAAGACAAGAAAATATATTGGATCCTGAGCATGCGATCCACCAACTTCATCTACAGTATACATCGATGGCATCCAGTGTCTAAACTATAGGTATGGTTTGAAATTTCCAGGGTCCATGTATTACAACCAGGGACACCAAGTTTCAAAATGAGTTGCGTAATTGAGCTGTCAATTTTTGCATGTGCATGATAAGACATAATCCCTTAGCCCAATTAGCTAAAAATTAAAGTTTTAATGTTGTGCCCCTTATTCTGTGCGTATTTATTTTCCATCTTGCCAAATCTGATGAGCAGTTTCCAACATTGCTATTTCAGCACCAGTACATTACCTGTTGTTTGGGAGCCAATATTAAGGTAAGATTGGATCTAATAAAAGTTAGGCTTAAAATGTTTTTTTTTTTTTTTTACAAATGTTAGATATGGTAAGGAAAAGTCAAGTCATATTATTTTTTTTTCTGTCCAACTGCAGAGAATTTCATTCATTTTTTGTACCAGAGACACTGCAGGGAGTGAGAAGAAATGAGTAAGAGCAATCTTTACTTAGACGGTTGTCACTGTAACTGATGTCCCTTTTGAAGCTTTCCCCACTTTTTCTATTGTTGTAAGAACTCAAATTTCTATCACTTTCAGTCCCATCGAGTAGTCATCAGGACAAAGAGAGAATGAGTCTCCAAAGTGGAGATAAAGACAGCAAAAAAAAAAAAAAAAGATTTGAAATTCTAAACCTTCCAAAAAAAGTTGTGTTTTTAGGTATACATTAAAGTGTATGTAACCCTAACAATGAACTCTTATTTACTCCTTTAGGTTTTATAAATATACCTTTATTCTGTTTCAAATGCCATTTTATGCAATTGAACATATCTCTTGATACCCAGTATGTGCAGACAGTATGGCAAATTGCTGATCTGGTGGACTCCCTCGACAATGTCAGCTCATCAAGAAGACACAGAGTGAAATTCAGTGTCATTTGTTCCAGACTTTACAGATTACAAGGATGTTTTCTGTGCATTTCTTGAAAGTGAAAGAGCAACAATATTCCTCCCAACTCAATGGGGGCTCCCTTTATTCTATGTGGCAAAAATGAAAGTAACTAGAGATCTAGGGGAATTATGGAGTGCTAACAGGGGACACCATTATGCAGCAAAAAATTGGCTGGGGAGAAACAATGGAATGTCCCAAGGCACAAAACACAGCAATAAACAATACAATGGGCTTCTGGTGGCAGCACAACTATTGAGCGTGTTTTCTTATATTCTATCAATGAGTGAAACAAATACCTGTTCAGTTTGCCTGAAATCTTGTTGAACTTCCTCCATACTGTGCCTGTGTACAAGTTGGGGTGACACTTGACAAAGAGACAAGGAGAAGGAGTAGATTATAAGGGGTCTGTTTTCTTTGTAATGCATCAGAAATGACATAGTCAGGGCTGACACAATTTGCTTAGGATTTCAAAGGCAGAAATACACTGGGGTTGATTTACTAAAACTGGAGAGTACAAAGTTTGGTGCCGCGCTGCATAAAAACCAGCTTCCAGTTTTTTTTTTTTTTTTTGTCAAAACTTTAACCTCCCTGGCAGTATGATTATTTCAGATTTTTGGTGCTGAAAGCGGTACATTATTTTGCATGGAAATTTGTCGTTTTATATTGTAGGCCTGTAATTCTTAGGAATAACTCATTTAAATCTGTCCAAACAAGAGTCTAGTAAACATCCCGGGTATGAAAAAGTTTGAAATGTGAAATCATAAATTATAATATAATAAATAACTAAAAATAATTATCAAAAATAATAATGTAATAGTAATAATATATATTCAATAATGTAATCAAACCTAAAACACTGAAATTTGCTCAGTTGCAGAATTTTCGCTGTCGTCACTTTCAGTGTCTGATGATAAATTTCCCAAAAAATCAGTATCACTCAATTCTGCAAATGATTCTTATTTACTATCGGTGTTTTTTAACTGATCAAAAACCACTTTTCACGTAAAAGGGACACTTTTTGGTTGCCATGGACATTCTCAAGTTTCCAAGCAGAAAGAATGACATATATAATATAAAAGTGCATGCAGGGCACAGGGCAAACCTCTAGGGACAAATGGGATGTGAAATGATTTCATACAGTAATGTAATCTTACAGATTACAGTGTACTGTATGTGTTGTGTGTGTTTCACTTTTTGAATTTGCGGCCGGTCTCCACGCCCGTGCGATGCAATGCTCGCAGGGAACGGAGCCCGGCACATAGAGGCATCGGACACAGCCTGCAGACAGGGCAGGGGACATCACTGGATCCAAGGGACATGATAAGTAACGCTGCCTTGGATCCAGCGATGCAATCCCGAGTGTGGCTCAGGGTTACCGCTAATGGTACTGAAATTCCACCCTGAGCCACACTCGGGATTACCGCCAGGAAGGTTAAGGAAGTCAGAAGTTGATTGGCTACCATGCACAGCTGCACCAGATTTTGCACTCTCCAGTTTTAGTAAATCAACCCCACTGTGCCAAAGAGGAAGGTAGGAGTATGCTCTTTTTCTAGCAGCACTTATTCTTCTGTACTTGCAGCATATTTAAAGCATCTGTTGGGATAAACATGGGGAAATGTGCAAGTACTGTAGAGATATATAATATAAATCCTGTATAATAATATATAATGTATTATTTTGCCTTGACACATGCTTTAGGCATCAGGGAGTATAATAAGAGTTAGCTTATCGTCAAGTTAGGTAACTTGGTTTACGGGGTTACATTTAAAGTGATACCAAAGTCTCATTTTTTTCTTTAAGAATAACAAACATGTTATACTTACCTGCTCTGTGAAATGGTTTTGCACAGAGCAGCCTGGTTCCTCCTCATCTTGGGTCCCTCTTCGGTACTCCTGGCCCCTCCCTCCTGTCGAGTGCCCCTACAGCGAGAAGCTTGCTATAGGGACACCCAAGCCGAGCTGCAGCTCCCTGTGTCTATTCAGACATGGAGCCATGGTTTAGCCCCACCCCCTCTCTCTCTTGATTGGCTAACTGACTTTGACAGCAGCGGGAGCCAATGGCATTGCTGCTGTGTCTAAGCCAATCAAGAGGGAGAGTCCCAGATGGCCGAGGCACATGTGTACATCGCTGGATAGTGAGGGGGCTCAGGTAAGTATTAGAGGGGCTGCTAAACACAGAAGGTTTTTTTATCTTAATGCTGAGAATTCTTAAAGATAAAAAAAACCTTCTGACTTTACAACCACTTCAACCACTTTCTAACCAGCCGCTGTCGGCTGGTCGGTTCTATTGTGCAAATCACCGTTGCTGTATGACGACTCTTTAAGAGACTGTAGGGGGTGTGCTGCACATATCTGGAGCTGATGCATGTAATGTCCGCCAGCCACCCGCGATCGCTCCTCACAGGGCCAGAACGGGATCTGTTGATGTAAACAAACAGATCCCCATTTTGACAGGGAAGTGCAGAGAGATCTGCTGTTCCCAGTGATCGGGAACAGCTTTCTCTCTCTACCTCCAGTCACTACACTCCCACCACAGATAGAAACAACTCCCTAGGGAACACTTAACCCCTTGATCTCCCCCTAGTGTTAAACCCCTTCCCTGCCACTGACATTTATACAGTAATCAGTGACGATTTAAAGCTCTGACCACTGTCTAAATGTCATTGATAGCAAAAAAGTGTCAAAAGTGTTCGATCTGTCTGCAGTAATGTGGCAGTCCCGATTAAAAATCGCAGATCGCCACCATTACCAGTAAAAAAAAAAAAAAAATAGTAAAAATTCCATAAATCTATTCCCATAGTTTGTAGACACAATAACTTTTGCGCAACCCAATCAATATATGCTTATTGCAATTTTTTTTACCAAAAATCTATAGGAGAATACATATCAGCCTAAACTGAGGAATAAATGTGTTTTTTTATAATTTTTTTTGGATATTTATTATAGCAAAAAGTAAAAAAATAGTTGTTTGTTCAAAATTGTTGCTCTTTGTTTATAGCGCACAAATAAAGACTGCATAGGTGATCAACTCAAAAAAGGACATCAATTTTGTTTGGGTACAGCATCGCATGACCGTGCAATTGTCAGTTAAAGCGATGCAGTACTATGTCACAAAAATTGCTCTGGTCAGGAAGGGGGTATTTCCTTCCGGGCTGAAGTGGTGAAAGATAGGTTAAGGGTTAAAGTAGTTTTAAAGGTAAAATGTTTTTATCTTAATGCATTCTCTGCATACTGTATAGGTAGAAAAGAAAATGTTTTGCCATTTGCTGTGCCCAGCCACCTCTCCTACCACTTACCTCCTGTCCTGTATCGATCCAGTGCTGTGCTCATCTGCCAGTCTTCTCTCCTCTCTTCCCAATTTCACAACCATGGTGGAGAGCAACAAGAACCATTGGCTCCTGCTGCTGTCAGTCAAATCCTCAAGTCAATGAACACTAACAGCCTGGCCAGAGATCAAGCTGGCACATGTGCCAGAAAGCAAGCACTTACATTGGGGGCAGACACAGAACATAATAAGCCAAGATTGCTGGCAGGGGACCCCAACAGAGTAGGCTTAGGTTTGTGCTCTGCAATGTCTTTGCACAGAGCGGGTGGGTATTATATGTTTATTGTTTTAACACTTTAAGATTAGGGGAAGAAGTAGAGTTAACTAATAGGATTTGGTTAACTGCTAAGGGTACATTTTTAGTTTTAAGATTGGGGGGCTAATTTTATGAATCAGGTGAAGAGGTAAGTGTTAAGGTTAAAGTACCTAATAAAGGGTAATATTTAGGATTAGGATTTTGTTCAAGGAGTAGGTTAAGTATGTTTGAGATGATACCTGAGGTGGTAGTATGGGTACTTGTAGTGAACATTAGTGCTCTGTATCCAAAACTCTATGTCAAAATACACTACATTGGGTTCCTAATGCCCTAACCCAGATTATTAATACTGGTATTCTGCTGCAGGAACCTTGGTGCCTTCTGAAAAGTCTCTAAGCGCCTCTATAGGATAAAAACGTTTATTTTCTCTACAGTTTCTACATAAATGTTTAATTTCAGGTAAGCACTAGATTAATCATCTGGTAAACATGTCACTTGTGTTAGTGTATTTTAGGTCTCATATGAGAATGACCGTTAAACTTGACACAGTACTTTAGTCTTGAAATGACCCCTGTAGTTCCATCTTGAATTAGCTCATAAGGCTGAATTGCTACAAAAATCTATAAGTCAATGCAAAGAGCTCTTATGGTTAATTATTTTTCTGTTCTGGTTACGCTTCCCTTTACCCATTTTTTTAATGAAAACTGATATTGGTCAGTGTCTTTATCAAGGCCAGGCTGATTGAATGCAGCATCTGCAGCATACATGAGATCACTTTACTATGGCCACAAGGTAAAATGCTGTGTAATGTATTGCAGTAAGAGGATAGTTGTTAATGGAGTTTGAAATGGCCGTGAGGGGAATAGGCATTACTAATACAAAGGACAGATGGCTGGGTCACGATATGTCTAATGCGGCATCTGCTTATAGATTTATATTCTTTCTCTTGCTCCCCTGTGACTGACTTCACCCCTTTTTATTGTTATCCCTTATTTCCTAGCCAGAGTATGTCTGCATCCGGAGTTACACCATTTTCTGGAATAGAACAGTCACAGAGACAAAACAAGTTCTTCTTTGTAGTTGTATAAGGTTTCCAGCAAAGTAGTGTGTATAACACATTCATCATACCAAAAAAAAAAAGAGAAAAGATTAAGATAGGAATTCACCAAAAAAAACAACTTCATGCACACAACCTCTTGTTACTACGGCACACCTGTTGTTCATTTATGAAATGTCTGCTCCAAAGCACACATCAATGTGCTCTTAAGAGGGTGAGGGCTGCTCAGGGTGAGGACTGGAAGGATCAAGGACTGGAGTGTCAATGCCAACAGTTACCACAGCTTGTGATTTTGTTTTTTTGGTACTTAGCAATGTACACTTGACTCTAGTTATATGCTCACTCTTAAGTGTGCACTTAACTGTGTTATGTTAATGTTTATGAAGAGTGTTATAATGACATATACATATGGGTGCTTTATCAATGCCCACCTTAGTTTTATTGCAATTTCATTTGTAGAATGAGCTAACACTACTTTCTGTTACTGATGTACTGTTTTAAAATAGTCATGCTACAGCTAATCCTCTTAGAGATACAGTATCTCACAAAAGTGAGTACACCTCTCACATTTTTGTAAATATTTTATTAAATATTTTCATGTGACAACACTGAAGAAATTACACTTTGCTACAATGTAAAGGAGAGCACAGCTTGTATAACAGTGCAAATTTGCTGTCCCCTCATTAATGTCTAAACCGCTGGCAACAAAAGTGAGTACACCCCTAAGTGAAAATGTCCAACTAGGGTTCAAAGTGTCAACATTTTGTTTGACCACCATTATTTTCCAGCACTGCCTTAACCCTCTTGGACATGGAGTTCACCAGAGCTTCACAGGTTGCCACTGGAGTCCTCTTCCCCTGCTCCATGACCACCTCACGGAGCTGGTGGATGTTAGAGACCTTGCGCTCCTCCACCTTTTGTTTGAGGATGCCCCACAGATGCTCAATAGGGTTTAGGTCTGGAGACATGCTTGGCCAGTCCATCGCCTTTACCCTCTGCTTCTTTAGCAAGGCAGTGGTCATCTTGGAGGTGTGTTTGGTGTCATTATCATGTTGGAATACTGCCCTGAAGCCCAGTCTCCAAAGGGAGGGGATCATGCTCTGCTTCAGTATGTCACAGTACATGTTGGAATTCATGGTTCCCTCAATAAACTGTAGCTCTCCAGTGTCGGCAGTACTCAAGCAGTGCCAGACCATGACACTCCCACCACCATGCTTGATTGTAGGCAAGACACTCTTGTCTTTGTACTCCTCACCTGGTTGCTGCCACATACGCTTGACACCATCTGAACCAAATAAGTTTATCTTGGTCTCATCAGACCACAGGACATGGTTCCAGTAATCAATGTCCTTAGTCTGCTTGTCTTCAGCAAACTGTTTGTGGGCTTTCTTGTGCATCATCTTTAGAAGATGCTTCCTTCTGGGATGACAACCATGCAGACTAATTAGATGCAGCGTGCAGCGTATGATCTGAGCACTGGCAAGCTGACCCTCCACCCCTTCAACCTCTGCAGCAATGCTGGCAGCACTCATACATCTATTTCCCAAAGGCAATCTCTGGATATGATGCTAAGCATGAGCACTCAACTTCTTTAGTCAACCATGGAGAGAGTGGAACCTGTCCTGTTAAACCGATGTATGGTCTTGGCCACCGTGCTGCAGCTCAGTTTCAGGGTCTTGGTAATCTTCTTATAGCTTAGGCCATCTTTATGTAGAGCAACAATTCTTTTTTTCAGATCCTCATAGAGTTCTTTACCATGAGGTGCCATGTTGAACTTTCAGTGACCAGTATGAGAGCGTGAGAGCGCTAACACCAAATTTAACACACCTGCTCCCCATTCACACCTGAGACCTTGAAACACTAACAAGTCACATGACACAGAGGAGGGAAAATTGCTAATTGGGCCTAATTTGGACATTTTCACTTAGGGGTGCACTCCCTTTTGTTGCCAGCAATTTGGACATTAATAGCTGTGTGTTAAGCTATTTTGAGGTGACAGCAAATTTACACTGTTATACAAGCTGTACACTCACTACTTTACATTGTAGCAAAGTGTAATTTCTTCAGTGTTGTCACATGAAAAGATAGAATAAAATATTTACATATTTACAAAATGTGAGGGGTGTACTCACTTTTGTGACATACTGTATTAGTGACTTTAGAAATTACTAGAATTGTCAGATTATCAGAGTTGGAAACCTTCCTGTATAAGGAAATACGGAACAGCTTTTTTTCCTTTCTCTCAAAAATTAGAAAACCCTTTTTATCAGAGTTACATGCACTATGGTGGATTGCCAAAGAATAGATTTCAATCAACTTAACTTTGCAAAATAAGCTGTACTTTATCCAGATCCTAAGACTCTCTGCTTAAATATATTGATTCCTGATCCTGAACTTGTGCTTGAACTTGTTACTGACCTAGCTTTCACCTAACCTGCTCTTGGATTATCCTTGCCTGCCTTTGATTACTGTTCATCTCTTGGCCTGAACTTCTCACTAAGATTCTGCCTATCTATTTTGTACCTCACTGCCTGCACATCACCAGCTACTGTTTGTTCTTGATCTATGCCTACAATTTGGTGCTTTTCCCGGTTGTTACTGAACCTAGCCTGTGACTCAGCTTTGCTCATAACTGAATCCAATTTATTCTCAGTGTACTACAAGCTGTACTCCTGTTTATTTGAAAGCAGTTCTCTCAGGTTCCTGTCTTCAGTTGCAGCACTCTGGCATGTGTGTCCTTCCATAGCCCTTGCAGACCCTGTTTCAATTTCTTGGGGTGCTCAGAGGGGAATCATAAGGCCATCCTTATCATTTTGGGCTCTTCATATGGGTACTTGAAAGTACGTCTGAAAAGACCCAGATGATGTCTTTTCAGACGAAACATGTCGGGTTGGCGCTCATCTATCCACTGTTTCTACTACAAAGTTACTGGATTGTATGACGATATGCCAGTTTATTTCCTGCTTGATGTAAGTGCATTATTCATTTAATGAATAGTATGTTAAATGGTTTTTACACTATGTGGAGATTTCTTTGCTTTTATAATGATTGACCTACTGAGAGAGAGAGAAGTTTACCTTGCTTGAGGTGGAATTGGATTGGTGACCTGCCATTCAGCGATAAGTTTGGACAAGCTCATTCTCCCAATGCCCATTTGATAACATTTGAGTTCATATAATCTGTTAAGCACATTTAAACCTTTTTATCAGTGGCGGCTTACACACTAGTGTGACTTCTTGGTTGGATTAGCTTGGATCCCTTCTATCAAAGCTGAAGTTCAACAAATCTGTGATTTTCACCTCGAAAGATTGCCTTGCTGATGACACATATGGACTTTTTGTTATTTTAATTCACATTCACTGGTTTAGTGTGGATATTTATATTTGATATGATCGCATGTTATATTATTATTTTATTTGATACACATGTTTGCATCATTGTAATTTTGATATAAGTTGCTTTATATCACAATATACTGTACAGCACTTTGTAACCTTTTTTCTGTGTTTAAACATTTATCAGCTTCCCTAAATTCACACCAATTGACCAAATCCCTTAGGGCTCTTTCACACCGGTGGTCTGCCCTACGGACTCCGCTTTGCTCAGCATGGGATCGATCCGCTGATCCCCACTGAGCAGGTAGATGACAGGTCCGTCTCTGCTCACTGAGCGGAGATGGACCTGTCAGAGCCCTGCTCTCCTCTATAGGGAGATCGGATGAAAATGGACTGCCTGTCCATTTTCATCTGATCCAATCTGCCAGACGGATGGAAAATAGGGTCTCCATCCATCTGGATTTCACAGACAGGATTGGATTGGATAGTAGCGGGTGTCAGCGGACATGTCACCTCTGACATCCGCTGCCCCATATGAGTGAATGGAGTGTCTGATCAGGTCCACCTGAAAAAATGACAGGTGGACCTGATCAGAAAGCCCATGTGAAAAGGGCCTTTGTGACTGGCTGGGGTAGATACATATTCACAACTCAGACATTGTTGGTTCTTACACTAACTAGTGAAGACACTCTTAACACCAATAGGCAGATGCTGCTAGTGCCCTGAGCCTAGGAAAAATGTATAGAGAATAGAAAAAGTAAATAACATTTTCAGGGTTTTTCCCCTTTATTTTTTTCTGTGTGATCCTGCCATTAACACACTTTATGGCTTAGGATGAGAACGCGTATTAACCCTACTGTAGTCAAAAAGCATTGTCACCCTAGGACAGGTTTATAGAAATCTTCCCCCCTCCTGTAGTCCTCAAAGAATTCAACACAATCAGACAGCACAGAAGGATTTCTGGCAAGATCAGAAGGTATTTTTTGCTCTTATTGAACAAACAGAAGGAAAAAACAATGGTTTATCTAACAGACCAAAAGAGGACAAACAAGAAAAGGATATTGTAAAGTTTTATATACTCATTAACAATCTTAAGTATCAAGACGTTAACGGGTATGAGGATACAGTGCAGTCTAACAATTACTCATATATTTTGAAATGTTATAGGAAAAGAACAAACAGGAGAAAACCAGACAATCTATTTGGTAACAAAAAAGGAAGACAAACAAGTTATTCTCGTTTTTTATGGAAGACTAGAACGGTCTTTAGGA
>BLSH010004906.1:333874-349536 GCA_018402905.1 Glandirana rugosa
CTTAATCTAACCATATTTAAATTATAACGTCCTATTATTATGAAAGTTTTGGGAGTACAAACCATGATTGGAGGTATATATAGGTAATAATTATTGATGATCCTGCAATATTAAATTTATACCAATCTAATTCCCATGTTACCACATTGGTTGAATACATGTTGTATGAATTTTTTCAGTATTATGATAAATGACAACTATTCTTTGTATCGCAGTCAGCCCCTCTGAGTCTCCTGATGAAGCCCCCAAGGGCGAAACATGTCGAGCGGGGTTCAAGCTGACCCTAAGTAGGATCCATCTGGATTTACTTTATAATCTCATACCATATATGTACTTGAGTTGATTTGTAAATGTGTTTCCGACACATGGGAAACATATTTCATTTTATTTGTGTATGTAATGAAATAAAGTGGTTTTAGATTTTTTACCTTATAATTTGTGTAGTTTGGAGTATCATTACGGAGCACCTTTAAAGTCCTTGGGACCCTCGTTTGGAGGTTTCCCCTTCTTTTTCGCTTCTTGGATATATTTACTTGGACGCGGTGCTCCAACCTTAGGCTCTCCACTTGCTCAATATCCCTTTGGTTTATTAAAATGAGCCAGGCATGGATCCCACAAGACTTGTCTGTACCTTGTGCATAATAAACATTTATACCGGCCTCACACAGCCATTGGTATACTTAAGTGAACTTCTTTTTTTTTATAGAACATAAGTCTTTATTAGAATTTGTAACAGGAGAAACATGAAAAATAAACCATGGTACATTTTATATGGAAAAAGTGAACCCGTGCTAGAACATCTCTGGGTTTGTCTGCAGATAGTGATCTTTTTTTTTTGTTAATATGTCTCAATATTTTGGGGGCTACCCCAATTAGAAAAAACAAACAAACAAAAAACAGTGTTGGCTACCTCCTCCTCCTCCACCGCCACTTCCACCTACTCCGCCACGGTCACCGCCTCCTCAACCTCCTACTCCACATCCACCTCCTCCTCTATTTTTTATGTGATTTTAAGTTATTTCCCTATCCACATTTGTTTGCAGGGCACTTGTCCTACTCTTACCCCCATTTTGCTAGATTTTGCAGCCCTCTAGACCTTTCCAGGGATTTTTTAGAGACATTTATTTTAGTGCCCAAAAGTTTGGGTCACCATTGACTTTAATGGGGTTCGGGGTCAAGTTAGGGGCCGAACTCAAACTTTTTTGCGAAGTTTGGCCAAACCCGCCGAACCCAAACATCCAGGTGTCTGCTCAACTTTAATTCAGAGCGGTGAATTCAAGGGTGAGGTGAGTTCTTTATACCTATCTGTGGTTACGAAATGTGTCCAACATGCCCATATGTGGGTATATTTGGTTGGTATATCTTTGGCTATGTGGATCAGTTCCTCCATCTTGGCTGTTCTATTGATGCTGTGGAACCATTCCAGCACTGTCGGTGTGTGCTGGGATTTCCAGTGTTTTGGTATGCATAGTTTTGCAGAATTGATCATATGCATGGCGAGGGATTTGCAAAAGGAGTGTGTGGGAGTCGGGAGGTGGTGTAGTATTAAACAGGCTGGTGAGAGGTCCATCTGTATGGTAGTGACCTGTTCCATAATCTCTCTGACCTTAGTCCAGAAGGGGTGGATTTTGGGGCATGACCACCATATATGTAGTAGCGTTCCCACGTCATCCAGGCATCTCCAGCAAGTATCTGGGATGGATTGATTCTATGTTATAGAGCAGGTGTACGGTACCATCTGGTTAGTGTTTTGTAGTTATTTTTGTGGACTGTGACATTTAGCGACCCCTTGTGGGCTAAGGTATAAATGTGTTCCCATTGAGTTTCCGAGATGTCTATCTGAAGGTCTCTCTCCCAAGTCTTGCAAGCCTTTCCTAGGTTGGGAGGCGTGTTGGAGAATAGCATTGAGTAGATATCATATGTCGTTGGGGAAAGTTTTGAGTGCATAGTGATTCGAATGGTGTGAGGGGTCTCGTTAGGGAGAATTTGCCTGATAGGTCCCTCAAAAAGTGGCGTACTTGCAAGTAAGCCCAGTGGGGGAAGGGGTTGTGTTCACCCTCGGTTGCCAGCTGAGTGCGGTCAAGGAACTTTTCTCCGTCAAAGAATTGGTACGCATGTATCTCGGCATGTGGCCATATGTCTACTAGGAATTTTCTATGGAGGCCCGGGGGGAAAGCAGGGTTGTGTCGAATCGGCGTTAAAGGTCCTGTGGTAGAGGGGGTAGAGGTTCCCTTTTGCACATGCCTCTCTGAAGCATCGTAGCGTCCGGTCGATCAGTGGGTGTTCTTTTATGGTCTGTGGGAGATGATCTGGTAGAATCCTTGGGATCAGCTTAACGGGGATGGAGGAGAAGGAGGATTTGAGGCTAACCCAGTCCTTGAACCCATCGTGGGCTCTCCAATCAATCACCCTTGTTAGATGAGTAGCTAGGTAATAATGCTTGAGATCTGGGAGGCCTATTCCACCTTTTTCTTTCGGCCTAATTAAATGATTATAGCTCACCCTCGAGTGCTTCTGTTTCCAGAGGAAGTTTAGACAGAGCCGTTTATAGGCTGTGAAGAAGCTGCTGGGAAGTTTGATTGGGAGGGCTTGCAGGATATAGAGCAATCTTGGGAGGACGTTCATCTTGAGGATGGCCGCCAAACCAAGAGAATCTCGGTCGGTCCCACTTCTTGAGATCGTCCGTGATGGAAATAGGTATGTGCAGGTGATTTTTTGGGAACAGGTCTGAGAGAAGGGTCGTCAGTTGTATACCTAAGTATGTAATTGAGTGGGTGTGCCATTTAAAGGGGAAGTTCAGGCTACATTGGACTACTTCCTCATCCAAAAGTGACACGTTTAACGCATGTGATTTCGTGTAGTTTATTTTAAGATTGGATATTTGTTGAAAGAAATCAAATTCCTTAAGTAAATTCGGTATGGTGATTAGTGGGTTTTGGAGGAAGAGAAGAATATCATCGGCAAATACCATGAGCTTGTACATATTTGATTCTGGCAGTTGGTGTTGTATAAAAGGACATAATAAATTGTAGGGATTACCGATGCCTAGGTGTTCAAGGACTGCTTCTAGGTAGTCCCAGACCAGTCTTTCGAATGCCTTCTCCGCATCCAGTGAAAGAAAGAAACCTTTCTGTCACTTCACAGTTAACCAATGGTGGATGTTGATGGCTTTGGTTGTATTGTCCCTGGCTTCTCTGCCAGGGACAAAGCCTACTTGATCATTATCGATCAACTGGGGTAGGAGGGGCAGGAGGCGGTTGGCCAGTATTTTGGCAAAAATTTTGATATCCACGTTTAGGAGAGATATCGGTCTGTAGTTCGTCATTGCTGTCGCATCTTTACCTTCTTTGGGGACCACGGTTATATGGGCCTCTAGTAGTCTGTGTCACTGGGGTGCGCGGGGGTGTAGAGTATTAAAGGCTTTCAGGAATGGGGACGTGAGTATGTCGGAAAACGTTTTGAAGTAGGCTGCTGTGAAGCCGTCTGGGCCCGGGCTTTTCCCTGGTTTAAGCTGTTGCACTGCGACTCTGAATTTGTCTTCTGAAATGGGCTTGTCAAGCTGTTCCCTGTCCTGCACAGGGATAGGTTTTGGACCATAGGTTCAGAGAAAGTTTTGGATGAGGGTTGCGTGCGTTTGGTTTGCCCCAATGGTAGCTAGCGGGGAGGGGAGGTTGTACAGCCTCTTGTAGAAGTGTTCAAACAGGCCTGTTATATCCTCATTCGTGGATATGCTGCAACCTTGTGTATCCTTCAGTAGGTACATGCAGGTATTGGCCTTTCAGCGTGTTTTCCGATTAAGTTCCTCTAGTAGGAGCTGTCTGGTTTGGACGAGCTCCAGATAAGTGTTTTGAGCCTGAGACAGTTTATGCATGCATTCTAGTGTTTTGATCTTATTCGAGAGATCATTAATCGTTGCTTGTCGGGCTTTTTTTAAGGGCTGTTTTAAGGGCTATGCATTTACCCCTAATGGCACACTTGTGCGCCTCCCACTGGGTAAGCGAAGTTACCTCAGGTGTGTCATTAAGTAGGAAAAAGTCTTTCAGCTCTTTTTCAATCCCTTTCATATCATGTTCCGATGTCAGAAGGGAGGAGTCAAGGCTCCATATCATAAGGTCATCGTTATTGGATGGTGGTCAGAGAGCACCATTGTTTCAATGGAGGTGTTTGAGAGTTAGGTCAGGTCTTTTTGAGTCACAAACAAGAAATATATTCTACTGTACTTATTGTTAGGGGCGGAAAAGAAGGAAAAGTCTCTCTCACTGGGGTGTTGTGTTCTACATCCAGCTCACATTTTATAATCCGTTACAAAAAACTAAATTAAAGCTGATCATTTTAATCACCCCTGCCAGTGGTAAGTTGTTTGTCTCATCTATGTAAACTGATACATTCTGCTGGAGATCTGGAGCTTGTGAAAAACAGCATACTCAGTGACCAGATCACTAGATAAAAATAGAAGTAAAAAAAAAACAAATACAGCCATCACATCTAAGAATTGGTAAACTGAAATATAATAAAGTATTTTCTATATACAATCAGCACTACCTCCTTAACTTGAATGCAAATTAATGTGTTATTCTAAAAAATATGTTACTCTGAAAATAATAATAACAGTGCATATAAGGTTGCCAGCTGTATACTCTATAGTGCTCTCACCACATCTCTGAATAATTTTACAGATTAAACCAGTGCAACACCACCTAATCAATCTTGTGCATATACAACATTAAACCACATTATCGTTGAAATAATCAAAAATGATTAAAAAAAGTGTTCTAAATCAAATTGTGCATAAAAGTCCGCAATAAATGCTCAAAAGTTGGCTTTATCTATTCCAGAAGCATGCAAAGTTCAAAGAAAAAAAAGTCCAGTGCCTCCCAAAAGATTTTGTATCTTCTATATCCTTCACAATCTTCAGGTGATATATACACACCTCCACATCTCAGGTGAAAAACCTGCTCACCTCAAGCTCATAAATATGTGCTCATATATGATCTTAATTGGATCCACTCCACTGGGAACCCAATCCTCCTCAACTCCAGGTCACTCATATCCCCATCTGTCAGTGTACCCATATCCCACACATAATTCACATGCAATAGAAAGTCAGATAAATAGTGCTTCCCATTTTAAAAGCTTTTATTTGCACACCCAAATAAAAACACTTACAAGAGTAAAATTTAACAGTGTTTATTACTATGCATCAGCCAGCTCACCACTCCAAGCCATTGGCGATGACCAGGGGCAGCACATCCATTGTGGGCACACTGGCGCCGTCTCCCCTATACACCGCCGCCCTCCCTATCCATGCACCCAGCTTCTTTCAGGACACTGGGCGCATAAATTCCTACTGTGGAGGTGGGCGGGTGTGTTTTTTGAAGCATCTGATTAGAGCCAGAGGCTCTAATAGGCTTCTAAATAGGGTGGGCTTGGGGTGCAGAGCATTGCGTCTTGAGCCCACCCAGGTGTGTTGCAACAGCGAATGAATATTCACTGTTGCAACACTGATCCTCCTCCCGGCCAATAGGGAAGCGGGTCTGATACCCATCACCTGATGGGTATTGCTGAAAGGACATGCAATCCTATTGGATGCCTAGGAGGAGGGGAGGAGATGCATGGCAGAAGCGAGAGGAGAAGACACAGGAGCCATTGCCCAATGCCCAACACAGCCTGATGTCCATCGATGCCCAATCCCTGCTGCTCCTCAATTTGCCCGTTGATGCCCAATCCCCACCACTGCCCGATGTGCCGCTGATGTCTGATCCCCACTGCTGCTCAATGTGCCCTCCGCCTAGATAGGGTAAATGCTGGTGGACCAGCAGACAGCGAGGGGGGGTGGGGCATTTGAAGTGCCGCAGGGGGATGGTTTCTTTCTGCCCCCCAAAACAAAAAAAACATCCGCTGCCATTGGCAATGCCGGTGTAACATCACGGCTCCTCCCTCCTAGAA
This sequence comes from Glandirana rugosa, assembly GCA_018402905.1. NCBI lineage: Eukaryota > Metazoa > Chordata > Amphibia > Anura > Ranidae > Glandirana > Glandirana rugosa. The sequence goes on from BLSH010004906.1 coordinate 339,821, forward strand.
GCATAGCTCCTGATTATTCCTCAGTCACTGTCACTTAGTGCTGCACTGGTTTAATCAATTAAATATAATACATGTTTGCTTTTGGCTTTAAAACGGCTTTAATATCAGTATCTATATAAATTGGCAGTCAACATGATGCTATTGGGCATATATGTATATTATTTTATACTGTATATATCAATGAATGTGACTTTCACCAAACATTCACTGGTGGTGAATCAATCACTATCACTTAAAGCACATGCACCTGAAAGATTGACACGCACTTAACTTTTTATGAATGTCAGATTTACTACTTCATAAATATGGACCTAAGGATATACACTACTAGATTAGAACACTACCTATACACAGACAGATTCAGAAGAAAGTAGCTATGATCATTGTCACTATTGGAGGAGAGGATTTGGATAAAGACTTATGCCTCATACACACGGGGCGACGATCGCATTCAACGCGTCGTACTCACGACCGTTGCATGCGGAATCGATCGTTTGTGGGCGCGCTTTCAACAGTCGAACATACAACGGTCGTGCATGGGAGTTGTATGTGCAGACTACAAAACTTGGTCGTACCAACAAGCTCACATACGATCGTTGTATCGTGTGTAGAGCAGTTGGGTACAACAAGTTGTATTGTGCTAAACACGCATGCGCCAAGTCCACTTCAACTAACACGAAATTAGATGAAGGAGCCCAAAGGGTGACGCTACTTCCTCTTTATACGCTCGTTCGCATCATCACGTTCGGCCGGCCGCAAGTTGTATGTACGACCGTCGGGTGCATGTCAGTATGCTATTTACATTATGCAACATACGATTCAACACGGTTGTACGTGCGATCATCGCCCCGTGTGTACGAGGCTTTAGATTAAATGGATGAAGGGCGTATTTTTTTTTTTTTTTACTGACCCTCCAGTATCAATCTGAAGGACATCCAGGTGTGTAATACCAATTGCTCTGTCCATTCTGTAAACATACAAATTTACTTTAGCTCCCTTACTATGTTCATTAAAATAGAACAGATTCACAGATTTTATTTATTACTTATTTATTCATTATTTCTGTAAGCAACATCTTTGTAAAAGTGTTAGTAAATTCAGACACATTCCCAGGGCTGAAGTTGCATGTTGTACTGATATTTTCCATAGTGCAGAAGCTGTGGTTTTTAAAACAGTTTAGCACTTGGAGAGTCGAGTTTTAGTTTTTTCCCTTCATAAGCTTCAAGCATTGCACACCAGACATTTAGGTTGAGCCCCCCCCCCCCCCCGACATGCTGATACCTGTATGGACTTCAGCACTAGGAGTTGATTAAAGAGATCCTCAAAGAAAGAGGTATCACTCCCAATGTTCTAATGTCATTTAAGTCTCTTAGGGAAGACTGAAGAGGATACCCAGTGAGAAAGTCGGACGTGCTCTCAGCTATAGTCTAGGAAGTGCACCAACCTGTGATTATCATTAGCAGAATGTAGGTTTCCTCAGAACATGAATCAAGCAGAATCTGAAGTGGGATACTTATACTTTTTTTTCCATCCTGCATCGACTGATAAAATTGGTCTTGATTGAACATTTCTGCAACCAAGAAAACTTTTATGTCCAAAAAAGCCGCGTTCGTTGAAAATGTGATATAAACAATTCAACAACCATTAATCCAATGCTGAAGTAATTATTGTGATAAAAATATTAAAGTGTAGAAAGTCCATGTGAAGATAAATAGTGAAAAAGATCCTCACCAGCAAAAATGATCTTTAAAATTCCAACACCAATATAAATGGGAGCTCCTTAAGTGTCGCCCACCACCTATGTTTACAATGGCTCTTACCAGATCATATGGACCTTCTATTGCTAGAAAGGTCAACCAAGGTTTGGTAGTTACCCTCAATGGAAAGCTGTAAACAGATATGCCCTCTTATGGTCTCAGACACCCATCACTTGTCTCCAGGTCAGCTGTATCATGTGCCACAGATCAGGGTATATAAGAAGTTAACGCTCCAAGAGTGTTAAATAGTATAAACTCTTTATTAAAATATTTAGATTGCACTTACATGATTTATGTGTAAAAATCGCCTTGTAAAATAATCTTTGCCGGCATAGAAACAGGAACAGTCCGCCCGTGCTTCCGGGGTCAGTGGGGACGCAGCATGTGGCCTCACCCAACATGTTTTGTTAAACGAATATCTTCCGGGGCGATAGAAGGTCCATATGATCTGGTAAGCACCCATTTATGTTGGTGCTGGAACTTTAAAGATCATTTTTGCTGATGAGGATCTTTTTCACAATTTTTCTTCACGTGGACTTTAATATTTTTATCACAATAATTACTTCACCGTTGGACTAATGGTTATTGAATTTTTTATATCACATTTTCAACTAACGTGGCTTTTTTGGACATAATGGATTTTGAACTGTGGCACTGACAAAAAGGGTATAAAAGCACAACCCCAGCCAAAACGTTTGGTCTTTGCATTGTACAGCTTGGGGAAGGTTTACCTCTGCCAACCCATTAGTGTTATCTGTGCCCTCATTTGGGAAATGTCATCTCATTTTCATTTTTTTTGTCAGGTGTCAAACAGAATATAAATTGGGGGAATACCCCCCAACAGAAACACTGGTAGCAATAATATCACATTTCCCATTCAAATGAGGAAGGTTTGAAATTCAAGATTATGTTAATAAGGTAAAGCAAAAAAAAAAGTTTATTTTGCATATAAACTTGTTCTGCTAGGTATTTCTATGTAAACAGTCATCTCTAATTGCTGTCTGTCCAGTTTGAAGCCTCCTAGCCCCGGTGAAGAGGATGAAGATCAGGAGGATGAAGGGGATACAGGTGTCCAGTGAGAAATCTGCTGTTGTTTCTCGATACAGGTCTTATACTGTATATAACCCACTGAGGCTACATTTCTCCTAGAATCTTATTGTCTTATTTGACACAGTGAGGAAGATCTCCCCCATAACCTTTACTCTATAGGTGGCTGGTGCTCAATATTTTGGGGGGCAGCAAACCAACGCCACCCCCATTCCCTCCCCCTGCCTGCAGGAGATGGACAGGAAGGCAGTGACCTCCCCTGCAGGAGACAGATGGGGAGATGGCCATCCCCCAAATGCCCCCCCCCCCCACGGGAGATGGGCAGACAGAGGTGGCCTCCTTACCTTAGGAGACAGATGACAAGGATCCAGGGTAGGGCTGCTGCTCCTCACAGTGACTCTTCACTCTGGGGCTGTTGCTTCTCCTCAACAGGAAGTGGGTCCTGAGACCCCATTGACCAGGAGTCCTAAGACTCCCTGGCCAATGGGGTCTCAGGACCCACTTCCTGGCTGGCCAGGAGGAGAATCAGGAAGACAATAGGGGAATATTTATTCACTATTGTCACACAATTGGGTGGGTGCAGTTCTAATCACGTGTTTCAGAAAAAAAAAACCTTGTTGAAATCTATGCGTCTGACACCCTGCATAAAGATTAAGGGCCGGGCCCATGGATTAGGGGGCTGAGCCCCTGCGCCCCATATGGACGGGCCACCACTGAAAGGTGCTAAGTGTCAGACAGAACAGGAAGAGAAATTAACCCAATGGGACACAGATTGTATAAAAAAAACCTGACAAAAGTTTTAGCCATTCTCGCTTTATCCAAAACTAAAAACAAAAAATATAGCTGGCGTTGGACTTTGGGTTAAGAATAAAAAAAAGGTTTATGACATGATATTTCTAGGTTTGTAAGCATTTTGGGGATGATAAAACACAAAGCTATAAAACCATAAATATATATTCCTTTAAACTATTTCTGTCTTTCGTCCAAAAGAAAATATTCAGCTGTTCTTCAGTGCTTTAAAGCTTTAGGTTGCTCTTTTACAAATTATTAAACTGGCTGCACCTTCCATCACAAATAAACTCTAGAAGTGCTAAGCTTTTTGTGCTCTCAGAAACAACCTGAAAATATGAGCTGTAAAGTGAGATTCAACATGTGCTCTCTTTCAATCGAGATAAGATCTTTGTAACTCTGTGTCCTTTTTGACCTCAGTATACCTTTAAATCACAAACCAATTCCCTTATGGCTGAATGTAATTAGAAAAAATATATTGGTTTAAGTAGATGTGTTCAGTAAAATGCAATAGTTGTTACCCAAAATACCACAAACATATGTTCATTTTATCATATATATATATATATATATATATATATATATATATATATATATATAAACAATAAAGAAGTAGGGGCACATCTTCCAATGCAATATTCCAAAGTTTACTGTAGAATTCTTTCAATTACAGGCCATACAACCATCAGCTACTGTACAGTTTTGAACGATCCTCGTTCTTTCTCAAGCTGTGTGTGTGTATTCATCGCACACAACTCTCAACTAAATACTATTCACAGGGTGTAACCACACACCTGCAACTGTCATTGCCGTAATGATCACAATTTTAACCCCTTAACCGCATATAGACATTTAAGAGAAAAAGAACAAAAAAAAAAGGAAAATCAAACTGACCTATTCAAAACTACCATCAAAAATATGTATCATTCATAAACATTTATATCACTCATCCCGGCTAGGTCAACAAACGGTGTCATTATAATTCCTCTCCTGACGGAAAAATATAAATCATTCTTGTTTTATCTTCAATGAATTCATACATTTGTTCTTCATCTAAAAAGAGAACTATAGCACCAAATTACCACCAGAAGGAAGTTGCAGCTGTGTGGTTACACCCTGTGAATATTATTTAGTTGAGAGTTGTGTGCGATGAATACACACACACAGCTTGAGAAAGAACGAGGCTCGTTCAAAACTGTACAGTAGCTGATGGTTGTATGACCTGTAATTGAAAGAATTCTACAGTAAACTTTGCAATATTGCATTGGAGGACGTGTCCCTACTTCTTTATTGTTTATATATGGATGGATGTTGTGGGAGCCCATCGTGACACCACTCCAGAGGAATTTTTGTTTAACCAAAGGGAGTTACTCATTCAATTGAAGATATTGTAACTCCCACTGAGTATATCACTACCTTTAAAATTAATGGATACAGGTGGAAGCATGTTTTCATTCACTCAGGATGAGACCATGGAGATTGTGTCTCAGGTTGCTGGATCTAGAGAATTCCTTACAGGAAATACCCCGGTATATAATACCCGAACTTGGGAGAAACTACGAAAAAAAACCACCTCATTGGATTTGCATGGCCTAACCTTTGCTGAATACCATTGTGTTCAAAGGATTCCAAGTAGACTGCGGGTAAGACTTGCACCCACGCTATTTAGTGACAATGAGGAGTACAAGACCACATTTATGCAAATACTCAATAAATGCTCCTTTAACCTGATGACACTGACTATCTCATATATCCAGAAGGAATTACATATGGTATCAGAACAATTGAAGAAAGAAGAACAGGATTTACTGAGTGCTGTATCCCCTGAGGATTTTGTGAAATTGAAAGAAACAGTTGACATCAGTGTTACTAAACACAGGACTGATTTGGAAGTACGAAAAAAGGAATAAGTTTGATCGGGACAATGAGGACTACCAAAGGAATCAGGTGTACAGGTGGCCGTGACCATATAAGCGATGAGATCGCATGGATATCGGTATAGGCAGGAGGGAAACAATGGTTAGCTCATCTGCAACCAATACCGACACTGACTCCTCATCTCTTTCTCTAAGACAAAACTGAAGGGGAGGTGGTCCTCGTATGCAAACGAGGTCTCGACAAAACAGAGAGGACACTGCGGGTCTGGATTGCAATTTCCGTCCCCGGAAGCAATCGAGGCAGATCACGGGAGACCTAATCCACAATATCTCGGCACGGGTATTGACAACAGAAGAGGTAGGCGTTATCAATCGTGGTTTGTCTTTCTGCCATTAGGAACATTTGAATAGATTTCAACTAGATAAAGATCTGTACAGACTCTTTCGTAATATTAGATGGAAGGTACACTTTTGACATAAACCATGTTTGAATGATGATCTTACTGAAAATATACATGATTGCAAAACTTTGGGTCTACTGGCTAAATCCAAATCAGTCCCACCAACTGCATATGCACCTGTTGAGACTTTTGTTAAAGAGGTAACTAAGGATATCAGGGAATTGACAGCACGGATTGATTATCGTGATCATATACCGAATAATTTATCGAGGAATGCCACTGGCGACCTGCTCCCACTGTGATTATACACAGAGGGAGCTGATCTTCGGGTACCGTGGACTCGATATCCGCTGGCACCGGCCGATCATTAGGCAGAGAGTCAGAATGGCGATTTGCCTATGTAAACAAGGCAGATCGCCATTCTGTCAGTAGGGAAGGCATTGATGCTGTGTTCCTGCAAAGCCGGAGTCTTCTGACAGGAAGACTCAATAAACTACCACAGTGCTCACAGTGCCATGGTAGTTTGTTAAAAACTACAAGCTGACAGCCACAAAGGCTGCTAGACCTTGAAGTTTTCTATTTACAGAGGACTATGAATAGGTGACGTGGCCGGGTGGGCAAGCCCTGCACAGCTGCATCTTCCAACTTTGACATGTGTTAGTAAAACTACACATCATTGCACCTACAAAGTGTATCCAAGTGAATTTTACTTTGTTTTTTTTCAGGATAAATTGGCCTTTCAATTGATGGTAAATGGTAATGATATCTCCTGATTTTTTTTTTTATTATCAGAGGGAAACTGGCACAAAATAGTAAAAGAAAAACATCTTTTTAAAAATCTAGCTGTATATTTCTTGCTGTTATCATTACCTACCACCATAGAACAAACCAAAATAAATTCTTCTGCTTTTGATGATTGCAGCAATACCACATACACTATTTTACCAAAATTATTGGGACGCCTGCCTTTACATGCACATGAACTTTAACAGCATCACAGTTTTAGTCAGTAGCTTGCAATGTTTAGTTGGCCCACCGGTTGCAGCTATAACAGCTTCACCTCTTCTGGGAAGGCTGTCCACAAGGTTTAGGAGTGTGTCTATGGGAATGTTTGACCAGTCTTCCAGAAGCGCATTTGTGAGCTCAGGCACTAATGTGGACGAGAAGGCCTGGCTCACAGTCTCCACTCTAATTCATCCCAAAGGTGTTCTATTGGGTTGAGGTCAGGACTATGTGCAGGCCAGTCAAGTTCCTCCACCCCAAACTTGCTTATCTAGGTCTTTATGGACCTTGTTTTGTGCACTAGTCCAAATCATTTGGTGGAGAGGAGATTATGGTGTGGGTTGTTTTTCAGGGGTTGGGCTTGGCCCCTTAGTTCCAGTAAAGGGAACTGTTAAAGAAGAGTTAATATTCCCAGCATGCCGGAAATGCTAGCTGTCTCCTTAATTGTGCTCTCGACCAAACTAGCAAACCATCCAATGGGTGGTGTTATAATGGATCACATGTGCAGCATCATGGCAGTTGCAGAGTAAACAGAGGCTAAGATGTCAGCTTCCTTAGCTGAAAATGATAGGAGCGTATACAACCACTTTAAGGTGTCAGCATGCCAAGACATTTTGTACAATTTTATGCTCCCAACTTTGTGGGAACAGTTTTGGGATGGTCCCTTCCTGTTCCAACAGGACTGCGCATGACCATGAGCTTTGGCCCTAGCCTTTAACCCTAACCCTGACACTGACCTAGATCAAACCCTGTTCTAGTTATATCTTTCTTTTCTTTTACTTATTTACTTATTTATTTATTTTTACATACACTGGAGGGGATTTATTAAAACTGGAACCAAGAGAATCTGGAGTAGCTGTGCATAGTAACCAATCAGCTTCTAGATGCAGTTTGTTCAGTTATGCTTTAAAAATGAAAGTTAAAAGCTAGTTGCCGTGCACATCTGCTCCAGATTCTGCCTGCTCTAATCTTAGTAAACTCCCCTCACTGCTTTGTTTAAAAATTTCTCCTCAAGCAAGGGGAAGAGATACAATGTACTTTTCTCTATTCAAGGAGAAAGAACACAAGGATAGGTTGTACAGGGTAATCACTATGATAGCCAATTAGAGACTATGACAGTGATCAGGTGATTGGGAACCGGACCTCCCAGCTCCCAATCGTTACTACCAGGCACAGGCTCTTGATGAGAGCCCAGTCTCTGTGCTGGGCGTGCACTGAACACACATACACATATATGCAGCCCCATGGATAAAGTTTCAATTCAATGAAGCCACATATATGTGTACACTCATCAGAAAGGGGATAATAACAAAGTTTACAATGTTAAACAGGATAGTGATATAAAAAAAAATCTCTAAACAGTAACCATTATCAAATCTGTTTTGTTAAATTGAACGGTATTGAACAAATAACAAGCTGCATGCTTTTAGCATTTGCAGATTTTATTTAAAAGTATCTAATATGTAATAATTTTTATTTGGTGTTAGTAAGTACATTAAATAAAAGTATGCACCATGCTATCCAGCTGTGGAGATCCAGTAATGGTCTTGGCCTGTAGGAGAAAATCAAATATGAACTTCATAGGAAAGCTATGTGATACTTTTCTTTGTGCTTCATTTACTGGCAGATCTTTATGTATCTTCAGGAATTAGGAGTGTTTGAGAGCTAGAAATTACTCTATTTAGTATCTCTAGTTGTGTCCTCCTTGACCACTCTTAAGGCCCGCACACACTGTCCAATTATCAGCCAAAATTTTTCGTACGACAGCCTGTCATCCGATAATCTGACCATTAGTACGCTCCTTTCTACAGCTGATTTTCAATTATCGTCCAAGAAAAGCTGGATGAGCTGACTAGAAAATTTTTGTCTGCCGACAAGTCCACGTCCGATTTTCGGCCCTTCTGTAGAGAAGTTGGACAAACAAAAGTTGAAAGTACAAACACGCATGTTTGGAACCCAGGAACAACCCGGAAGTGTTCAGTCGTTTAAACCTGCGTTCGTAATTCACAATTCACATTCGTGAAGGGCTATTGAAATAGCAAAATGCAGCAGAAGGGGCCCAAAGGGTGACGCCCAAAAACAGAACTTCCTCTTTATACGCTCATAGCACATCATTACGTTGGCCTTTGTCTAATGATTAGAGTTGAGCGAACTTCTAGAAGTCCGGGTTCTGCTGGTTCAGCCGAACTTCGGGACAAAGTCGGGGTTCGGGTCTGGACAGAACCCGAACTTTGTCCCGGACCCCGAACTACATTGAAATCAATGGGGACCCGAGCTTTTAGGCACAAAAATGGCTGTAAAATAGTCCTGGAAAGTCCTAGAGGTCTGCAAAAGGAAGGAAGTTGGGGTAAGGGTGGGACAAGTGACCTACAAAGAAATGGGGACAGAGAAATAACTTTAAATATTTAAAAAAAATAAAAACATAAAAAAAGCAAAAATGGAGGTGAATGTGGATCATCTTCAAACTGGGTCTGAAAAGTATTAATTAACGGTAGAGGCCATATAACTGTTCTAAAATCATCTTCAAACTGTGTCAAAAAAGTATAAATAAGCCGGGAGAACCCATATCACTGTTCTGCAAACATCTGGAAACTGTGTGTGTCACTTTAAATATAACCGGGAATAACTGAACATCTGTTCTGCACACATCTGTAAAGTCTGTGTGTCACGTTTAATATAACCGCTAATAACTGAACATCTGTTCTGCACACATCTGTAAAGTCTGTGTGTCACTTTAAATATAGCCGCTAATAACTGAACATCTGTTCTGCACACATCTGTAAAATATAATTTTCACTGTGTGTCTGAAATGTCTACACACGTCTTGTCTACAAGTCAATAAT
>BLSH010004906.1:349559-364746 GCA_018402905.1 Glandirana rugosa
TGTCTACAAGTCAATAATCACCGATATAATTTTCACTGTGTGTACATCTGTAAAGTCTGTGTGTCACTTTTAATATAGCCGCTAATAACTGAACATCTGTTCTGCACACATCTGGAATGTGTGTGTGAAACTACAGCATAGAGAAGAACAGGTATATGGTTTCGCTCTGCTATAGTTTCAAACCCAGTTTGCAGATGTTTGCGGAACAGTGATATGATATCACTGTTCTGCAAACATCTGGATTCCAGATGTTCAGTTATTCCCGGTTATATTTAAAGTGACACACACAGTTTCCAGATGTTTGCAGAACAGTGATATGGGTTCTCCCGGCTTATTTATACTTTTTTGACACAATTTGAAGATGATTTTAGAACAGTTATATGGCCTCTACCGTTAATTAATACTTTTCAGACCCAGTTTGAAGATGATCCACATTCACCTCCATTTTTGCTTTTTTATGTTTTTATTTTTTTTAAAATGCTTTTAGTTATTTCCCTGTCCCCATTTCTTTGTAGGGCACTTGTCCCACCCTTACCCCCATTTTCCTTCCTTTTGCAGACCTCTAGGACCTTCCTGGACTTTTTTACAGCAAGTTTAAGAACTTTCATTAAAATTACCAGAACCCCGGACCCGAACCCGGACTTTTTTTGAAAAGTCCGGGTTCGGGTCCGGGTCCCGGACACCCCAAAGTTCGGTACGGAACCGAACTTTACAGTCCGGGTTCGCTCAACTCTACTAATGATAATTTTACTAACGTCAGTACACTAGACAAAATCAAGGACAACCAAGTTTAGAAAAAATTGGGCATGCGGTCGTATGACAATTTCAGCGTGTGTACGAGGCTTGACTCTGGAACTCATCATGTGTGGGTGCTATAGGGTTTTATGGACTGCCCATGTGACAGCTACTAAGTCTAGGTTCACATCTATGCATTTTTCATTGCCTGGTATGGATTTTAAGGGAAACCCATGATTTATTTTTTTTTTTAAATGGCGTGGGTCCCCACCAAAATCCATACCAGACCCTTATCTGAGCATACAGCCTGGCAGGACAGGAAAGGGAGGGGATGAGTAAGAGTACCCCCCAAACCATACCAGGCTCTGTCCCCCCAAAGCACCTTGTTCCCATGTTGATGGTGACAATGGCCTTGTCCCCACAACCCTAACTGGTGGGTGTGGGGGCCTGAGGGTGGGGGACCCTCTTTAACAAGGGGGCCCCCAGGTCCCATTTTCCGATGTAAAAGGTATGCGATACATAGTACCCCTACTCATTCACCAAAAAGAAAGGTGTAGTGTTAAAAATGACGCAGTTTTAGACAAGTCCTTTATTTAAAAAATAGAAATAAAAACAATGTCCCCCAATGTAGATCCATCATCAATCATGACGCCCGCCACCATCTCCACCCCGAAAAAAGAAAAAAAAAACAGTCCACTCCTGCTGAAGGCTCCCGCCGTCTGCCAGCTCCGAGAAAAATCAGGGAAAACGAAGGGGTTGATTTACTAAAGCTGGATAGTGCAAACACTGGTGCAGATGTGCATGCTAGCCAATCAGTTTCTAACCTCAGCTTGTTCAATCAAGCTTTGACAATAAAACCTTGAAGCTGATTGGTTTCTGTGTGGAGCTGCCCCAGATTTTGCACTTTCAAGCTTTAGTAAATCAATCCCTAAATGTCCTCCCTTGTAGTGGGGCTGTTCCAACACTGCAAGGATTAGCTGTTCATTTCTATCTAAGGGACGGTGCTTCCCTGCACTCCTTTGCTCCTTCCCTGTCCCTCAGTGTCCTAGTGTATGGTTATGGGCTTTGCATCAGTCTTGATGACGTTAAAGGTCCTTTGAGCACTTGAATGCATGGAAGATAGGTTGCATGGAAGCCTGTGGGAGAAGATCGGGTTACTTTTTAAGGCGTAGTCTTTTTTGCCACAAGAGAGTTTAGGATTAAAAGTGATATCAGTGCTATGGTTATGGTTTAGGGGTCAATGTTTAAGGTTAACTTTAAGGCTAGGGCACCCTTCACTGCCACTCTTCTCTTTGCCTCCCAACCCATATGACAGCTCTAGGGCTTGGAGATTGGGTGTTCAAGCACCATGTGTGCAATGTGCGAAATTAACACGTGCCATACCCCATTCCTAGAAGCATCAAGATTTTTTTTTGTGTAGCAGCAGGAAACAGAACAGTGCTCAGGTTAATATAATGAGTTACTGAGTTTTAGGTGTTTAGATATAAATTCACATCAAAACATCAAGTGTAAATGTCAGATGTTGGTTGCAAAAAATGTACCCACATGCAACGTAAGAGTGCTGACAATTCATATGTTAAAAAATGTTTTTGGCGAAGTATCAGACATAACCATGCTTGTTTTTAAATTATGAAAATTTGAGTTTTAATTCATTAAATCAATTTAATTTATTTATTTGACAAATTCAGAGGGAAATGAGAATCAATTGTGATTTAGTCAACCTGCAACCAAAGGACAGTGCATACCTTCTGTCCCTGCAGCATAGCCAGTACTTGGAGAATCTATGCTCAGTTCCACAATTTATGACATTCAGTTCTGATGACATTGTTCATTTTCTATAACTAAGAATTGATTTGATTGGAGTAAAGCATGTTCACTTTGCAAACTGAATTTTCATTTCGTTTAGTGAATGAGGTGAATTATATGTACAATTAATTTAACAAATAATACCCAATCGTGTGCAAGAAAAAAATAGAACTGGACTGGGTGATTAAGTTAGCACAGTGCCACCTTATTCACTAAACTAAGGCTACATTCACATGGAAAATAGCAACAGCCACCTGCAAGAATCAGGAGATTCTTGTCAGCAATAGTGAACACTGCCTGCACACACTGGGGTTGATTTACTTTATTTTACTTTTAACTGGAGAGTGCAAAACGGGTGCAGGTCTGCATAGAAACTAAATCAGCTTCCAGTTTTTTTGTCAAAGCCTAATTGAACAACCTGAAGTTAGAAGCTGATTGGCTACCATGCACAACTGCACCAGTGTGCATCCAGGGTCGACTTTCTTTGATGTTCTAGCCATACAGAAACTGGCCATCTCTAAATAGCCAGTTTGTATGCAGCCACAGCAGTGTTGCTATGTCCAGAAGTGGTATTGAGCCTCCTTTTAAACACAGCAAGCTATCTGTAGATCGATAGAAAGTGAAAATTCACCTCGCTGTATTCTTTTAATAAATCAACCTGTATCAAACTGAAGGACTGGCAACTATGAAATTTACAAGAAGGTTGATGTATTTTGAGCTTCTATGAGATGTTATGGACAATTCAAATATGTTTTAGATGTTAACAGAAATAATAGTTTTGTCACTCAATACTGTTCTGAGTGATTAGATCTTGGCCTATTGGGCTTAGCCTATTGTGTTTTGGTCATGCACATAAATTTAGACTAATGCACTTTATAGGTTATAGAATAATGGGGTCTAAGATTCTATTTTATAGGTTTAATGGAATGGTTTAGTTGATGGTGAGGTCAGACCGCTGATGCAGCAAGTCTTTTGTCACATCTGGCAAGAAGTCCACTATCTATGCTGGCCTAAGATAAACACATAATTCTTTGCAGGATTTTATGGTTCGATAACATTAACATTTTCATTGCTTAAATGTTAATTCTAGCAAAACTGATATTTGATATACGTAAGGTCTCCCATGGGTTCAGCCACTCTCTTGCTTCTTATTACTTGGACAGTTAGGGAATGGAGATTTAATGTCTACAAAACTAATATTCTAAAGTAGAGGTTAACTGTAACATTTGGTTTGACAAAGCACTGTATATTATAAAGAACTGCTATGTTTTACAAATAAAATACTTTTTTTCATTCTTTGTTGCTTCTCGTTGCTGGTGATCTTTTGCAGCCTCTTGTCTGCATACATCCATGCCAGGTATGACTGCATGGCCTTAGGGCTCTCTTCCAAGGCAAAACTCACATTCATTTTGCAGTTCCGCATGTGCATTCACATGCATTTTTAATTTATCTGCAGTATGTTTGCAGTGTATTTTCAAAGCATTATCTATTATTTTATTTTATTTTTACTGAGTTGCAATTATATATGCAGTGCATGTATGTATGTTCCTGTGCTAAAAAAATGTTTTCCTTGATGTACATGAAAACAACACAATGGTGAAAAATATTTTTATTTGCATATGAGTGTGTACTACATTTAAAAATGTGTTTGACTGTAGTTGGTGTAAACAAGCCTTTACTCAAGCCAGATTTTATTTTTATCATGTTGATAACAGTGGACCATCTCTGCATAATGTATGTTGAAACACCCACTAGTACTTTCCAACAGGAGCCCAGGCGGTAATGCGTCAGCACATTCATGATGAGGTTTTTTCAACTGCCATTTTAAAAAATACAGAAAATAAATTTTGCCATTATAGTAACATGGTAAAACATATATGATATTTAGTGATTGGGTTTACACATCCTTTATATATTTGTTATGTTATACTGAAATGTACTGATGCTGTATACAGCTGTTTCTTAGATCCATTTTCATATCTCTCCAACAGTGCAGGTAGGTAACCTAACGCAAGTACAAATGGAGTGTATAATATCTTAACCATGCATTACACAGCCGTGGCCAAAAGTTCTGAGAATGACACAAATATTATTTTTCACAAAGTCTGCTGCTTCAGTGTTTTTAGATCTTTTTGTCAAATGTTATTATGGTATACTGAAGTATAATTACAAGCATTTCATAAGTGTCAAAGGCCTTTATTGACAATTACATGAAGTTTATGCCAAGAGTCAATGTTTGCAGTGTTGGCCCTTCTGCAATTCGCCCTGAAATGCTATCAATCAACTTCTGGGCCACATCCTGACTGATAGCAGCCCATTCTTGCATAATCAATGGTTGAAGTTTGTTAGAATTTGTGGGGTTTTTGGTTAACCCTCTCTTGAGGATTGACCACAAGTTCTCAATGGGATTAAGCTCTGGGGAGTTTCCTGGCCATGAACCCAACATTTAGATGTTTTGTTCTCCAAGCCACTCTGTTATCACTTTTTCCTTATGGCAAGGTGCTCCATCATGCTGGAAAAGGCATTGTTCGTCACCAAACTGCTTTTGGATAGTTGAGAGAAGTTGCTCTCGGAGGGTGTTTTTGTACCATTCTTTATTAATGGCTGTGTTCTTAGCCAAAATTGTGAATGAGCCTGCTCCCTTGGCTGAGAATGATGGTCTCAGGATGCTTTACTGCTGGCATGACACAGGACTGATGGTAGTACTTACCTTTTCTTCTTCAGACGTGTTTTTTTGGGATGCCCCAAACAAGCAGAAAGGGGATTCATCAGAGATAACTTTACCCCAGTCCTCATCAGTCCAATCCCTGTACCTTTTGCAGAGTATCAGTCTGTCCCTGATATTTTTCCTGGAGAGAAGTGGCTTCTTTGTTGACCTTTGTGACACCAGGCCATCCTCCAAAAGCCTTTGTCTTACTGTGCGTGCAGATGCACTCACACCTGCCTGCTGTAATTCCTGAGCAAGTTCTGCACTGATGGTGCCCCGATCCCACAGCTGAATCAACTGGAAGAGAGGGTCCTGCAATTTCTTGGGCTCCCTGAAGCCTTCTTCACAAATGCAGTGGAAATGTTTTTTTATGGGATTAAGTTAATTTTCATGGCAAAGAGGGGCTTTGCAATTAATTGCAAATCACTCTTCATAATATTCTAGAGTATATGCAAATTGCCATCATAAAAACTGAGGCAGCAGACTTTGTGAAGATTAATATTTGTGTCATTCTCAAAACTTTTGGCCATGGCTGTAGCTATATGTGTAGCTGTGCACAAAACATTATCTGTAGAGGAGGTATTTAAAGTCAGGTTTGGGAAACACTTCTGTATACAGTTTTATGATGCACTCTAGTAGTTTTTGAGCAAATTAAGCATTGTCCTTTCTCCTGTTTCTCCAATTTCCTTCACATGTGTTGCTTGATGTGGCCTTACAAAAAATCATGACTAGTCTAAACTATTAACAATGTCCCATATATGCTTTCCTACCAAGTCACTTCCAAAATGTTTTTAAGGGGATCACAGCTTAGAAAGGAAGACAGCAGAGCTTTAGCGGTAGATAAAGTTGCTATGGGTTAAGAAATCAAAGTCAGTGAAGTCATGTACAATGATTCGTTTTTTAAAGCAGAGTTCCACTCAGATTTTTTTTTTTTGGCATCCACTCTTTTAATACTAAATAGATGTAACCTTTTGTTTCCTTAATTTCAAACCGCCTAGTAATTACATGTATTTTTTACTCACAATTTTGTTTCTCTCACTGATGGACTTTTCCATTTTAGGTGAGGGCATCTGAAGCCCATCCATAGTCTCCTTGCATCTCTTCCTGAAAGAAGAGCATGGTGGGTAACCATCATGCACTCCTCAAACTTGGTCCGCCTTAAATCGCGTCATTTCCTGTCTGGAAATAACAGGATTTTAAAGTACAGGGAAGCCCACTGACTCCTGGGAAATGATGAGTCACATCTCCCAGGAGGCCAGACCAAGCAGGAAGTGAGGAGAAGAGCCTGGGACCTAAAAGGGGCAGATTACAGAGACCACCTAGCAACAAGCGACTTAGGGTGAGTATAAATTTGTTTTTCCTTCAATGGTAAGTCTATATAGGCAAAGGACTTGAATGAGGTAAAAAAAAAAAAAATTCCGGGTGGAACTCTGCTTTAACCTCCCTGGCGGTATGATTATGTCAGATTTTTGGTGCTGAAAGCGGTACAATTATTTTGCATGGAAATTTGGTGTTTTATATTGCAGGCCTGTAATTCTTAGGAATGTCTCACTTAAATCTGTCCAAACAACAGTCTAGTAGACATCCCGGGTATGATAAAGTTTGAAACATGAAATCATAAATTATAATATAATAAATAACTATAAATAATTATCAAAAATAATAATGTAATAGTAATAAAATGTATTCAATAATGTAATCAAACCAAAACACTGAAATTTGGTCAGTTGCAGAATTGTCGCTGTCGCCACTTTCAGTTTCTGCTGATAAATTTCCCCAAAAATCAGTATCACGCAATTCTGCAAATTATTCTTATTTACTATCGGTGTTTTCTAGCTGATCAAAAAACACTTTTGAAGTAAAGGGACACTTTTTGGTTGCTATGGACATTCTCATGTTTCCAGGCAGAAAGAATGATATATATATTATAAAAGTGCATGAAGGGCTCTGGGCAAACCACTAGGGACAAAGGGGATGTGAAATAATTTCATACAGCAATGTAATCTGTAAGAATACAGTGTACTGTATTTGTACTATATGTTTCACTATTCGAACTTCCTGCTGGTCTCCGTCCCCGCGTGACGCGACGCTCGCAGGGAACGGAGCCCGGCACACAGAGGTATCGGGCGGAGGGACAGACACGCTGACACCGCGGGAGGACATCGCTGGATCCAGGGGACAAGGTGAGTAATGCTGCCTGGATCCAGCAATGCAATCCTGAGTGTGGCTCGGGGTTACCGCTAACGGTACTGAAATTCCACCCCGAGCCACACTCGGGATTACCGCCAGGGAGGTTAAGAAAGAATTTAACACCTTCCAGAAACAGTTTACATAGCCAAACACCAGGCAGATACAAAAGATAAAGTCAGACCTGCAGAAGAGCAATGAACAGAGAGTCTGCATGACTAAAGGCAGGAACAGGTCAGAAAAGGGTTACATTTGGGAGCTCAGGGTATATGGGGGTGTATGTCTTACCTAATTGAAGCGTGAGATTTACATGGGCTGGGTGGTGCCACAAGGGCTGTTCAAGAAATGGATGCTGGGAATTTGAATCAGAAAGGTCAGGCAAAAAAGGAGTTCCCCATCCCCCCGTGCGATTGTTATTAGTCCAGGGTTGTTGGGGTGGGGGTTAGTATTATTTAAATGTATTAAAAGGATTTGTTTAACCACTTGCCGACGGCTGATCGGCAAATGACGGCGACAGAGTGGCTCTGTAACGTGAATCGCCGTCATACGAAGGCGGCCGCGATACAGAGCCTAGTGAGCGCGCGCACGCCGCCAGAGGCACGCGCTCACTGTGTTGGGGGGGCCAGGGAGCGGGTGCGGTGGCTTCGATTGCCGCCGGCTACCCGCGATGCCCCCCCCCCGGAGTGAATGAACGGAGGTCCGTGTATGTAAACACGGACCTCCGCTCTGTGTGAGGGGGAAGGGCTGTGATCACAGCCTTCCTGTACATGAAGGCTGTGACCACTTCCCTTCTCCTGTTAGGGCAGTCCCCCATACAGTTAGAACACACCCAGGGAACATAGTCAACCCTTAGAGCGCCCCTGCAGGTTAACCCCTTCACTGCCAATGGCATTTACACAGTAATCAGTGCATTTTTATAGCACTGATCGCTGTATAAATGCCAATGGTCCCAAAAAAGTGTCAAAACGTTCCGACATGTCCGCCCCAATATCGCAGTACCGCTAAAAATTGCAGATCGCCGCCATTACTAGTAAAAAAATAAATAAAATAAAAACCCCAAAAATGAATTCTCATCATCCGTAAACGCGACCACTTTTGCGCAAACCAATCAATAAACGCCGATTGCGATTTTTTTTATCGCAAATATGAGGAAGAATATAAATCGGCCAAAAACGGTGAAAAAAAATGTTTTTTTATATATTTTTTTTGGATTTGTATTTTAGCAAAAAGTAAGAAATTTGGGTTTTTTTGCAAAATTGTTGCTCTTCTTTTGTTTATAGCAGCGATCAGAAATGACGCAGAGGGGATCAAATACCACCAAAAGAAAGCTCTATTTGTGGGAAAAAAAAGGACGCAAATTTTGTTTGGGTACAACGTCGCACGACCGCGCAATTGTCAGTCAAAGCGACGAAGCGCCGAATCGCAAAAAGGGCTCCGGTCCTGAAGCTGGAAATCCTTCCGGGGCTGAAGTGGTTAAATGACTGTGGAGTCTTTGAAGCGTCAGTTAATACTTTAATTGTTACAAAACTGAGTTTCCCATCTGTGGTATCACACCTCCACTTGGTTATTGGTGGTTCTCCCAAGCTAGGTCCCATGGGGGGAAAAAAGTATGTTTGTGAGTTAAGAATGCCTTTGAGCCGGCTAGGGTGTGGCTGAGGACATGGGCAATGCTAGCTCTAATGGTGCCATTAAAGACACCCAAAGACCCTCTCCTGGTCACACTGTTGAAATTGTTTTATATTAATGTTATATGAATTATTTTGTTTCATAAATAAAATGCCTGCTGTGGCTGTTGAAATTCATGTTGTGCAATTTGTATTATTATTTAACTACTTCAATACCATGCCCTTTTACCCCCTTCCTGCCCAGGCCAATTTTCTGCTTTCAGTGATGTCCCACTTTAAATGACAATTGCGCGGTCATGCAACACTGTACACAAACTAAGTTTTTATCATTTTGTTCAAACAAATAGAGCTTTCTTTTGGTGGTATTTAATTACCACTGGATTTTGTTTTATTTTTTTGTTGAATAAATGAAGAAAGGCTTTGAAAATAAACACGTTTTTCTTTGTTTCTGTTATAAATTTTTTTGCAAATAAATAAACTGCAAATAAACTGTAGTGTATATTATTTAGTCTGTGTGAAAGTTATAGAGTCCATAAACTATGGTATATATCTGAAATTGATCTATCTTGGTGTACTGACGGATCTCATTTCTTGAGTTTATTCTCTCTTGAGAAGAAGAGGTTAAAGGGGGATATGCCCAACATGTGCAAATAAATAAGTGGTCCATATAGTGAACTTGGTGTTGAGTTATTCACTTTAAAGTCATTACAGAGGACAAGGGGGCACTCTTTACATCTACAGTAAAAATAAATCATCTCCAAATACAGAAGGGTTTCTTCACAGTTAGAGCTGTGAAAATGTGGAATATACTCCCCCCAGAGGTGGTTCTGGGCAGCACAGTAAAAAAGGCCTGGATTCTTTCCTTAATGTACATAACATAACTGAGTACTAACATTTACAGGTAAAGTTGATCCAGGGAAAATCCATTTGCCTCTCGGGGGATCAGGAGGGAATTTTTTTCCCCCGCTATAGCAAATTGGATCCATGCTTTGCTGGGGTTTTTTGCCTTCCTCTGGATCAACTGTGGGTGAAGGATTGGGTATATGGGATTGTATGGTAATATATATTTTTTCTTTTTTTTGGTTGAACTGGTGTCTTTTTTCAGCCTGGCTAACTATGTAACTGTGTAACTAAGTTTTGCTATATAATATTCATATCATTAGTGTGGTTAATAGGCTGCTTTTTTGCTGCCTAGATCTCCCTGTGCTATAGTCAGCAGACAATGTGCAGGCTTGGCTATTAGAATATCCAGTGTTTATTCATTATCTAACAATGCACATTTATGGCCAGCACAGGTGTGCAACTGTGGTCTGAGATGCTGAAACAGAGCAGCGTCTCATCTTTGCACAGATGCATATGTATGAGGTCGGTTTGCATACAATGAGAGCTGGCTGCATGCAAATGAATCAGCTTGATGGTGCTGGCTGCCCAAAGTACACTCATGTCGTTTCCAGTGTTCTGCGGCTCCAGAGGTGGGAAAGTAATGAGGATAAAACGCTTTTGCTTGCAGATAGCTGTCAGGTTTTATAAATGTCAGTTTGCCAAAACTGACATTTACAATTTTTAATAGATGAAAGTTTGTATTCCCGGATGGGTTTGAAATTGCATAGGAACATTTGTAAATCACTTTGCACACAGAAATGGTAGCACATACACATTTTTTATTTTATTTTATGACAAGCAAATATATTAACAACTTTAAAAATGAATATTAAAGTATTAGGTCCAGTCCAAGGTACAGAAATAAACATAATGGTGATAGTTTTGCCATATTTATCACATTTTAATTTAAATTTGGAAATGGGTTATGTATACATGGATAACCGTAAAAAGTTCATAGATAACAAATCCTATAAAAGGAAAAACACGTACAATGTACCGAACCATTTCAAGTTTTAAAAAGTTTCACACAGGTGCCATAAGGAGAGCCAGCATGAGTTCCTAAAGACTTATGAGCACTTTCTGACCCCTAGAGTAAAAAAAGATCCATTAAGCCATCAAGTGAATAAGGACTGTGGTGTTTGCGCTTCCTACTCTGTTCATTTGTTTTACTCCTACAGCCATCATGACACCTGCCTGGAAAAACACTTCTTGCAAAAGCTAATGCTAAAGTTTATGGAAGTTCTTCATAAGCATAAGAAGAATTTCTGTATGTTTTCCCCACAGGTACATTCCTTAAAGATGAACTCCAAGAAAAAAAACACACAACGAATGCAGCCCTGTATTAATTAACATGTCATGAAAAGTAGTATTTTAAAATGCAAGCAGAGTAACCAGATGAATTTGACTCTTGTAATCCCTGTACAGCAGAGCTCAGACCAAGGGAGGAAGAGCAGCACACGAATCATTCAGATGTTCTTTAGTGCTCATATGCTAACAAGGGACATCTTGATAGGGGAAGAGAGCAGATTGACAGGCAAGCTCAATGGTGTGCTGCTTTTCCTTTCACCTTCCATCATAGGTTGGGGTAGGGATACAACTTGTTAGGGTTATTCAAGTGCAAAGAAAAGGTTATTTAACCTGCCAAACAGAGCTGTAATATGTGCCAGAGATGTGCAAATTGTAGAAATGTATTTAACCAGTACAGATCTGCGCTATAGCTGAAAGACGGCTACAGCGCGTACCTGAATTGCCGGGGGGACGTCCATGGATGTCCGCCCCTTTGCGCGCTCTCCGCATGCACTCACAGCCAGCGGCAACGCTCTCTCGTGCCTGCCGCATGTTGCATGGGCGTGCCCACGGGTCGGGCGGACTCGATGTCCGCTGGTGACCCGCGATTGCCTAATAGAGAGGCAGAACGGGGCCAATTGCTTGGTCTGGGCCATAAACCATTTTAATACAGAAACATACTGTATGCCAAGTAGTGCAATTCACAACCACAGTGTGCAAGCATTTAACTTACAGGAAATAACTGTACAGGGCGGAATTTACTATTGGGCTTAGTAAGTGTGGCCTATAGGTGGTTGCGGGAAAGACACACATTTCTCCCCTTTAGAGTAGAGTTATGTTAGTCTAATACAAGATGTCCATTGTAACAATATAGTAAATCAAATTGGATAAAACAAGAATGTCTTCTTTTTAACAATAGTGATACCTGCAGATGGGTGTTACTTTGATTGCTACATGTTACATGCCTGCAACAACGCCATAAATAAATTCCCATAGTTTGTAAACACAATAACTTTTGTGCAAACCAATCAATATACGCCGTTTGCAATTTTTTTTTTTACCAAAAATATAATAGAAGAATATATATCGGCCAAAACTGATGAATATTTTTTTTTTTTTGGATATGTATTATAGCAAAAAGTAAAAAATATTGTTATTTTTTCAAAATTGTTGTTCTTTTCTTGTTTATAGCGCAAACAAATAAAAACAGCAGTGGTGATCAGATACCACCAAAAGAAAGCTCTATTTGTGGGGAAAAAAAATGATAAAAACGTTGTTTGGGTACAACGTCACACAACCGCTCAATTGTAATTCAAAATGCGACAGCAATGAAAGCCGAAAATTAAGTGCCCAGTAAGCAAGTGGTTAATTTGAGCATTCAACATTTTGCCTGGAGTTCAGTTTTGAGTTGTCACAGCTGACTAGTTATAATTCAAGTTGTAGAGAGACTAGGACAAGTCAAAGAAATATGGCAATATACAGTATATATATATATATATATATATATATATATATATATATATATATATATATTTATTCATGCGACAGTAAAGGTTTATAGTATGTTTCTGAACACTTGTGAGCACACTATAAAATAGGATTAAATTAAAGCGTATGTAAATCCAACATTTCATATTCTTGATATGTGCCTGCTGTACCATGTACTTCTATGAAAAAATTATCCTGTTTTCTTTGCATTGCTTCCTTCATGTGGCATCTCTAGTGTTCCTGTCAGTCCCTCAGCTTTCCTATCTAAAACTGACCACACTAAGCAGCAGAGCACATCATTGTCAATTCTCAAGCTGTGCTAAGAGCTCACTCTGCTCTCCTCCAATGATCAGACGTCTGCTGACACATCTCCCCTGCACAGTCTTTCACTGCTCACAGGGGGTTTCCGGCAAATGTAAAGCCTTTTCCCAGGTATGCTCTACTTTGTTCCACAATCACATTAAATTTACCCTTGCCTACCCTGCAATCCTTCTTACATATATGATATGTGCCTGCTGTACCATGTACTTGTTTAAAAAATATCCTGTTATCCTTGTATTGATTCCTATGTGAGAAATCTCTGTACCTACCAGTCTCTCTGATTTTCTATTAACCACTTGCCGACCGCCCACTGTGGCTTGACGGTGGCAAAGTGGTTCGTTATCGCGAAACGCCGTCACCTAACGGTAGCTGCAAGAACAAGTATAGTCAGTGCCAACGTGCTGCCGGGGGGGCAGGGAGTGGGTAGGGGGGACTCGATCTCCACCGGCTACCCGCGATGGCCCCCCCCCCGCAGTGAAAGAATGGAGGTCCGTGTATGTAAACACGGATCTCCGTTGTGACAGAGGGGGAAGGGATGTGATCACAGGCTTCCTGTATATGGAAGCCATGATCACTCCCCTCCCCCTGCCAGCCCAGCCCCCATACAGTTAGAACACACTGAAGGAACACAGTTAACCCTTAGAGTGCCCCCTCCAGGTTAACCCCTTCACTGGCAATGGCATTTACACAGTAATCAGTGTATTTTCATAGCACTGATCGCTGTATAAATGCCAATGGTCCCAAAAAAGTGTTAAAAGGGTCCGACATGACCGCCGCAATATCGCAGTACTGCTAAAAATTGCAGATCGCCGCCATTACTAGTAAAATATTTAAAAAAATAAAAACCCCATAAATTAATTCTCATCATTAGTAAACGCGGAAACGTTTGCACAAACCAAACAATAAGCGCTGATTGCGATTTTTTTTAACCAAAAATATGAGGAAAAATATAAATCAGCCAAAACCGATGAAAAAAACGTTTTTTTGGATTTGTATTTTAGCAAAAAGTAAGAAATATTGCTTCTTTGCAAAATTGTCACTCTTTTTTTGTTTATAGCAGTGATCACAAATTACGCAGAGGGGTCAAATAGCACCAAAACAAAACTCTATTTGTGGGGGAAAAAAGGACACAATTTTTTTTTGGGTACAAAATCGCACAACCGCGCAATTGTCAGTTAAAGCAATGCAGTGCCGAATCTCAAAAAGTGCTCTGGTACTAAACCGGAGAAATCCTTCCGGGGCTGAAGTGGTTAAAAACTGACCACACTAAGCATGAGAGCACACCATGGACAGTTCCCTAGCTCTCCTCCATTAATTAGACTTGTCCTGACCCCCCCCCCCACCCACACAGCCTTTCATCACTGGGAAGGTCAGTTTGCTGTTGCTTCTCCTCCCCCAGCTCTTATGCAACTGAGAACAGAGGGTATGTGATCACTTTTATATCTATGCACAAATGTTTTGTCTTTCATTTCTATTTTAAACTGAATGGGTTGTTTTACAAACTAATTAAAGTGGTTGTCAAGTAAATAAAAAACAAAACACCTGCAAGAGAAAGGCATAATGAGCTAGTATGCATTGCATAGATCGATGCTGTAGCTGCGGTCCCCGAGCAGCACTGTGGCCAGCAACATGCTGTTTCCATCGTCTTCCGGGATCCCAGGCTCCAACCAATCACAGTGCGGACTCCAATGTTGTGATTGGCAGGAGCCGCGCTGACGTCACTCCTGCGCTTGCACACGGGAGCCGTCATTTACGGCACACTTAGTGAAGAAACGGCCTTCACTGCGCATGTGCCAGTGATGTCAGCACATGCAGATACTGGGAATATCTCCTAAATGGTGCAAGTTTAGGAGATATTCCCGGGACCTACATGTAAGTTGTTTAGGTAAAGTTGATCCAGGGTGAATCCGATTGCCTCTCGGGGAATCAGGAAGGAATTTTTTCCCCCGTTATAGCAAATTGGATCCATGCTTTGCTGGGGTTTTTTGAAAGAAGTGATTCACACGGCATTTACTGCCGAGGGCACACGTTCGCGTCCTCACTGCAGTCGCGCCGAGGACGGTTAGTGTTGTAACCTCAGGCGTGACACTAACCAACCTCGGACCCTAGGGCCTTCTGCTACCTTTGTCGTACAACGACCGGTGTCACG
>BLSH010004906.1:380586-395090 GCA_018402905.1 Glandirana rugosa
GCGTGGGTCCCCGACACAAGATAACAGTGATATCATATCAGTGATATAATATCACTGTTCTGAAAACATCTGCAAACTGTGTGTGAAGAGTGAAACCATATGCATGCTCTTCTCTATGCTGTATTTTCAAACACACTACCCAGATGTTTGAAGAGCATGTGTATGGTTCCGCACCCGGTTTTAGGTAAAGTGTTCTATTCTATTTCCAGATGTATGAAGAACAGATGTAATGTGTGAAGAACATCTTTTCTAGGCAAACAAAAGATGTTGTGTGTGAATAACAGATGTGCAAGCATTAGCGGCAATAAGAAAAGTGACAGACTAAAAAGAAGTGTGAAGAACACTTCTTTTTAGAACACAGCCCCTGGGTGCGGTGGGTAGTAGCAGGCGTACTGTCTAGGGGACGGTCGCTCCGCTTTTGCAACCTGCTTCCTCTTTTGCTGTGCTGGTGCCTCTGTGTGACCACCACCTCTTTCTCCAAATTGCATATGTCACTCGCATGACCTTCATTCCATGTGGGGTCTAGGACCTCATCATCCTCCACATCATCTTCCACCCACTCTTCACCACTACCCTCCTTGTCAGTCTGCACACTATAGAAAGCCAAAGCAGTTGGCACCTCTGTTTTGTCATCATCAGAGACGTGCTGCGGTGGTGTTTCCATGTCCTCATCCTGAAACAGAAGTGGTTGATCATCGGTGCACTCAATGTCTTCCACTTTTGGGGCAGGGCTATGTGGATGGCCCACGGAATGAAGGCCAGCAGAGTCATAAATAAGCATAAGAGACTCCTGCATGACTTGGGGCTCAGACTGCTTGGATGACTTACAAGGGGCTGAGGTGAAAGACAGATGGCCATGGGGTTCAGTTGCAAACTCTGAGCTTTCAGCAAGGGACCGGGTGGGAGACAATGTGAAGGAACTGTAGGCATTGTCTGCCACCCAATCTACTATCGCCTGTACTTGTTCTGGCCTCATCATTCATTGAGCGGCATTCGGGCCTACC
This sequence comes from Glandirana rugosa, assembly GCA_018402905.1. NCBI lineage: Eukaryota > Metazoa > Chordata > Amphibia > Anura > Ranidae > Glandirana > Glandirana rugosa. The sequence goes on from BLSH010004906.1 coordinate 381,591, forward strand.
ATATAACATTGAAAGTTCTGTCGGCTACTCGCACCTGAGGAAGGTGTTTCACGTGTGCGTGTAGCTGGCACAGATCAACCACATCCTCTCCTTGCAACAGGAGCTTCACCGACACCACCATCATCAGCAGCACCAGCAGCACCACGACCACGTCAATTATTTGGCTCTCTCCTCATTCTGGATGCAAATGTACTATTTAGCACAAATTTATATATTTTTTTATAACGCTAATCTGTCCCTCACACCAGCAGCAAGATCCTCTCCCTACACTAGTATGAGATGATTTTATAATGCTAATCTGTCCATCACACCAGCAGCAGGAACCTCTCCCTACACCAGTATGAGATGATTTTATTATTTTTTTTCTTTTAATATTTTTTATTAACATATTCAGAAATGTACAAAGTAGAAATGATACACTTATTAAATGCAAGAGTGAACATTTCTAAGTACCAACAAAATTTCTTCTGACAATATGTATGCTTAGTTTGTAGGTAACCTATAGAAAACTAAAACTGTAGGTATTTTGTAATCCTTGGAAGAAGATAAGCCGTACATAAATTCTTTATGACAAATCAATGAATCGCAATAAGACTAATACTGGTGAAACTCCGAAATGAGGCGTACCGAAGCTCAACAATAAACATAAGCTATTGTAAACAATATATTAACATACTATCAGGGAGAAGGAGCCTTAGACGATAGTCACGGGGCCCGTGATTGGGGACAGACCACCCCCGAGGGATCACACTGTGCCCTGCCCACATGTTCAAGGGTTATCCGTCTCAGAAGGCTCTCTCCACTGAATCTAAAGCTCCGTTCTATTATGAGTCGATCTTATACCTAATCCAAATTTATTCCCATTGTGTACTGAGAAGACCCAGGTCCCCAAGGAGTTCCTCCTCAAGCCCAGGGATCACTTTTACAAAAGGTTAAATGGTGTAACCTATGTGGGCTGCCCACGGTTCCCAGATGTTCCTGAAAGCACTCAGTCTATCTGAGATAGTACAAGCTATTTTCTCCTGCGTCATCATCCATGTTATTTTCCACTTAGCTTGTTGGAAGGACACAGTTTGGGATTTCCAGTTTCTAGCTAGAGTTAGTTTAGCTCCTATTAATATAAATCTCATCAAAGTCTGAGTGCCCCTAGGCAATCCAGGGATATTCTGATTAAGTAGACCTATCAACAGGCTCTGAGGAATGTTAATCTTTGTAAATGTTCGCATTAGCCTAAATATAGCATTCCAAAATGTTCTAATCCTGGGGCATTCCCAGAAGATATGCAACAAGGAGCCTATAAGCCCACAGTTCCTGAAACAGAGAGGTGATGTCCCAGGGAACATTCTGGCCAACCTTTCAGGAACCAGATACCACCTTGTCATTATTTTGATGTTAACCTCCATCAGGGAAACATTATTTATGCTCTGGAGAGATTGTCAAAAAGTTTTGTGCCATTCCTCTAGATCCCAGTCAAGCACAAGGTCCCTCTCCCATTTGATCATATAGGGTGCCTTGTCTATGGGTTCTGCCAAGCCATCATAGATCAGTGAAATCCCTCCTTTTACGCCTAGTATCTGGGAACACCAGTGTTCATAGGGAGATACTGAAAAGTCTCTTGACTTGTCCGGATGCAAGGAATTAATGAAATGTGAGATTTGGGTGAGCCTGAATCGTTCTGAGGGGGGCATCCCTAATTTATCTATGCAGTGTTTAAGGGACAAAGCCCCACTTTGACTGAAGTGTCCAATCCTGTATAGGCCTTTGTTAAGCCACCAGCTGAAAGCCCTAACATCTTCACCAGGGGGAACATCGGATTGTTAAACAAATGTGAGAGTGGCCTCCAAAAGGAGGTAATCTTATTTTGTTTTACTACCCTGTCTTGGATATTTAGGGAGTGAGATAAGGTAGGGGCTAAGACCGGGGGACGGAGTCTAGGCTGACACCATGCTAAATAGTCCGGGGTATGTCTAGGGATGGCCTGCCTCTCTATCGTTACCCAATCTGGCTTAATGCCCCTGGAATATATGATAGAGATTTGGATCAACTGTGCCGCTAAATAATACCGCCACAGTTGAGGGAGCACTAAACGTCCTTTCCTTTTAGGTCTAAATAAGACTGCTTCCGAGAAACGCCGCCCCTTATTTCCCCAAATGAATCTATTCACAGCTTTCTGTAACGGGTGGAGTTGTTGTTTTGTTATAGGAATCGGTAGGGAACGAAAAAAGTAGAGAATTCGAGGCAAAAGAGTAATTTTAATGGCATGTAATCTGCCCAACCATGATAGGCCCAATGATGTCCATTGTGAAAGGTCAGAAAGTAATTTTTTAAAAAGTGGAGGGTAATTATATTTATACAATGTGTCGAAAGAGGAAGATAAGTTAATTCCCAAGTAGGGTATATGAGTTTTGGACCACTCAAAAGGGAAATATTTTTCTAGTTGAGTTAGGACCGTGTTAGGTACACTCATTAATTGCCAGGGATTTAGCTAAGTTTACCTTCAAACCCGATATATTACTGAATCTATCTAATAGCTGCAACAGATTAGGTGTGGAGGTTATCGGGGATGTAATAAATAAGAATAGGTCATCCGCGAATAATGCGCATTTATGTAAGGTTTGTCCACATTTAACCCCCTTAATGTCTTCGCTGTCTCTCACCGCTATAGCTAGAGTTTCAATCCCAATTGCGAATATAAGGGGGGATAAGGGACAGCCCTGTCTAGTTCCTTTTTCTATTTTGAAAGAGGAGGAAAGCTGACCACAAAATCTAATGTGTGCGTTAGGTAGATTGTATAGTGCTGATAAAGTCTTGATAAAATTTGGGCCGAATACCCATCTATTCAAGATTTTAAACAAATACTCCCAAGACACGGAATTGAAAGCCTTTTGGATGTCTATCGATAGTAAATACCCTACCTGTGGAGACTGTCCGTTCCATCCCGACCTCAACACCGAGATGATGTCTATCGCTCTTCTCACCTGGTCCGGCCCCTGCCTGCCCGGTATGAAACCCACCTGGTCTTTATGGATGTATTGTCCAATAAATTCTGTAAGACGATTAGCTAGAATTTTAGTCATTATCTTCAGATCATTATTAATCAATGATATAGGTCTATAGTTGCAGGCTTCACTAGGGTCCTTCCCCGGTTTGGGAATGACTGAAATAAAGGCAGAATTGCTTGAACTGTCCAGACTTTGGCCTTCATGTAAAGAGTTGAAGAGCCGGACCAGGTGAGGAGCCAGGACATTTGCAAATGATTTATAATAGCGGTTCGAAAAACCATCCGGGCCCGGAGCGGACTTGGATTTTAAGTCTTTTATCACCCGAAGAACTTCCATTTCAGTGAACCGGGATTCCATTATGTCTCTATGTTCTGTCGATAGGTGGGGAATGTCAACTGTGTCCAGAAATGCACTTAATTTTGGCCTGTTTAATGGGGTTTTGTTCTCATATAATTTAGAGAAAAATTCCCAATATGTATCTAAAATAGTCGGGAGATTCTGGGTTAAGACCCCAGAACGCGTTTTCATTTTGGGGACAGATAGGACCTTATATTTGGGTGTTAATCTTTTAGCTAATTGTGTGCCCATCTTATCTATGGTATAATATAAGCGACCTCCCGACCAGTCCAGATACTTCTGTGCTGAGGAAGTTAGAGCCAGATTTAAGTCTAATTTAGCTTTATCAAGATTGGATAGGGTGTCCTTGGTGGGGTATCGTTTGTGGACTTTACTCGCTTTGTGGTACTTTTCTTCCAGAAGCTTTATGTCTATTTGACGTTCCCTTTTAATTTTGGATCCCAACTTGATAAAAGCTCCCCTAATGACAGTTTTGTGTCCTCCCCAAAGAGCATTGGCTGAGACTTCCCCCGTGTCATTTATTTTAAAATTAATTTCTTGTTCAATTAGAGCGCAGTGTACTGGATTGTCTAAGAGAGATTAATTTAGCCTCCATGGAGTGGGACCTTTTCTAACAATAGAGGTATCCAACCTAAATACAACCATAGAGTGGTCTGACCAGGCCATATCTCTAATTGTGGCCTTAGAAATTTGGGGAACCTCATTCGTAGGGACAAATATGTGGTCAATTCTGGCATATACTCGGTGTGGAGCTGAAAGGTGTCTGTAGTCTTTAGTCGTAGGATTCTTTTCCCTCCATATATCAACCAACTCTGCCGAGTGAAAAGATCTGGCTATTTTATGACTTTGTTTCAGGGGTCTTTTACAGCGCGGTTGACCTAACGAAGATTTGTCAAGCATGGTGTCAAATGCCACATTAGAGTCTCCCCCCAGTACCACCCTGCCTTCTAGAAGGGGTGATATAGTACTGAGCATTTTGGAGAAGAAGGAGGCCTGTCCTTTGTTGGGAGTATAGTATGACACAAATTAATATAGTTGGCCTTCTATCTCTCCCTTAACTACGATGTAAAATCCCTCTTCATCTCTAACTATTTGAATGACTTTAAACCTTAATCTTTTGGAAAAAAGAACCGCCACCCCTCTTTGCTTCATATCTGTGCTTGCTAGAAAAAAGAATGGGTAGTGCTGGTGAAGATTTTTCGGGTTAAAGCTCTTAGGAAAATGAGTCTCCTGTAGGAAGAGTACATCAATATTTTGGTTGTGGTAATTTTGGAATGCTTTTCGCCTTTTTTATTGGCGAGTTCAGGCCCTGTGCATTGTGTGAGCCCAGCAATATAGGCTCTTTAGGATTAACCGTTATACTAGCCGCCATTGAGTTGGAAAAGACAAGGCACCATATATTGACCCACCTCACTGTCATATGAATTGAACTCACGTCTGACCGAGACCTTTCGACAACAGCACAAAGGGACTTGACTAGATGTAGTGGAACTCCCGGGCGACCAGGGGTTGATCCCTAGGAATGGGTGACAAAGACAACAATGGGTTATATGGAACATTAATTGAGAGTGGCAATAAGAGAAATAGGAGAGAGGAAGAAGAGAGAGAAGTACTAGGTGTAGAGAGCAAGGAAAACAATATAAGATCATTATATAAAACTGCAAAATATTTGAGCTTGTGGGGTATAAGTCCTGAAAAGGACATATCCTGTGAAAGAGAAACTGGGTTAACCCGATTCCTCTTAATATGTCGTCTGAAGAGATCTACTAAATGTACAACCCAATGGGGTTGCAATTCCGACACCCACATGGGGAAGTGTATCCTCTGATGAGTACCGGAAGAGGAGCATGTTGCTCCGCTCAGACTAGGAGGACCCCAGCCAAAATATTGGAATCAATCTGAATCCCCAGAAAAACAAAAAACAAAAAAGAAAACCTTAACACGTGATAACCATATAAGAACTACATCCCATAGGGGATATGACCAACATTGATTATAAAGAAAAATAGAGAAATTCTCTAAACCCCCCATATTAATTAGATCTCTGAAAAACGATCAATAATAGTTCTGCCCATAGTCAAAGAGTACCAAGTCTGCTTTCTTGTAATAATAGCGTATGGCCCGAAAAAAAACTTGCCAAAAACAAAAGAGAAAAAAGGGGGGGGGGGGAGTACAGTGCTTCTCAATCTGCAAAAGTGGGAAGCTAAGCCCTTGTTATTCAACCTAAGGAAATAAACCTCCCCTTGATCCTGTTGGGTTAAGAGGGTGAAGACAAGAATGCTCAGCAAGCATCTTATAAACTGGTGGGTCACTCAGCATGTTTGCCTGTCTTTGGTTCTTTCTTTAGTCCAAAGATATTAATATTCAGCGTTGCGGCCTAGAGTCTCTTTGCCTCTTGGATTTCTGTTTGTTCCAGAGTGGGTTGATTGGGCTGCCGGGAGATGGTCTTTTTGAAGAGGAGTGACGTGTCTCGGGGGTTGAGAGATCCATAGGGTCCTGGTCGATAATACCAAGATCTTTCAATAGATTTTCCCCTTCCTGAAGTGTAGTGAAGCCATGGGCCTTGCTCTGGAAAGAAAAATTTAGCTTGAATGGAAATTACCACCAGTATTTCAACGCTTTCTGAGAGAGGATCCCCAGAAGTGGCTTCAGGTTCCTCCTTTTTTGTATGGTGGCTGGCGAGAGGTCCACAAAAAGTTGTATATTGTGACCTTGGATTGCCAGAGGGCCCGCTGAACGTGATTTCTTCATGATAGCTTCTTTAGTAGAGTAATAATGGGGTTTAATTATAATATCCCTGGGGAGGCCATCCTGATGTGGTGGTTGCAGTGCTCTATGTGCCCTGTCCAATTCCAAAGCATGAGGGGGAATGTCTGCTAAGAAGTCTTTTATAAAGGATTTCACTACAGCATGTATCTCCACAATATTTTCCCGGCAGTCCTCTGATGCAAAAGTTGTACCTTCTGCTGCGGTTCTCATCATCAATTTTAGACAGGGCCCCATCAAGTTGATCTTGCAACAACTGTAGGCAATGTGTATTCTGATTAACTCTTGCAATCGTTTCATCACAGGACTGCTCAATTGCATCAATCCTGGCTCCAATGTTAGCTAGGTCTGCTTTAATAGCAGTAGTGATTTGTGTTACATTCTGTGCTAACCCAGCTACTAACATTTCTGAGAAACGATTAAGTAAGTGACCCATATCTGAAATTTGACAGTGAGTTCCTGTGTCAATGTTGTCTTGATGTAGTGGGCCTAAGGGACTGAGTATTGTGGAAGGAGAAGAGATGTCTCCCATTACCCTGTCCAGCAAGGATTCTGTAGAGGCAGGGGAGCATCTATCAATCTGTTCAGCATTGTCCCTGGGGAATCTGGACTTCTTTGGCTGATACATGGGCTCACCGCACCTTCAGGATATCTTGAGGCTGCCTCCTTCTCCCCTCCAGGCTGCATTGCGGTCGCCATCTTAGATTTGTTAGGCCTCTGCTCTGAGAAGACGAGCTGTCTATTCACCTCCTGCCTCGCTCCAACCTGGCGCTCCTCAGCCATAAAGATGTTCCAGCTCCATTCCCCTCTCAGATGGTTAGCTGGCCGGGGGTTCGGTCGCGCTGTTTGAGGCTCGGGGGTCCTTTCCCAGTCCGAGTGGTGCGGAGCTCCGAGGAATAACGTCGTTCCCTGAAGCCTGCGCATGCGCACTCTCCCAATAGGAGATGATTTTATAACGCTAATCTGTCCCTCACACCAGCAGCAGGAACCTCTCCCTACACCAGTATGAGATGATTTTATAATGCTAATCTGTCCCTCACACCAGCAGCAGGAACCTCTCCCTACACCAGTATGAGATGATTTTATAACGCTAATCTGTCCCTCACACCAGCAGCAGCATCCTCTCCCTATACTAGTATGAGATGATTTTCGAAAGCTAATCTGTCCCTTACAGTAGCAGCAGGATCCTCTCCCTATACTAGTATGAGATGATGTGACATGCAGCACTATGCGACTCCAGCTTATATAGAGGCGGGGTCACATGATGCACTGGCCAATCACAGCCATGCCATTAGTAGGCATGGCTGTGATAGCTTCTAAGGGCAAACGAGTGAAGCGCTTGTTGATTGGCTGCCCTGTAGCTATTCAAATGGTGCGAAAAAATACCCAAACCCCGAACCCAGACTTTCTCTCTAATGTCCGGGTTCGGGACACGGACACCCTAAAGTCCGGTACGAACCCGAACTTTACAGTTCGAGTTCGCTCAACTCTATAGGGAGGTTTTATTTGGTTTGTTAAATGTAGTTTTATGCCATGAGGTTTATGCCATGCCTGGATCACTGTTCTGTTGTTTAAAATTAATATTTTTATTCATGCTGTACTTCCAGCCTTCTGCAGCTCCCATACATGGAAATATTAGTCTCATTTATCCATCCCTCTCTTCATATTACATTCACAGATTCACCATGTATTCTGTGAATCCTCTAAAGACAACAGTTAACCCTCATATAATCGCCAACAATAACCTTGAACCTCAGGAATATTTTTTACTATTACAGCAATACATTTTCTTTATAAGTAGAATCATTGTAATACTAGCAGAATAAATATGTTATAAAATTAGGCATTATGCACAGTGAGCCAAATTGTAGATACCTTTTCTCTCTAAAAGTATAAAGCATAGTCCTAAAAAAAACTAAAGATACGCAAAGCTATAGCAGGAATATTTTGTACTGATAAACCATCAGAAATTGGTATGTGATAAATACAGTATCTTACTGATTATTACTATTTTACAGCTATGCCTTTCATAATACTATCTATTATAAAGAATTAAGTAACGGCTTTAGAAAATGAACACCACAGCCAATCTGTATTATATACAACTGGGATGCTTATCCCCTATTATACTATAATCATGTTATTATAACATTTAAGGTAATTATAATTTTTTTGCTTCACATTTAATTTTAGCATTATTCTCCAGTTGTTAGAAGACACATCCCAGATGAGAAATAGAAATGTTTCAAAATCTCCTAAAAACCACACAATTCTGTCTCTCATAAAACAATATTTTTTTATTAAATATATTTTTACATTTTTTTCCAGCACTTCAAAAATATAGCTTGCAATATCAGAATTCATTATGCTTACATTCACAGAGCTCTGCACCACTGAGAGATATAGGAACTATTAGACATTGAACCATAGATATGTATTGGTATTCAGCCAGATGTAATTACCCTGCAGCTCTAACTTTAGCCTTTAATTTAAATTTTTTCACAGAAATGATCATCTGCCACCTCACCACATACATACATACATCTTGCAGTTTTCTAGCCCAGAGATTCTCACCTTCAGTCCTCAAGTACTCTCAACAGGCCATGCTTTGGGAATTTATCCTTAGATAAAATAGCTGTCATAAATATTAAGCCATTGACATTCATTTAAAGGACCTGTGCAAGGTGAAGAAAATCCTGAAAACATCAGTGCTTTGAGGGTACTTGAGAATTGGACCGAAAGCCACAAAGGAGGATTGTGCTGTTTTGCTCTTTAGTTGAAGGAAGCTGAATGATATGAATGTGTGTGATAATTCCATGGTATTTTATTTAGATTGGTCCATATAATTTTCATAGAGCAGCAGTCATTTTGTTCAACCCATTCTTTGTTTGATGAGTTTTAATATATGTTGGGTTTTGAGACAACACCTTTCATAATGGTTGCCAATCACTGTGGTACCATGGCCCATTTTAATAACGTTCTGCCTCCTGGGACGACCTTCAGCTGAATGCCTCCTCTGCGCTTTGACATTTCTTATATGGGTAAGGGGCAGGGACCTGGCTATGTCATCCGGTGGCACTGCCCCCTTCTGACATCAAGGACTGGTGCCTGCTGGGCCTGTGACATCACAAAGGGGCAGAGGAGGCATTTGGTGGGAGGCCATCCCAGGAGGCAGAGTGCTTTTCTTTTTTTTCTTTTTTCGGCGGGCAGGTCGGTGGGCGGTGTGATTTACGATGGGTTTACATCGAGGAACACTATTTTTTTTTCTTTTTTTAATTAAGGATTTGTCAAAAACTTGTCTCTTGTGTTTATTACATTTTGTACACTTTTTTGCTGAATGGGGAGGGGTATAATGTTCCCAATACATATTCACATGGGGGGCAGGATCTGGGGGCCCCCTTGTTAAAGGGGGCTTCCATATTCCAATAATCCCTTGGCTTGCAGATCCTCACAACCACCAGCTGTGAGGATGAAGCCCTTGTCCCCATCAACATGGGTATAAAGGTTCTTTCGTGTGGGGGAGCAAAGCCCCCCGCCCAAAGCACCCACCCCCCATGTTGAGGGCATGTGGCCTGGTATGGTTCAGGAGGAGGGGGGCACTCGCTCATCCCCCTTTTCCTGACCTGCCAGGCTGCATGCCCAAATAAGTGTCTGGTATGGATTTTGGGGGGACCCCACACCATTTTTAAAAAAAATATTGGTGTGGGGTTCCCCTCCACATCCATACCAGACCCAAAGGGCCTGGTATGGACTGGGGGTAACCCCATGCCCTTGTTTTCTTTATTTTTTAGCCGGCACTTTTTTTTTTCAGCTGTCAGTGAGGAAACCCATTGACAGCTGATGACTCATTGGTTGTTAAGGACACTGCAGCTGACTTCTGGCCCTGTTCCTTAACAAACAGCTACACTGCACACTGATTGGGCAAAACGTTTTCCAATTGGTGCTCAGAATGCACTGTGCAGTGCTCAGTGCCTTGCAGGGTGTTTGTCGGGGCAAACACCCAGAGAACACCCTGCAAATTTGGGTGTTCAGCGAATGCCAAACATGCAAATGTTTGGCTTGAAATCTTGCTCGGGCCGAACCGTTCGCCCATCCCTAATCTTTAACAGGGACAGTTATCATACAGGGACTCAGAACAGAAATTAGCAAGAAGCAAAGACTAGGCAAATTCACCAGGTATAAGAAATAGGCTAGCCAAGTACTGGAACTAGAAGCAATAGCCAGAAACTCTGGAACAAACAGATAATTTCAAAGTCATTATATCATCATCTGCCTGTTTCCATCCAGCGGACCGGATCGGATCAGATGTCCGATGACATCCGCCACTCAATAGAGAGCTGTGGATGGTCGATTGGGTCTGCCTGAAAAACTGAAAGGCAGACTTGATCGGTCCATAAATGTGAAAGGGGCCTAAAAAGCTACAAACCATAGGCAAATAGCAGACATGAAACAGGCGAGGAAGGGCAGAGCAGAAACAAGTACAGGTGAGTCCAGCAGCTATCACCATGGGTAATCACTGGCTCTGCAGACAGCCACGGATATCTGTCACTGAAATATACAGGGCCCAGTGGTCGCAGTTAGCCGCTTACAGGTGGCTGAAACAGTGAGTAGTAACAGTAAATTAGTAGACTCCTGACTCTGTCATTTGCACCAGCACTAATCACCTGTATGAATGTAGCCTTACAAGTTATAGGAAACCCTTGCATGCACACTCATAGGCAGGTAAAAAGAATAGAAAAAATGCCAGCTAATGACAGATTCGGCCGCTTTACTTTTGTTTGTATACAAATGGCTAGGGATTTCCCTCATCTATGCCTGTTCCCTATCCTGACTGGAGGTTTGATATAGATATTTAGATGTTAATGGGGGACTGTCATACACACACAAAGAAAAAAAGTGCTATGGGGTTTCACCTAAAAATGCATACCAGACCCTTGTCCTCGATTAGAGTCTGACATTAATGTCAAGGGGTCTCCATTAACAAAAACACATTTTAAAAAAGAGCAATTCCCATAAAATTCAATAATTCAAGCAAATGTGGGATCCTTATAAAAAAACAGGCCAGAAAAGGAGGATTAGAACAAGGGCCTCCACAACCATGGCCCACAATGTAAGTCCACTAGGAATCATATATTTTAGTGATACAGATGCACATCAATCATAATGAACTTCTCACACCAACCACCAAAAATCCTGCCAACAGCTAACACAATTCACTCACAGTCAGAGTTTTTATTTTCCCTTTTCGACAGATCTGTGGGCATCGTTCCTTGTGGTTGGTGTGCATCTGTTTTACTGGATGACATGATTACTGCCAGTGGAACTAGGGAAGGCAACATATAAGTATATTTAACTTCAGCTTTAAGGGGTAAGGCTGCCCTGTTATAACATATTATGAGTAGAGATTCCAATTATTACAGATGCCCTTTGGTAATTAGTTCTTAAATAATTAAAGCACTTCTGTGAACCTATGAATCCCTTTACGTTTTATAGGAGTTCAGATGAGAGATTGAAATATCACGGCCCTGTACTTTGTGAAAGGGTTCTTCCATAAATGAAGTAGATTATTTTTACTTTCTGTGTCAACATGAATGGGCTGGTAACATTAGCTATCATTAGCCCTCAGCCTTAATGGAACTAATTCTGTATACACTTTTTTCTGCTTGTTGTACACCATCAGTAGAAAACTAATGTGTATCTGCTTTTATCAAGAAGCAAAGGAAAAAACATTTAGCAATTCCTGTGAAATAGGCAATGTAAACAGACAGGCCAGATAATGACAGAAAACCTAATTTAGTCAGCTGGTTTTAAGACCCAATCCATATAATAAAATAAAATATAATTAAATATAATTGGAAAAAGATATATTTGGCACATATCTGGCACTAAGGATCCATGGGGCATATCAAGCCAGAGCTCCTATAATGATTAAAAAACTTTTAAATATCTTACTTATAATCTGTTTTTCTTTTCCAATATTTTACATTTGTTTTTGAAACAGCTTTACAACATACAAAAGATGTCATATGTGCTTTTGCCCTGTATGTTCTCAAACAACGTGACACAAGCTTTTGCGTAGCACATATTCCGGATCAGCATCATTAGACAGAACCATTTCTCATGTGCCCAAAATGAAATGAGATGGCAATATAAGATGAAAATTAGGAAAACGGAAACCAGTGTATCAAAAGAGTTTGCAACAACCATGACCATGCTAATGTGAGCTGCAGCCCACATGGATAGATGCCGGAAAACATAAAGAAAAGGAAGAAATTGAAGGAAAACAAGAAGAAAAGAGGGAAGAAAGAAAGGACAAGAGAGGGTGTGCGGAGAGATGTATCCTATTTCTTCAGTCTTTCATTTTATACAATGTTCTCTTGAAATGTAATATATTCAAGAGTCCCATATTTTCCCAAATAAATTAATTTTATCCTTTAATGTCGCCAACAGATTTTTTATTTATTATTATCCATAATATCTTGCAATTGTTATCTTAGCTGCTAAAAATATGAATGAAATCAACTTTTTGGTATGCTTCATTACCTCCTCTAATAGGCAGCCCAGTAAGGCTTGCAATGGGACGTTTTTGAGATTCATCTGTGTCAAGGAGTAGATAAAGTTATAGACTCAAATCCAGAATCTCATAACCTTCAGACATGTCCACCATATATCGTAGTCCGTACCCTTCTGTCTCATCCCCTAAAACACTTTAGGCGCCTTTAACATATGATGTGTTTTTTGTGGGTACCATATAACAATGTTACAACACTTGTTGGCGTCAATTATAGAGATATTTATAAGAGGTTTTGGGGACTTTTGAGCCAGGTTGTGCCACTCTTAGGTCCTTGACCAGGTCCCACTCCCACTTTACCATATAAGGCAATTTGTCCAGTTTTAAAGTAAGAATAGAATATATCACTGAGATATGGCCTGGGATCTTGTTAATCTGTTTGCATACCTGTTCCATTCAGGACATAGTAGTCACATCAGAGTGATGTGTTAGTGTGTGTAGGAAATTCTGTATCTATACATAACAGGAATGTTCAGTGACAGGTAGTTAATGATTATTTTGGGACTTACCTTGTCCATACGTTTGTCTAATTGTTCTAGGGTCCGGTATAGAGTCACTATATAAGATAAGAATGAAATTTTGACCTGTTTAACGGAATATACCATTTCACCCTCACCCTGGACCAGTTCCTGGATTCTCACCGTGTTGGACCGAGTTTTCAGGGGTTTTGGAGAATATTTATAGAGATATTAACTGCGGTTGTTCACAACATTGTAACAATATACCATGGGTGTTTTTTGTGTAGTATACAATTTCCGCGGATTTCACAAAATCCCCTACTCTGTCTTCCCATGCCTGATGCTA
>BLSH010004907.1:24212-38081 GCA_018402905.1 Glandirana rugosa
GTGGGTGGGTCGGTAGTAGTCGGTGGGTGGTGGGTGGGTCGGTAGGTGGGGGGTGGGTAGGAGTGGGTTAGGTAGGAGTGGGTGGGTGGGTAGGTAGGTAGGTAGGTAGGTACGAGTGGGTAGGTAGGTAGGTCGGTACGTACGAGTAGGTGGGGGATGGCTGGGTGGGTGGTGGGTGGCTGATGATGGCTGGGTGGGTGGTGGGTGGCTGATGGTGGCTGGGGGGTGGTGGGTGGGTGGTAAATAGATGGTGGGGGGGAGTGTTTTGTTACTAGGCAGCGCTGTGGGCATTGCACATTGCCCACAGCGCTGCTGCACATCTTCTCTCCCCCCTCTCTCCTCTCACACTGCACCGATCGGTGCGGAGAGGAGAGACAAGCCGGCGCTTCCGCCGGCTTGTTTACATGTGATCGCGCCGTCATTTGACGGCGCGATCACGTGGTGAAAGGCCGCGCACAGCGCCCATTCACCCCGATCCGTGATCAGTCGGGTCCCCCGGACCCGACGGTCACGGATGTTCCCGTGTGCGCGCCCCAGGGGGCGCGCGGGAACCGCGATTCTGGGAAGACGTCAATAGACGTCCTCCCAGAATTAAGCAACCGCCCTGTAGACGTCAATTGTCTATGGGGCGGTTGTTAAGCGGTTAAAATAATTTTCCCTTTTACATAACTTTACTGTTATCACTGTAGGGGACCACTAGCGCCCATGTGATAGCATATAGGTGACAGGTTCTTTTTATTGTAGCTCCTACCCTGTACTGCATTGCAGTTGATGGAACACAGATCATGTTCCATCAACTGCTTCCCCAGGCACAGAAGCTGATGAATGAGAGCACTAGACCAAGAAGTTACGTCATACAAATCGCTTCCTGGTCCATTCGCAGGTGGTGGGAATGGATGTTCATTGCAATCCTGCCACCCCACACCGCAACACCCACCATGACTGCACAAGGCCTGCAGGTGGGACAGCAGTGTCTGATATACATGGTGGGGGGGTAGTGCGGTGGTTGACACATTGTGGTAGTTGTGAAAGTGATCAGGCAGCTTCAAAGCTGCTCGTATCACTTCCCCATGAAAGCCGACAGTTGGATTTACAGATGTAAACACATGGTATAGCAGCTGGGAGTGTGTTTAACCAGTTCTGTACTGGCTCGCGTACATTTACTGCTGCAGTGTGGCTCTATTCCGCAAAATCACTGTCTACAAACAGCGATCGTGGGCATGGCTAGGGGGCGCACACGCGAGCCCCCAGTGTGGTCACAGCGATCCAATTCGCTAGAGGACCGTTTACTTTACAGGAATAGACCAATGATTTTTGGTCTATTCCTGTTGATCGGTCCTAGCGAATGGGATGCCTCCCATGTAAACACGGACAGGGGAAGTGATGTCATCTTCCCTCTCTGCATCCTTTTCTGTTGCTGAGAGGAGAGAGAGTCATCAAAATGTGAGTTGCACCAACACTACACTAACACCAGTACACATAGGCACACTTTTAACCCTTTGATAGCCCCCTGATCGCCCCCTAGTTAACCCCTTCACTTCTGTCACCCCCTGTCACTGTGTCACTGCTCAGATCGTTCACTGATCGCTGTACTTGTGACCCTTGTGCCACTAATCAGTGTTAGGGAAGGTAGTATTAGGCCTAGGTAGGTGTAAATACCCCCCCAATAAAGTTTTTAACCCATTGATTGCCCCTTGTCTCCTGTGATCACTGTATAAGTGTCATGGGTGACGCTAGCTAGTGTACAGGACGCCAAGGGTGGGTCCTGGATGGGTATATGCTATATAGCACCGATATTTGGTTTATGGTCCCTTTAAAGAAAGGTGGTAGTGTTCAGGGGGTCACCCGAGAGGGGTGAGAAGTTCCGGGAATAGCAAGATAACAGGGAGGACTGACTCGCAGTTCTCCCTACATTGATAGAGAGGTAGTAGGGACCCGGAATTTCGGAGGCCCTGAAGTGATCTTCGGGTGGGATAGGGCCTCCACCCTGATTATACCTTTTCATGTGACAACACTGAAGAAATGGCACTTTGCTACAATGTAAAGTAGTGAGTGTACAGCTTATATAACAGTGTAAATTTGCTGTCCACTTGAAATAACTCAACACACAGCCATTAATGTCTAAACTGCTGGCAACAAAAGTGAGTACAAACCTAAGTGAAAATGTCCAAATTGGGCCCAAAGTGTCAATATTTTGTGTGGCCACCATTCTTTTCCAGCACTGCCTTAACCCTCTTGGGCATGGCGTTCACCAGAGCTTCACAGGTTGCCACTGGAGTCCTCTTCCACTCCTCCATGATGACATCACGAAGCCAGTGGATGTTAGAGACCTTGCGCTCCTCCACCTTCCATTTGAAGATGCCCCACAGATGCTCAATAGGGTTTAGGTCTGGAGACATGCTAGGTATTCCATCACCTTTACCCTCAGCTTCTTTAGCAAGGCAGTGGTCATCTTGGAGGTGTGTTTGGGGTCATTATCATTTTGGAATACTGTCTCATTATGGAATACCAGTCTCTGAAGGGACGGGACCGTGCTCTGCATTCATGGTTCCCTAAAAGAACTGTAGCTCCCCAGTGACGGCAGCACTCATTCAGCCCCAGACCATGACACTCCCACCATCATGCTTGACTGTAGGCAAGACACACTTGTCTTTGTACTCCACACTGGTTACCGCCACACATGTTTGACACTATCTGAACCAAATAAGTTTATCTTGGTCTCATCAGACCACAGGACCAGGTTCCAGTAACCCATGGCCTCAGTCTGCTTGTCTTCAGCAAACTGTTTACGGGCTTTCTTGGGCATCATCTTTAGAAGAGGCTTCCTTCTGGGATGACAGCCATGCAGACCAATTTGATGCAGTGTGCAGAGTATGGTCTGAGCACTGGCAGACTGACCCTTTTAACCTCTGCAGCAATGCTGGCAGCAGTCATATGTCTATTTCCCAAAGACAACCTTTGGATATAACGCTGAGCACATGCACTCAACATGGCGAGGCCTGTTCTGAGTGGAACCTGTCCTGTTAAACCACTGTATGGTCTTGGCCACCATGCTACAGCTCAGTTTCAGGGTCTTGGCAATCTTCTTATAGCCTAGGCCATCTTTATGTAGAGCAGCAATTCTCTTTTTTAGATCATCAGAGAGTTCTTTGCCATGAGGTGCCATGTTGAACTTCCAGTGACCAGTATGAGAGAGTGAGAGCAATAACACTAAATTTAACACACCTGCTCCCCATTCACACCTGAGACTTTGTAACACTAACGAGTCACATGACACCAGGGTAGGAAAATAGCTAATTCGGGCCAATTTAGTCATTTTCACTTAGGGGTGTACTCACTTTTGTTGCCAGCAGTTTAGACATTAATGGCTGTGTGTTGAGTTATTTTGAGGTGACAGCAAATTTACACTGTTATACAAGCTGTACACTCACTTCTTTACATTGTAGCAAAGTGTTATTTCTTCAGTGTTGTCACATGAAAAGATAGAATAAAATATTTACAAAAATGTCAGGGGTGCACTCACTTTTGGGAGATACTGTATATATATATATATATACATTTTATAGGTTTTAACCCTCGATCGCCCAGCGGTGACCTCAGTTAGGTTTTTGCGTGTGTTAAGGTCAGCGTAAACACCAGGCAAGGCCAGTTAGTTAGGTGCTCTGACATGCATACACACACATTAGATAGGTGTTAGATATTAATGCAGTATCTTATCACATCAATATCTGATCTGATCAGATCTATATTAGCATCCCCACTAGATTAGTGTTCTAAGAAAACGCGGTGTTATTGGGATCAGCCCAGATACCTGCTAGCACCTGCGTTTAGCCCCTCCGCCCAGGCCACTCAAGTGCAGGATCAATAGAACGCTGACACTTACCAAACACAATATTCATATCTGCAGTGTTCGCAGAGATCACGGCCTATCCCTGCAAAATCTGACAGTGATTTTGGTAGCGACTTGAAATAGGCTCTGACAACCAGGTGCATTTTTTGCCTGTGAGTCACACTAGTGTACCAATAAATGTAGAGGCCAACATGCCAAATCCGAAGTACACTAGTGAAGAGGCCTATACCTCGATGGGGAAGCCTCACTGTCAGAATCAGGCTCAGTATACAATCCCGTAGACAACAGTGGCTCCCTGTCAGATAGCTCTGATGACGGAGTGGTCCCTGCTAAGGTCAGGCATACCAGATCCCGTTCTGCTGTCGCTGAAGTGCATGAACCGCAGGGCTCTTGTATGGAGTAGAAAGCCAGTACTAGCGCCGCTACTCCTCTGGTGACGTGGCAAGCACTAGCGGCCTAGTACATCCTGGTCATAGATGAACCAGCACTGCAGTAACACTTGGTGACGTGGCGAGTCCCATAAGTGCAGTTCAAGCTGGTGTGACTAGCACAAGTAGTCTCCCGCAGCCACCAAGAAGACAAACACAGACCCGCAGAGCCCATAGTGACCTGCCTGCCGTGCTTGCAAACCCTAATTGGCAACCCACCACTAATGCAGCGCCCGTACTTCCCCCATTCACTGGCCAACCCGGATATCAGGTGAATACATTTGACTTTAGGTCCATTGATTTTTATTTGCTGTTTTTCACCGAAGATCTCTATAGATCTATTGTGGACCAAAGCAATTTATATGCTGGTCAATGCATCGCCACTAATCCCCATTCGTCACTTGCCAGAGATTGGAAACCAATTATGGTTTCCGAATTTAAGACCTTTCAGGGCCTTACCCTCAACATAGGCATACATAAAGAACCTGAATTGCAGTTATATTGGTCCACTGACTCAATTCATCGTATGTATGCCTTCTCTGCTTGCATGGCCAGGACACGATACCAGCAGATTCTGTGGTATCAAACTCTGTTGTCCACGGGGGGACCCTGAATATGATCAGATGCACAAAATTCTGCCCTTCATAAACCACTTCAATCAGCAGTTCACAGCACTTTTTATTCCCGACCAAATTGTGTGCGTGGACGAGTCTCTGATTAAATTTGCTGGCCACCTTGCTTTCAAACAGTAGGTCCCCAGCAAGTGTGCCAGATACGGGGTCAAGATGTATAAGCTCTGTGACAGGGCCACAGGCTATAAATGTGGCTTTTTGGTTTATGAGGGCAAAGATAGTCACGAGTAGCCAGAAGGATGCCCAGACTACAAAGAATGTTTTTGTTCTTTCCTCCCTTCACTCAGACACAGCTGTCCAAATTACAACAGTGACTGTTGTTGTGGAGAAACCCCTCTGTTTCCAACGAATATAACCAAAATATGGGAGGGGTGGACCTCAATGACCAGTTATTGGAGCTGTACTTAATTGCCCGTGAGTCCAGACACTGGTACAAAAAAGTGTCTGTTTACTTATTCCAATTGGCTATGCTTATGTGCTATACAAAGTGTCAGGACAGCCTGGACCTCTCCTTCAATTCCAGGAAGAGATCATCAGAGCCCTGCTGTATCCAGCTGGCTCTGCACCCCATATTCCCAATCCAAATGCAGTGAGCCGGCTGCATGGACGGCATTTTCCACATGCCATCCCTGGTACCCCTACCAACCGAGCCCCCAAAAAAGATGTCATGTCTGCCGGCAGTGCAGATACAAGCGTAACACCTGTAATTATTGCCGATCCGGTTTTGACCAGCCTGGTCTCTGCATCGGAGACTGTTTAGAGCGCTACCATACTCTAGTTGAGTATTGGCGTAGGGAACAGCACTACACAGGAATAGGGCACATGTTCACAGGGTCTACAAAGATGTCACCGCATTTTTAGAGACCCTAACTAGAGTTGAGCGAACTTCTGGAAGTTCGGGTTCTGCTGGTTCGGCCGAACTTCGGGACAAAGTCCGGGTTCGGGTCCGGACAGAACCCGAACTTTGACCCGGACCCCGAACCCCATTGAAATTAATGGGGACCCAAACTTTTAGGCACAAAAATGGCTGTAAGAAAGTCCAGGAAAGTCCTAGAGGTCTGCAAAAGGAAGGAAAATGGGGGTAAGGGTCGGACAACTGCCCTACAAAGAAATGGGGATAGGGAAATAACTTTAAATATTTTTTTTAAAAAAATAACATAAAAAAATCAAAAATGGAGGTGGATGTGGACTATCTAAAACTGTGTGAGAAAAGTATAAATTAGCGGGGAGAAGCCATATCACTGTTCTATAAACAGTGATATGGCTTCTCCCAGCTAATTTATACTTTTATCACACAGTTTTAAGATGATTGTACATTCTACAATCATCTTAAAATTCTGTGAGAAAAGTATACATTAGCCGGGAGAAGCCATATCCCTGTTCTTAGAACATCTGCAAACTGTGTGTGAAAACTATCAATTAGCGGGGAGAAGCCAGATCACTGTTCTAAGAACAGTGATATCTCATATCACTGTTCTTAGAACAGTGATCTGGCTTCTCCCCGCTAATTGATAGTTTTCACACACAGTTATAAGATAATTGTAGAACAGTGATATGATATTTTTATATTCTGCCAATGCGATATGCTAATTGCCTTTAATGGGCGTTATTTTTGAGCGTTATGCGATCGCATATTCGCGATATAGTGAATTAGGCCCAATGAGTGTTTTCCATTATCTTTTATAACCACATGATGTGATTAACAAGATTAAGAAGCACCATAAGCCTGGACACATTCCCTGGAGCTGGGCTGACCACTTGTCTTTAGAGGCACTTCTACTCACACACATATGATCTCTTGGTGGGATCATTTGATTCAGTAAGAGGCCAATTTTCACATATAGAACACAGCGGCGACACACTTTCCATTGTGGATTATTTCAGCTGCACTACAAATAGTTTGTTTATTTGCATGTGGGAAAGTTGGAGCATCATATTTTCACTAAGCACATTGAATTGTGAAGCACTGGACTATTTATGAACTTTTTGTACTATTTATTATTTGCCATTTTTTGTGCACAGATCGTGGCTACTTATCCAAAAAAATATTTTTGATGTAATTCACTTGATACACTGCTTTAGGCAACAAGAGTTTCACTTATCTAGTGACACTTTGCCATTTGAACATTCACCATTGTTTGATTTTGCTTATTGCACATTGTTCATTGCATCTGTTACCTAATAATTTTTAGGATAATTTCTCAGTCAAAAACAGCACATCTTATTTATTTTATATCTTTTTCTCTTCACTATTCAAGCAGGGTTTGATTGCAGAAGGTTTTTGATTTCACATATTTGCAGCTGAACGCACCTTTTTGTATTGCATACTGTATATAGCCATGATCAAGAATTTTGAAGGATAAATATTAGTATGAACACACTATGAACACTAAAGAAGGCCAAAGTAATTAACTAAGCTGGTATGTTTCTTGTACCATTTAAAGTTCAGTCCAATCGTTGAACAAAATGAATATACCTTCTGTAGCACATCATTCAAATAACAGTACAGTGGAACCTCAGATTACGAGTAACGAGCAATTTATTTTTTAAATTCTGACTCGGTTTGTGAGTGGTGTCTCACATAAGGAGTAAAAATTTGCCCTTTTGCATGCAATACCTTAGGTTTTTGGGGTGCTGGTGAGCCTTGGAGACGGCCGGAAATTCTCTAAATTCTGGGCATTCCTCGGAAATACCGAAAGTGTAAACACTTTCCGAGCATTGACAAGGGATCTTGATGTCTTAGAGCTCACCAGTGCCTCCAAAAATCTGGCCACATGTGGTATTGCATACACCAGGCGCCCCTGGAACTGTGGCCACATACAGTACTGCATAGACAAGCAGTGACCGTGGAACGAATTAAACAAGTTTCCATTGTTTCCTATGGGGAAACATGCTTTGATAAACGAGTGCTTTGGATTGCAAGCATTCTCCTGGAACTGATTATGCTTGTAATCCAAGGTTCCACTGTACTATTTTATATTCCTTCGTATCCTGAATCTCAACAAATTTGTACAAGTTATAACTCTTTGCAAGTGTGTTTTTTGGCTTTAGGAAGTGTTTATATACTATTTACTAAATTCCAGAACTGTGCATTGCATAACATATAGTACATTATATATTTTTCTATTTAACTCTTTTTTGGCACTGTTTGTGACAAATTACCTAATCAGTCAGTCTGGGAACACACAGAAACCATAATACAGTTTAATGAACAAGTGACAGCATTGTACTTAAACAGCAATAAGGAAATTCCAAAGCATTCAACTACTGGATGAGCATCAAAAGAACAAATACTTCTGGAATCCTAAACAGGAAACAATAATAATGCAACTATCTCAGTGAAGAGCAAAATACTTAATTTTGTTTATAATGATATTCATTACATTTTCTGTTGCAAAATTAATGAAAATCTTGCCTATTCTTCATCCCAGACCTCATTTTTGACATTCAAAACAAATGTATCAAAATATTGCCATATACAAAACAACACTTTAGACAAAATTATAGCACCTCATGCATTTATTTGTGTTCAATATGCAAACTTGTGCAGAAGCTCGGAACAGTTTTGTATCAAAAAATCTTCCCTTAAAGTGGATGTAAACCCAATTCATGAAATCTGACCTTGGCACATATACTGTATCTGTAGTGTTTACTTATCTCTCTCCAAAGCACTAAGTCATATGTCTTTTTGCTGCTACGTTCCTCTGTTATCAGCATGATAACTTATAACAAGTACTCTGACACAAGAGAAAAAAGCAGCTTTAAATTTGTGTCAAGGTGGGTGCATAGAGATAGATTTGCAGAGAGCTGGTCTATTCACAGCACAGCTCTGCGTGTTTCTTCATTCCTCTGCCTATGTGGAGGAGGGGGTGTGCCTTTCCTCCAATCAGCTCTCACACAACACGACAAGACACCACACCCAGTGGTAGAACAGGAAGAAAAATTTCTAACACAATGTTCACTTTCTAAACAGTGTAGAAAGCTGAAGACAGCAGATATACAAATAAAACGCATGTAGGGAGATTTGTTTCATCCCTCTGTATCATCTGAGGCTGTTCACTTCACTGGGCATATGTGAGGGTTTACATCTACTTTAAGCCATAAACATATAACTAATAGTGCAAAGTAGTCACAAAAGGCTTGTAGAGCCGCTCCAAGCAGGAGGCTTCATGAACTCCCTGCTGGTACTAAGAGTCCAGGAGCAGGCATCCGAGAGCACCAATTCAGAAGTATGGGTGAACGGAAGGAAAAGATACCACTCAAACTGCCCCAATGTAGTAATAGTGCAAATTATTTTTTATGTATAAAAGGTTCAGAAGTACCTCTTGTGAAAAGTAACCGAAGTAACAATACAATATACCATCATGAATGGAAACATAAATGGAAATCCTGGATAAGTCATCATACTATGGTAGCTCATAAACACCTGGAATTGCTGCTTGTGATTTGTACAATTAAAATATAGATCTGTTTTTATCCTACTATCGGTAATTTAAACCTATCTATCCAAAAAGGGAAGGGATTCTCTAGTATATGTAAGATTACATTTTAAACCAAGTACTATTGGATTAAGAGTTTGTCAGGACCTGGTTCACCTGCTGGTGGCACTGTGGGTCTCTAGGCTGAAAGCTGTAGTTCCGGTGACCACCAGTGGGTGTCTCCCAGCAGCCAGCAATTTCTGCAATAAGTTCCACCTGGCCCCAGCTGCTGGGAGAGTCCCACCTCTGCTATTGCAACTTGTGTCAGTGTTTTCATTGCCCTACTTGCTGTCAAATCTTTATGCCTGTTTATCCTGCTCCTCAGCGTATCTTGCATCCTGTACCCCGCTGCTTGCTCCTGGTTCCTGTAGCCAGTCTTGATTCCTCTCTTCCTTGCATCACTAGTATTCCTTTTTACCCATGTCCCTCATTGTGTATATATTTTGGATACCGTTAGTTGTTAGGTCTCTTGTTAGGTTAATTAGGTATTTTGTCCCTGGGGTTTGTTCATGTTTACTGTTTGCTGGTGTGTGATTGTCTTTTGTTTTACTGTAAATAAATCTCACTTTAAAGATATACATATGGTTTGGTCCCAGTTTTTTTGTGTAGCTACACATATATGGTCATCCCAGCTGCTGGGAAAGGAAGGGAGGACTAGATCTGTTAGGTGCAAAAAGTACCTGTTCATCCTGCCAGCAAAAGCAATTGAGTACTGTCTGTGATATATATATTTTTATTTGCACTAACATCCAAATTTCCAGGACAAGCTTTTGAGATGTGCCCCCTTCTTTAAGGTCCAAGCAATGCTGCTTTCTGCATTCTCTGCCTCACTACACTGTTATGGTTTGATCACCAAAATCAGGGCATTCTTTTTGTCATTGACCACCAATGTAAGAGCATTCTTCCTCTTATGGATATTATGCATTATTTCCTCCCCAGACCTCTGACACTGGGCTTTTTTTTACTCCAAATGACACTGAAACTATTTTTTTTTCTTCCACTGACCACTAACACTTTATTTCCATCCACTAATACCAGGCAGTTTTTCACCTCACCGACACTGGGCCATTTTTCTCTCTTCTTGACACTGGAATATTCTCCTTTGCACTGATAGCAGAGTGTTTAACCACTGACAGCAGTGCATTCCCCCTACCCGCTTTGAAGCCAATGTTCTGTTTTGTACCACTGACCTGAACTGTAAAGGCATCCTATGATACATATGTAGCCATGCCCCCGTAGGGGTTGCTGGAAGTAGTGGTTCACCTGTCACTCTGCCCTCAGTCACACTGTTTCCTCACATCAAAAGATAAATTGTCGTGAGAGTGCAGTGTTCAGAAGAGTGCCAACATCCAAAATAAATTATGCAGAGTTTTTAGCACATAGTGCCAATATGGGGAACCCCCTGGACTTTTTAGGCACAGTAGAAACAAGATAGGAGAGTAGTGTTTAGTAAAAATAGAAATTTTATTATTACATATCATAAAAACGAGGCAGCAGCCTCGACACAAAGGTTATGTTTATAAATAAAGGTAATTGGCAAAATAGGGATCGATGCACAATACTTAGGTGACCAATTAGCACGCTATGTAGGTCCCAGCTTAGTGCAGGTCAGACAGTATAAATGTCTAGGGTATAAATCCTGAGGTTTAGACACAGTTTGTCACTCCCCCTGATGCCAAAAGGTGCACACACAGCAACAGCAGGATGGATTACAGCAGACATGGCCTTTGTTTATGGAGGTGGCAACAACTACCACACAGTGCCAGTGGCGTCAAGTGAGTGTCCCCGAGGTAACGATGCCATGCACCACAAGTGCTACCAGGTGGCTGCGCCGACAGGGGGCCACAGTAGCAACCGCAACCAAAAAGAGGTGAAAGATAGTGGATGATTGAGGTAACACAAGCTAAAAAATAGGCAATGTGTTGAGATCAAATAATAGTATGGGGAGACACATTTTTAACAGGGCATGAATCCGTATGTGTAGACAGACCATACCAATGTCCCATGCAGGTACCCATGTACTAAATAAGGTAGTTACGGTATGTAAAAGACACAAAACCGCATGGCAAGTGGGATCAGGTTTAGTATAAGTAAACTGACTGTCCCTCATTACCACTGCAGCTAATAAGTACCTGGTCAAAAAATGAGTGTTGTAGCATATGCACTGAATCTGTGCTCAGATGAGTCTGAATGCCCTGCTGAGCCGGCCTTATGTAGCAAGGTGCCTCTAAAGGGAACCAATCCTGAAGAGTGGGGCGGTGCTGGCCATCCAACTCCAACTGGATGCCGGGCAGCTCTCTGATGAATGGGAGCACAACATTGCCCCGCCTGGTAGGTAGGATAACGCCACGCGTCCGAACATCACCGGCGGGAGATGCCCAGATGAACATGCAAAGTACACCCGGGTCAAGGGCACTCCGGAAACCAGGGGGCGGGAGCATGGGTTCCATCACACGCCTGCACCGGAGCTTACTTGCCGGGTGGTGCGTGTTTCCTCACATCCAGAGTCAAGAAGAACAGGCTGGTACTTTGTGTTTTTGTTGTTTTATTAGGGGATTTAACTTGGATGGGATATAGGGTTATTACGGGATGACCAGTTCTTGAACGGGACCACTCTATATGCAACCCTGTATATACATGACTTTCCTTCTCCAGCACAATCTTGCTTGCAGTTACTTCTCCTTTCTCTCTCCTGCACAACACTTCTCCAGGCCTAGCTAGCATGTGGTGAGACTTGCCTCAGGTGTAGCAAAAGTACAAGTGTGCTAGCTAGCCTTGGCAGACTACTGCTCTCAGCCAGTCTCTTCTTCAGGCTCTGCCAGCCCTCCCAGCTGCAGTGACCCAACTCCACTGCCTGGTGACACCATGGTCCCAATTGGCTCTTGCACCCTTCTCAGACTGTCTCTCTCTCCCCAATCTGCTCCGATATGCCTCTTCCAGCTTCTCTGGGTGTGTGTCACTCACCGACACCTGGTGGATCCCGCCTGGAGACTTGTCCGGCAGCACCACTCCATTGCTCTCTCCTGCTCCTTGGTCAGGACTTCCTATGGGATGTACTGAGGGGTCCCTTCCATTCCCGAGCCTCCAGACCCAAGGTCACCCTCCCCCAGACTGGAGGCTCCCTCAAAGGTCTTCTCCATCTCCCAGTTCTTCCACCCGAACTCTCCTCCCTGGCTGGGCTGACCCAAGGTATTTGAGAAGGCCTGCCCCCTGCCAATCCAAATTGGGGATTAGTCAGGGCTTCCCAAACAACCCAAGCAGCTCTGCCTCTCTTCCCTACCCTTTCTTCTAGAACCCTCTAGAAACAAAGGGGAGGTAACCAAGAGGTGTCACCGCCTGTGAGTCATCAACCACTCCCTAGGCCACTCCCCTGCTCAGAATCAAAACAATCAGGCCTGATGCTGGCTAAATTTACCTCACCTATAAAAAAAATCCTCACACTAAGCATCTACCTAAAGGTAGAGGGTGCTGCACTCACCCACCGCCAAACCCCAGCTGGCCCCTAGCTGGGAAAATTTAGCTGCCCAGGAGCACGGGCATCCCATTTGATAAAAAAGGGAGGGAAAAAGGGAACAAACTTGGATGGGGACCGTACAAATAAGTTAAGCACAAAAATAGACATCAATCTCTGCAAGTTATTTACACCTGTACAATATAAATAAGGCACTCATAACTACAGGTCCCTGTAGCTAACAATGTACAACACGGTCAGAGCATCTCTCCCAAAGAGAGATACTCTGCTCACAGCATGTCTGGTCTTCTGCGGGTGGGGATGGACAGCCGTCCCATCCCGATGATCCTAAGAGATGACATAAAACAAACATAACCTAACTTAAAACCTAACTAAACACAGCACACATGGTCTGCTGGGAATGGGTTATAATCCTGCCAGCAGAGCAAACAAAACAACATGGTCCAGCAATTTTACAATCTGTTCTGTCAGGAAGGGGTTATGGCCTGCTGACAGAAACAGGGAGGGGGAAAAGAATCATTCAATAAAACTGTAGTTAAACCTTCCAGGGGGGCGTGGCCTGGCGCGTGAAGGAGAAGACGCATCCGAGGAGAGCTCCGGTCCCTAGCAGCTCAATCCACAGCCATCCTGCCAACAGAGACCGGTGAGAGAGTGGGGAGACGATCCCTGGCCTCGAGAGGAGCCTACGCAGAAGAGGAAGTGCGCGGTCCGGTGCGGGGGGACCTTCCAAATTGATGTCAAAATAACTTACTAAGAAAAGGGGGAGGGACAAAGACAGTCGTCCGGTATTGGGGAAGGACTGTCTTGTCTAACATTTTAACGACCTGGTACAACAAAACAAACGAGACGACCGTCCTAATATTGGGTAAGGGTCGTCTGGTACACACGACACAAATCAATCCAAAATTCAATCCAATACAAACAAAATACAGTAGAGAATCCTAGTAGCCCTACCCTGCCGACAGGTAGGGGTGGGCGTCTTCTGGTCTGTACGACACTCGTCTCATAG
>BLSH010004907.1:125482-140737 GCA_018402905.1 Glandirana rugosa
AAAGCAGCGGTATTTGAAATCTCTAATTTCTGCTATCTGTCCTCAGAGCAACAGCACAGACAGCAGTAGTAAAGTAATCTATCTCAGGATGCAGGATCAGGTCTTAAAATGTCTCAAATCTGTCCCTCACGCAGTCAGCTACCTTTCCCTACACTAACCCAAGGAGCATGTGACTGCAGCACTGTGACTCCAGCTTATAAAGAGGCTGGGTCACATGATGCACTGGCCAATCACAGCCATGCCATTAGTAGGCATGGCTGTGATGGCTTCTAAGGGCAAACCAGTGAAACACTTGTTGATTGGCTGCCCTGCAGCTTCTCAACACGTGGAGTAAAATAGCAGAACCCCGGACCGAACCCGAACGATTTTTGAAATGTCCGGGTCCGGGTCCGTGCCACGGACACCCGAAAGTTCGGTACGGACCCGAACGTTACAGTCCGGGTTCGCTCAACACTACTCTTGAATGTGTAACACAAGCATATCAATACAAAAAAAGTACAATAGGGAGACGGTCCTCCTTTTTACGTGACTTCAAGGGTGTCATTGGAAAAACACATTTCTTTCTATTACATACTTGGGAGATGCCTTGGAACTGTATTAGGCATTAGAGGACAGTAAAACTCACACGGACAATGTTAGCAACACAGTATCCTGGCAGCACATATTTTGCAAGTGTAAGTAATTGTTTTTCAAATTTTACATTTAGATTGGCCTAAATACAGCAGCAGAATTTTAAGTCAATTAACTTCAACTAAAAAAAGAGGCTTTTTTAGGTAATCTTGGGTATGTAACTCGATCTCTAACCTCTTCAATACTGGACACTTTCCCCCCTTCCCGCCCAGACCAATTTTTAGCTTTCAGCGCTGTCGCATTTTGAATGACAATTGCGCAGTCATGCAACACGGTACCCAAATAAAAATTTTGTAAATACAGTATCTCAGAAAAGTGAGTACACTCCTCACATTTTGGTTAATATTTTATTATATCTTTTCATGTGACAACACTGAAGAAATTATACTTTGCTACAATGTAAAGTAGTGAGTATACAGCTAATATAACAGTGTAAGTTTGCTGTCCCCTCAAAATAAAACAACACGCAGCCATTAATGTCTTAACCACTGGCAATAAAAGTGAGTGCATCCCTAAGTGAAAATGTCCAAATTGGGCCCAAAGTGTCAATATTTTGTGTGGCCACCATTATTTTCCAGCACTGTCTTTACCCTCTTGGGCATGGAGTTCACCAGAGCTTCACAGGTTGCCACTGGAGTCCTCTTCACCTCCTCCATGACAACATTGCGGAGCTGGTGGATGTTTGAAACCTTGCGCTCCTCCACCTTCCATTTGTGAATGTAGTGAATGTACAGCTTGTATAACAGTGTACATTTACTGTCCCCTCAAAATAACTTAACACACAGCCATTAATGGCTAAACCGCTGGCAACAAAAGTGAGTACACCCCTAACTGAAAATGTCCAAATTGGGTTCAAAGTGTCAATATTTTGTGTGTCCACCATTATGTTCCAGCAGTGCCATAACCCTTTTGGGCATGGAGTTCACCAGAACTTCACGGGTTGCCAGTGGAGTCCTCTTCCACTCCTCCATGATGACATCACACAACTGGACCTTGTGATCCTCCACCTTCCATTTAAAGATGCCCCACAGATGCTCAATAGGGTTTAGGTCCAGAGACATGCTTGGCCAGTCTATCACCTTTACCCTCAGCTTCTTTAGAAAGGCAGTGGTTGTCTTGGAGGTGTTTGGGGTCGTTATCATGTTGGAATACTGCCCTGTGGCCCAGTCTCCAAAGGGGGGATCACAGTACAAGTTGGCATTCATGGTTCTCTTTAATGAACTGTAGCTCCCCAGTGCCGACAGCACTCATGCAGTCCCAGACCATAACACTCCCACCACCATGCTTGAGGCAGCACTGATCAGGAGGCACTGGCAAGCACTGGTAGGGATCACTGATGGGCACTGAGTGCCATCCCTATTGGGCATATCTGGTGGTCCTGGGTGGCATCCCTGGTGGTCCAGGGTGGGCACATCCCTGGTGGTCTACGTGGCATCCCTGGTGGTCCTGGGTGGGCATCCTAGGGAGGCTGCACTGATAATCAATCAGTGCAGACCCCCACCAGCTGATCACATGGCAAAGAGCCTCCGTCAGAGGCACCACAACACAACACCACAGATCGCTGTGTTATGCGCCCCCGCAGGCACGCGATTGTGGGCTATCAAGCTGGACATCATATGACATCCAGTCAGGATAACAGAACCACTGCCTGGCTGTCATTTTGCTATACAAACTCACAGTTGCACCGCTCAAGGCTAAATGAGGTTCAATTTACCTCTGCTCCCAACTCCAATGGACACAGGTGCAGCTTGGCATCATTAGTAGACGTGTAGAGACATGCTGGACAGCCGCACTCCATAAAAGCACTCCTTAAGGCCATGATTAAGCACCCCCACATTATGGTGTGAAACGCGTTAGCCCACTGTATTGACCCCTTGGGTTTCCTTTATGTATGCAGACTGTCTTTTGGATTTTAAATGTGATTTTCAATAAAGGAGTGCTTTTACGGAGTGCAACTGTCCAGCATGTCTCTACACTGTCATTTTGCTATAGGCTGGGCGGGAAGTGTTTAATCCTTTTTTTTTTCATAAAGATTTTTTATTGAGAAAAAAAGCCAATATCTTTTAGAATAGATACAGGTAGTACATAGACACATACATGTATTATAACCTCTACATACAGTGTTGAAGATAACATAAGATCACTGATGCAGAAGATTTGGGGAGGAGACTTATCAAGAGAGACCGGGCGGTCTGTTGTTATCTAGATACAGTATTTCACAAAAGTGAGAACACCCTTCACATTTTTATAAATATTTTATTATATCTTTTCATGTGACAACACTGAAGAAATGACACTTTGTTACAATGTAAAATAGTGAGTGCACAGCTTGTATAACAGTGTAAATTTGCTGTCCCCTCAAAATAACTCAACACAGCCATTAATGTCTAAACCGCTGGCAACAAAAGTGAGTACACCCCTAAGTGAAAATGTCCAAATTGGGCCCAAAGTGTCAATATTTTGTGTGGCCACCATTATTTTCCAGCACTGCCTTAACCCTCTTGGGCATGGAGTTCACCGGAGCTTCACAGGTTGCCACTGGAGTCCTCTTCCACTCCTCCATGATGACATCACCAAGCTGGTGGATGTTAGAGACCTTGCACTCCTCCACTTTCCATTTGAGGATGCCCCACAAATGCTCAATGCTCCAAGACGACCACTGCCTTGCTAAAGAAGCTGAGGGTAACGGTGATGGACTGGCCAAGCATGTCTCCAGACCTAAATCCTATTGAGCATCAGTTGGGCATCCTCAAACAGAAGGTGGAGGAACGCAAGGTCTCTAACATCTACCAGCTGCGTGATGTTGTCATGGAGGAGTGGAAGAGGACTCCAGTGGCAACCTGTGAGGCTCTGGTGAACACCATGTCAAAGAGGGTTAAGGCAGTGCTGCAAAATAATGGTGGACACAGAAAATATTGACACTTTGGGCCCAATTTGGACATTTTCACTTAGGGGTGCACTCACTTTTGTTGTCTGTGGTTTAGATATTAATGGCTGTGTGTTGAGTTATTTTGAGGGGACGGCAAATTTACACTGTTATACAAGCTGTATACTCGCTACTTTACATTGTAGCAAAGCGTCATTTCTTCAGTTCTGTCACATGAAAAGATAGAATAATATATTTACAAATAATCTGAGGGGTGTACTAATTTTTGTGAGATAATGTAAGTATTTGCTTAGAGAACCATTTCCATCAAAGGTCAAGATGAATCTGGATTTTGAAGGACAAATGGGGCATACCTAAGTGTTTGTAATGTGCGGGTTGGGGCTAAAATTTGATACAGGGGTTTGCGTATGCCAGCTGAAGTGGGAGGGCATAGGATGTGGTAAGAGGAACCAGTGTGCATTCATTAAGGTAGGGTAGTCAGTGTTTAAGGTGGGGTCACTGTATGGCTGAGGGAATGTTAGTTGAAAGAGAAAAATAAAAATAAAAAGAAAAGAAGAAGGTAGAAAGAGAATGAAAGGGTGGAAAAGGAGTTATGGGGGGAAAGGTAGGAGAGAGAAGAGGGTAAGGAGTAGGATGGTGAAGAAATGGAGGGAATAAAGTGGGAGATAGGGGGCCATCTCCCTCTCCCTCCAGCTGGTTGTATAGAGAGAAAGGGTGTTAATCCCTAACTTAGGCAATGGAAGTAGTAGATTAGGTGTTTATTGATCTTTTAATTACAAGTGTCATCTAGTTGTTTGTTGGTGTTGGATCACTGTGAGGTCCCGTTTGGGGGTTGGGATGGCGGGTTACTCAGGCTGTTGAATTCTGCGGTTGTTTGGAAGTGGGTCCAACAGGCCCATTTGGTCGAGAATTTGGTAGGGGTGTCTCGGGCTTTGCAAATCAAGCGCTCCATTTCAGTTGTTTTATTTATCTTTGTCAGCCATTCTTTGACTGAAGGGGGTTTGGGGGATCCCCAATGGATTGGGACACATTGTTTTGTGGCATTAACTATGTGCATTGCTAACTATTTGAAGTACACATCGTGGGGCAGAGTGGAGTAATGTAGAAGGAATCGGGTTGGGGAAAAGTCTAGCTTGTAGGTAGTTACCTGAGCAATAATGCAGCGTACTTCTGACCAGAAGTTTTGGATAAGTGGGCATGACAACCAGATATGTATCAGTGTCCCTCGATCAGATTGACATCTCCAGTAAGTGTCTGAGAGGTCTGGGCAGAATTTGTGTATTAGGGTGGGAGTCCGGTACCACCGTGCTTGGATTTTGTAACCGTTCTCTTGGGTGGAGACATTTATTGAGCCCTTATGAATGTGTAAATGTATTTGTTTTCAATCTTCTGGTGAGAGGGATATGGAAAGGTCCCTTTCCCAAGCTGTACAGGCTGTCCCGTGGGAGGGCATGTGTTGTGGAAATCAGGTGGCGTTGAGAGCATCTCTTCAGGCAGAGAGTATCAAAGGGTGTGAGTGTTCTGGACATGGAGAATTTGCTGTCTAAGGAGAGGATATAATGTGATAAATGCATATAGGTCCAAGGGGAGGTGAAGGGTTCAACCCCGTTGGAGGGTAGGTTTTCGTGAGATAAAAATGTGCCTTTTGTAAAGCAGTGGTACACTAAGACATTGTAGTGAGGCCAGGTATTTTTTAAGAAGTGGGAATGCATTTCGGGGGGAATTCTGGGTTAAGACGGATTGGCGTTAGGCGGCCAGGAATAGATGACACGGAGGTGGACTTACATATGTTGCTGAAGCAACGTATAGGGGGTCCAATTAAAGGATGTGTGCAGATTTCGGTTGGGATGTGGCTGAGGAGGAGCCTTGGTAAAGAGTTTAAAGGTAGTTAGGAGAATGAAGCCTCTAATTCTACCCAGTCCTTAAGTTTGTCATGAATGTTCCAGTCTAGAATTCTGGAGAGGTGGCACGCAGGATAATAGTTTTTGAGATTTGGTCGGCCTATTCCACCTTTGTGTTTGGGTAAGGATAGTTGGTCATAGCTGGTCCTGGGTCTGCGGTTGCCCCAAAGAAATGTGGTGCATGTTCTTTTGTAGGATCGAAGAAAGGCTGCGGGGAGCTGGATTGGTGCTGTTTGTAAAATGTGCAGAAGAGCATTAATTTTAAAAATGGCTGTTCTACCAAACTAGGAAAATAAAGGTTTGTTCCAGCGTTTAAGGTAATTTGTTAAGTTGTGAAGAATGGTAAAGTAGTTCTTAGGATATAAGTCTTGTAGTCGGCAGGGGATCTGGACACCCAGATAGGTAAAGGCGCCATCTTTCCAACGAAAGGGGAAGTTTTCCTGACATTGAGATACTATCTGTGACGGTAGGGAGATGTGTAGTGTGCATGACTTTGTAAAGTTAATCTTTAGATTGGATATGATCTGAAATTGATGAAATTCTGCCAGTAAAATGGGGAGTGAGATGTGGCTGATCTTTAATCGAATAGGTTTGTAATGAGTTGGGGAAGTAAAATTCACAACAGGTCATGAAGAAAGAAGAAACACTTTTACCAAAAAAATCTAAAGCCCTCAACATCAAACCAATTGGCCAATGGAAATATATTTTTATGTTGTGGTTTGTGATCCTCTTTTTTACGGTACTCTACTGTATTTTGTTAAAAGTAATAAAATTGTATCTGGCCACTCCATCCCTATGCTGTCTCCTGGATCCTGCACGGTTTCTTCCTGTTCCCCTCACATAACCAGCCACTGCCACATTACATATGTGTGGGTAGAAATGATGCAGCCCACCTCCATCCTGCTTCCCCAGTGCCTTCATATACTGTAGATCTCACCACTTCACCCCACCTATGTGCAGCACAAAGGACAGTCAACTGCCCTGCTGTGCCTACATATTTAGTCACCGCATGCAGAAAACAGACCTCCCAGATGCTGCACTGTCTGCAAAGTGGAACAGTGTCGCCCCATTACCCTTGCTTTACTGTGTCCTCTGAAAACAGAGGTCATGC
Source organism: Glandirana rugosa (assembly GCA_018402905.1). Taxonomy (NCBI): domain Eukaryota; kingdom Metazoa; phylum Chordata; class Amphibia; order Anura; family Ranidae; genus Glandirana; species Glandirana rugosa. The sequence continues at coordinate 132,012 of BLSH010004907.1, forward strand.
AGCTGGTCCAGGAGGGAGAGGAGCCTGTCACCAGAGCAACCTAATGTCAGCATTTGATAGCTGTGTGTGGGATCTTGTCTCAGCTCAGACTTTAAATATCTAAATAGTGGGTTAAGTGTGGCCCTTCTTTCCTTCTCCTTGTCCTGCAATGATTCTACCTGTGTGGACCTGGGCTGCAGCCAGGCCACACAAAACCTACACCTACTGTAGGACTCAGTCACCTTCCACTTGATGCTTCCTGCTAGTTTCTTCCCTCCAGATGATGTTGCTGCCTATGTGACCACTCAACCAGGTGACACAGGATCTTCACCTCTCCCCAAGACTAGAGTTGAGTGAACCCGGACTGTAAAGTTCGGGTCCGTACCGAACTTTGGGGTGTCCGGGACCCGGACCTGAACCCTTATTAAAAAAAAGTCCGGGTTCGAGTTCGGGGTTCTGGTATTTGATTCCACGTGTTGAATAGCTGCCAAGGTGTTTCTCTGGTTTGCCCTTAGAAGCCATCACAGCCATGCCTACTAATGGCATGGCTGTGATTGGCCAGTGCATCATGTGACACAGCCTCTATATGGGACTGGAGTCACCGTGCTGCATGTCATATTCTCTCTAGATAATTTAGGGAGAGGATGCTGCTGGCTCTGTGAGGGACAGATTGCAGATATTATAGAACATCTCATCCTGCATTACTGAACGATCTGATTGTGGACTAGGTAGAGATACTAGTACTGCTGCTTTGAGGGACAGATTGCAGACCTCATCCTGCTGCACAGAACGATCTGACTGGACTAGGTAGAGTTCTATAAGGAAAGTTTCTTCCAGCCGCATAGAGAGCCATGTTATTGTTCTAAAATCAATGATTTTAGAACAATAATATGGCTCTCTATGCGGCTGGATGAAACTTTCCCTATAGAACTTGGAGATGATTTTAGAACAATAATATGGCTCTCTATGTGGCTGGATGAAACTTTCCCTATAGAACTTGGAGATGATTTTAGAACAATAATATGGCTCTCTATGCGGCTGGAAGAAACTTTCCTTATAGAACTTGGAGATGATTTTAAATCATCATTTCTTGCACAAAAATAAAAAAACAGTGTTGGCTACCTTCTTCTCCTCCACCACCACTTTCACCGCCTCCTCAACCTCCAACTCCACATCTACCTCCATTTTTGATTTTTTTAAATGTGATTTTAGCTTAAAAATTATTTTAAGTTATTTCCCTATCCCCATTTCTTTGTAGGGCACTTGTCCGACTCTTACCCCCATCTCCCTTCCTTTTGCAGACCTCTAGGACTTGCCAGGACTTTGTTACAGCCATTTTTGTGCCTAAAAGTTCGGGTCCCCATTGATTTCAATGGGGTTCGGGGTCCGGGACAAAGTTCGGGTGAAGTGCGGTCCTGAACCCGGACTTTGTCCAGAAGTTCGGCCGAACCTGCAGAACCCGAACTTCCAGAGGTTCGATCAACTCTACTCAAGGCCCTAGGATCTTCTGCCAGAGGCTCCCTACTGTTTTACCCTCCTGCAGTGTTTTTTGCCTATGTGCACTCCAGGTTGCCACTGGGTACACAGGACTTGTACTCCCGTGACTCTGCCACCCTGTGAGAACCACCCTGTGATCTGTTTCCCTGTAATCTGGTCCCTCTCCTGTGATATGTTGCCCACGTGTGGACCTGAGCTTTGGCTAGGCCATTGACCCTGTTATATCCTTCTCCATGTTGTTTTCCTTCTCTTGTGATGCGTTACCTGTATGTGGGCCTGAGCTGCTTTGTAAAAAAAAGGATATCGGTACCTACTGTAATGCAGGGCAATGTTACAGTTTGCAGAACTCTATTCTTCCACAATATGGCAATATCAGCTATGCCTTGTTTAGCTAATGACTGGCTTTACACAGAAGCATTCTGGGAGATGTAGTTTAAAGGAGGATCCGAGCCACAACCATCCCTGGGAAGCAAATACAATACCCATGTACACCTGAGAGCAGGAGAGGTCACATAAAATGGAAAGCCCAGGAAAGAGCGGTGCAGTTGGGAGCATGCCAACCAGAGAAGGAAGGGAGTAAGAGTATTGTGTTATGCAATGTTGGGCGGGCGAGCCTTGTGTTGAATTCCCTGGATGCTGCTGTACCTAAAAGCTGAGAGGCGGACCTGAGAGAGTCTGCTGCAGTATCGGCTGCCCGGGTGCTGTCATAAGAAACATGCTGTGATACAGGACATCATCATCCAGAGTTGCTGAGGAGGCCACCACTTAACCTGCTGCTGCAATCAATTTACTACAGGATAAGGGAGCCACTCACTGTTTATCTAGCTAATCACCATCAGAGGACTGCCAAGAGAGGAATTGGTGAGTAGGTAACTTACCCACCATTATGCTGCAACTACCTGCTAATAATAGACAGTCATACACCCACCCTTAAGCTGCATTTACCTGCTAACAACTTACAGTCACATATCCCTACGCCTGCTGCTGTGTGAATATTCCAAGCCATTTTAGACAAAGCCTCACACAACCCAGCAGTCTGTTTGTACTCTAGAGCACTGACATTGTATCCACCATTACAACTAACTATTATCACAGTGTTTAACATACAAAAGTAGCAAAACATAATACATTTTTACCACAAGTTTTTTAACACAAGCAATAAAGGTTAATGTAAAAGAAACAATCCTTCATTTAGTAATAAAGAGTTACAGAGCTGCCTTGTTAGCTGCCAATTGTAGACAGTGTCAATCACTTTGAATACTTTACTCCAGACAGCAAATAGCATAAAATATTTTACAAAGAGAAGCAATTATGAGTGCTCACAAAGCCAGCAAATATGGCTCCACTTTGATTTACCTGCTAACAGCTTACAGTCACATACCTCTACACCTGCTGCTGTGTGAATATTCCAGGCCATTTAAGACAACCCTCACACAGCCCAGTACACAATTACATCTAACTATTATCACATTGTATATCTTGACACCTGGCTGCCGCATTTGGTCTGCCCCTTCACTGGATACATCTTCTTCACAGGAATTCTCTCTTTTATTCATTTCAACATCTGTGATACATTGCTGCAATACTTATTTCATTGACAATTTGTAATCATCCTGTGTGCCAACATTCTTAAATGGCCCCAACATAGCCGGCAGAAGATCCATCACAAAAACTTGCCCAAATTACTCTATTCTGAGGGCAGAACTGTGTTTAACTCTAAGTCCATATCTTGCAGGCCTATGTCTATCCCATTTGTTTGAGAGTTTCCAAGTGACATAGTTTGTCTGTGTTGTTACCCCCTTTTTATCACTTGTATCATCATTGATCCTATAGTGACATGATCTCTTTAAATCATTGCTATAAATGCCTTGTACACTGGAAAGATAGGAACATTTCAGTAGGAGTTATGTGTTTGGCTGCTAAATTATCCGATAGTTAGCCATTATGTCAGGGCTATTGTGTTCACTGGTTTTGGATAAAATTAGTCTTCAAAGGACTTCTCGTTTCATCTATGGACCTAATATCCAATATGACTGTGGTTTGTCTTAAATAACATGGTTTGGAATCAGTAGCTTGGCAATTATCAGTACATCAAATGACAATTATCAGAGATAAGCAAATCAATGTTCTAAAGCTGAGTACACATTATGAGAAAATCGAAAGATATATTCTGTATGAGGCATGAACGTTTGATCTTCGTATAGTGTGTACACAACTTTCAAAATCTGATTCAAACTTTCCAAGCGAAAATTTTCGAAGGGGCAAACTCCAAAATATTTCTCTTACATGAACAGATTGAACAATGTTTGTTTAATGTGTACTGTTTTCATATGGTTTTTGTACGAGAAAAATCAGATACGAAAGATTGTGCAAGATCAGAAACAATAAACAACAACAAAAAAGCCGTTGTTGAAGAAAATTTTTGTACATTATTAACTTCCTCGGTTCCGATTTGCCTTGACATATCAAGGAAAACTGGAGGATCGTTCGCCTGATTTTTTTATAGTACAGTGAGGTAAAAAGTATTTGATGCCCTCTGACGAAGAAATGATCAGTCTAGATTTCAATGGTAGGTTTATTTTAACAGTGGGAGACAGAACAACAACAAAAATATCCAGAAAACCGCATTTCAAAAAAGTTATACATTGAATTGAACTTTAATGAGTGAAATAAACATTTGATCCCCTATCAATCAGCAACATTTTTGACTTCCAGGTGTCTTCTATATAGGTAAGGAGCTGAGATTAGAAGCACTCCCTTAAAGGGAGTGCTCCTAATCTCAGCTTGTTAGTTGTATAAAAGACACCTGTCCACAGAAGCAATCAATCAAATTCCAATCTCTCCACCATGGCCAAGACCAAAGGGACCCAGGGATGTCAGGGATAAGATTGTAGACCTACACAAGGCTGGAATGGGCTACAAGACCATCACCAAGCAGCATGGTGAGAGGGTGACAACAGTTGGTGCGATTATTCGCAAATGGAAGAAACACAAAATAACTGTCAATCTCCCTCGGTCTGGGGCTCCATGCAAGATCTCACCTTGTGGAGTTTCAATGATCATGAGAATGATGAGGAATCAGCCCAGAACTAAACGGGAGAATCTTGTCAATGATCTCAAGGTATCTGAGACCATAGTCACCAAGAAAACAATTGGTAACACACTACGCCATGAAGGACTGAAATCCTGAAGCGCCCACAAGGTCCCCCTGCTCAAGAAAGCACATGTACAGGCACGTCTAAAGTTTGCTGATGAACATCTGAATGATTCAGAAGAGAACTGGGTGAAAGTGTTGTGGTCAGATGAGACCAAAATCAAACTATTTGGCATCAACTCAACTTGCTGTGTTTGGAGGAGGAAGAATGTTGCCTATGAGCTCAAAAACACCATCCCCATTGTCAAACATGGAGGTGGAAACATTATGGGATTTTTTCTGCTAAGGGGACAGGACAACTTCATTGCATCAAAGGGACAATGGACGGGCCATGTACTGTCAAATCTTGGGTGAGAACCTCCTTCCCTCAGCCAGGACATTGGAAATGGGCAGTGGATGGGTATTCCAGCATGACAATGACCCAAAACACATGGCTAAGGAAACAAAGGAGTGGATCAAGAAGAAGCACATTAAGGTCCTGGAGTGATCTAGCCAGTCTCCAGACCTTAATCCCATAGAAAATATGTGGAGGGAGCTGGGGGTTCGAGTTACCAAACATCAGCATCGAAACCTTAATGACTTGGAGAGGATCTGCAAAGAGGAGTGGGGCAAAATCCCTCCTGAGATGTGTGCAAACCTGTTGGCCAACTACAAGAAACGTCTGACCTCTGTGATTGCAACAAGGGTTTTGCTACCAATTACTAAGTCATGTTTTCGAAGGGGTCAAATACTTATTTCACTCATTAAAATGGAAATCAATTTTTAACTTTTTTTAAATATGTTTTTCTGGATATTTTTGTTGTTATTCTGTCACTCACTGTTAAAATAAGCCAACCATTATAATTATAGATTGATCATTTCTTTGTCAGTGGGCAAACGTACAAAATCAGCAGGGGATCAAATACTTTTTTCCATTGCTGTATGTACCCACCTTAAGTTTGAGATTTCCACCCATCAAACCAATCTTCCTTTGGTGTAAACTACAAGCACCCTCTGCCCTTTGGCACTGGGTATTTGCATATTGCATATCATGATCATTTTGAAAAAAAACATTTAGTTCACAAGCCTAAATATCACTCATCTATGAATAAGTATTTCTGTCTAAAATGATTTGCATTTGAAAACCTTTACTTCTCATGAACTCAATATTTTTTAAAATTGCAAACATTAGCAAACAAATCCTGGCAATAAAAATGCGGCATGTGTTATACTTTAATGAACTTGACTCATATACAATGAACTGAGGCATCATAATTATCTCTAGATCTGAAATGTTTTGCCTACTTTTCTGTAATCCAGTTCCAGGATTCTGTTGAAAATATGGTGTGATTATTATACAAAGGTATCAAAACGTAATACATTTTTACTGCAAGTTCTTTAGCACAAGCATTAAAAGTTAATGTAAAAGAAACAATCCTTTATATTGTAATAAAGAGTTACAGAGCTGCTTAGTTAGCTGTCAATTGCAGACAGTGTCAATCACTTTGAATACTTTACTCCAGACAGCAAATAGCGCAAATATGGCTCCACTGTGATAAAGAAAACTAGTGATTACATTCATGAAGCTGAACATCAGTTACAATTTTGAGTGTTATGAAGTTGTGACTATACTGTAACTAGTAAACCCTTCTAGAACAATAAAATTATTAGGGGCCTGTATACAATTAAAACAAGAGCACTCAAGAGCATTTTATGCAGGATGTTCCAAAAAATATATCTGTATTGATTTCACATCACATTTTACATTGTATCGAACAATTGTTTAGCTTTATGTCTATGCGTTATTGATGTAAAGGTATGTCTAATCCCTGTGTAAAACAGTTACTAAAAATATGTCCCTTCTTTCAGATGTTCATATTTATTGCCATAGGACATCGAATCACAATAGATTACATTTTTAAACAGTTTTTACACTGATCAATAGAAATATATTCATTAATGTCAACGTGAAAGCAGACTTTTGCAAAGCAAGTTGAATAAATTACAATGAAACACACACAACACACACACACCAAAAATAATTAATTGCATAAGTATATACCAGAGGCGGCAAGCACCCCCTCCCCCTCTGTGGAAATTCATTCTCAAATTTCAAAGCAGAGACTATAAAAAATACAGCTCCACGGAGTGCGCATGCGCGGTTTCTCCGAGATGGCTGTGTGATCTCTGAGCTCAGTACCGCCTCGTCCTGGTAACCCTCTGCGGCAGCCATCCGGACCGACACCACCACAATCCGGGATCCGAGGGCATGCGGAGGCTTCAGAGCATCTCTCTGGGACCCGCGGGACCTCTCCTCGTCCGCGCGCCAGACACGGCCTTAGGCGAGGCTGCGGCCTATGCTTGCGGTGGTATCACACGTAAGTTGAAGAGGGGGCTATTGGACGGGCTCACTGGACTCCCTGAAGACCTGAAGTGGGTCTGCCCTTATTGGGGGTTCCAGGGGCCCCTGAAGCACTGAAGATCTCCCCCGAGATCCGCTGAGGCTATCTTTTGGCGTCCGGCGGGAGCGGTTCTTAGGCGAGGCCGCGGCTGCGGCCTACATCCATGGAGGTCCGCCACGGAGTCGGGAGAGGCTCCCTCCTGGGAACTAAACCTGTACCACTTTAAGGGATAAGGGGATAAGGACAGCAACTAAGGTCTTGGCCTAGCCAGGGAGGAGATCCCTAGGCCTCAGAATTCTTACACTACCCTCCTAACTGAAAAGTGGGGTTTACCTCCCCTATTGAGGAACGTTGAGTTTACCCCTCGACTCGCTGTTATTCCCTCCTGTCAGATCAAACAAATAAGCCCCCCCTTACGCTACAAAGGCAACAAGCATAGGCCGCCTGCAGGCTGATTCTCTGGGGTCCCCCTGCCTATGTTTAATAGCCCTCACTTGCCTGAAATTGGTGCTCTCATTTGTTCTCTAGCCCTTCACAGCGACTGTTCTGGTCTAATTGCCCCTACCCCTTCGTCTTACAAGGTGACGCTCCCACCCCAAGATCATTCTCAATGTATGCAGCAGCGGTGAGAAGGGACATCTCCAACCATCCTAACTTTGCTAACCAGTCCTCTAAACTAAATCCTATGCCCTCCGGCACACATCCTGCTCTTAAAGATAATCCTGAAGAAATGGAGGCAGGGGCGGAAGGGGGATCCCAAATTCTCCCTGCCCAAGCTCCACCAGCCTCTGAGCCCACCAGTCTTCAGGTTCTTTCCCCCGCATCTACAGTTTCTCTCTTAGAAAGGACCCTAGATGAAATGTTCGCCTCCCCTGCCGGGGACCGAGCTCCAATTCCAGACACCCCAGGTCCGGCTGGGGTTCCCTCCCCTACAGTGCACTCGGACCTGAAATTCATGATGGAAACTTTCTCCAAGATGTTATCTAAGGGATTGGCCCAAACTGCCTTCCAAATTACCTCTACTATTCAATTAGATCTTCAAAACTTAGGCTCCAGGATTGACGTCATTGAACAAAGGACTGATCAAACGATTGCGAAAGCGAATCAAAACACTTCCCGGATTCAGGACCTCCAGGACCAATTGGAAACAGCACTCTCCAAGATAGAAGATCTTGAAAATCGGCCCCGAAGGTACAATTTTCGTATCCGGGGGCTGCCTAAATCCATCACAGATGTTCAGGGAACGGTACGGCCTTTTATTAAAGAAATCATCCCTAACATCCCTGAACACAGGTTGGAGCTTGACAGGGCCCACAGAGCCCTCCAGGCGCCCCGCTCAGATGGGCTGCCTAGGGATGTCATAGTCAAACCTCATTTTTTTGCTGTCAAAGAGGAGATTATGAAGCTCTCCAGAAATACATCTCATCTGTCATTCCAGGGCCACTCAACCCAGATTTTCTCGGACATCTCACCAGCCACTATTCAGAAGAGGAGATCTCTTAAACCCCTCCTGGAGGTTCTGACACAGAAATCCCGAGACACCCGGGACAGTTCGAGGTTGGACACAAGTCCCTACAATCCCTACTAAAGAAATTATTTTCCGGCATGGCAAGGGACTTGTAGACACTACCTAAATCCGTCGGGGGCCTATGCTTTTAACATGGAAGCCCCGGCTAAAAGTTCTAGAAGATAGAACCTCTCACGACAAAGGTTAA
>BLSH010004907.1:340909-352136 GCA_018402905.1 Glandirana rugosa
CTGTCATCTGGACTCTCGTCAAGATGTCTCCTCTCCTCTATGGGGACGTACGTCAAAACGTTGTAAAACCCGATACAAAGTTTCACCTGAATCTTGGAGACCAGGCATACCCTGAAAACGGTGACTAGGAATTTCTGACTAACACAGGTCTTTCCTCTTTTCAGGTCCTAGAAAAGAGACATGTATCCTTCCTTCAACAGATAAAGAAAAAAAGTCAGTTCAACCCGTAAGGTATTGGGGAGATGGGGTAGGTTCAAAAATAGGGATTATTTTTGTTGTTTTTGTTCGGGTCCCGGACTAAATAACACAGGTCTACGTTCACCTTTTACACACAACGGACTGACGCGTCTTTATCTCATCGGTCAATGGTCGCATACGGACCAGAGGTTCTAAGTCCACTTTGAAACATAGCCCAAAATGTTGCAAAACTGCATGCAGGGGTATCTCCTCTCCTCTGTAGAACTGCTCTCAGGTCTACTGTCTGCAGGTACTACCAGCCCACATGGCTGCTCTGAAGATCTCCAGGATAACAGGGTTAAGCACAACGCTGTCCTTTGAAAACGTGCTACATGTGGCAGTCTCTCCACTTGTGAATCCCTGGGTGTGCTGATGTACTCACTCTGTCCTCCTTTCTCCCTGCTGCTGTTAGGCAAGATCCCTTCTCAAACCAGATGCTAAAAGAATTCTTTCCAGCCAGCCCAAGCCCAGCCTAGAGGCAAAGCCCCCCTAGACCTAGAGGACCCATCCTAGACCACCAACAGCCTCCTCAACACTCCATCTTCCACCCAACTCCCCTGCTGGCTTGGCTTCACCATAGTTAAGGGCTGACTTAGCCACCATGCCAGGACATTCTGCCTGGAGATTGGCCACGTTCCCTCAAGTAGGCAGATCAGGAACTCTTGGCCTCTCCCCACTAACTTACAGAAGCTTCAACAAGCTTCTAGATCTAGGGGAGGCACCAGAGGCCTGCATCTGTGAAGTTATCCAGCCTTACCTGCAGTAACCCAACCAAGTTTCAGACTCACATAACTTATCATGAATTACAATCGAACAAAATCTCCTGCGCTCAAGCAGTAGTGCGATGGCAGTGGAAGTGGTCATGGTTCCCAAATAGTGCACATGCCTTGCTGCTCTCCAAGGGTCAGGGGACACCCAATGGAAACACTGTAAAAGAAAAAAGAGGGTGCACCAGCCTTGCACATTACCCAAGTATATTTATTAGAATTAAAAGGTAGAAAACATACTCACAAACAAGTGAATGCAAAAAAGCATGTCAAGGTCTGCAATGGACAAACAGCAACCAGGTCAACAGGACTGTGTCCAGCACACCGGAGGATCTTCTAGATGGCTGATGCATTTCAAGGGGAGAGCCCCTCTTCCTTAGAACCACTGGCTCAAGGGGATCTCCCCTCTAAATGCGTCAGCCATCTAGAAGATCCTCCGGTATGCTGGACACAGTCCTGGTGACCTGGTTGCTGTTTTTCCATTGCGGACCTTGACATGCGTTTTTACATTCACTTGTTTGTGAGTATGTTTTCTTCCTTTTAATTTTAATAAATATACTTGGGTAATGTGAAAGGCTGGTGGGGCCTCTTTTTTCTTTTACAGCATAACTTATCATAAGCTTAAATTTACCTACACTAACACAAATAGCTCACTAGAGGGTGCTACATATATACCATGGTTTGTAGACTCTATAACTTTCACACAGACTAAATAATATATTCTTATTTGGGTTATTTTTACCATAGAAATGTATTAAGTATACAATACATTATGAGGAAGGATTTTTTGGTCTAAAATTTTATAACAGAATATAAGAAAAGTGTAGTTTTTTTCACCCAAAAAAATTAGGTAAATGCCGCTAAAAGAAAGGTCTATTTTTTCTAAAAAAAAAAAAAAAAAAGATAAACATTTCATTTTTGTACAGTGTTGCATGGCTGCATAACTTTGACATAACTTTGTCCTTCATAGTGTGAGAGCCCTGAAATCTGAAAATTGGCCTGGGCAGGAATTGTAATAAAATTGCAAAATATGCAAGGGAGAAGAAGGGGGAGTGGGACTTTAAATGAAGCATGTAGTTGTCATGTGATACCGTTGATGGATAACATAAAGAGAAGGTTTGGATAAGTAAAATGTTTTATTAATCTATAAGGGCACAATGAGTAATACATCTATGGTCACCAGAGTGATCCAAAAGTACATCTATGGTCACAAAAAGTGATCCAAAATGGTAAAATTACACAGGATACATAATACATTTGGTACATTTTACATGCAATGACGGTAAAACATGGCATGGCAGAATTCCCCATCCATCAAACTCATATTGTATACACAAACAATATTGGATTAACATAATAAAAGGCTGCATGGCCCATGACCCAATATTCCTGGGGTATTAGCCCTGGATGTAACCATAAATTTGAAAGATAATAGTGAATCATCAAGCATAGATTGACAGCAGAAACACGACAATGGTAGCTCGACGCGTTTCGTGGCTAGGGAAGCCACTCATCAGGAGCAAGCTTGTTAAAATCTGCAACAGAGATAGAACGAGATAATAATGGAGAGAATAGAAAATATATTTGTACATTCACAGGTAGCCACATACAGATACATGGGGCCTCCAAAGCCCACAGGAGGCCACCACGACCTAGTGGGGGGTACTCACAGCACGTGCGCCAACACCAGGGAGCCGGCCAGGGCAGGCCAGGTAGGAAGAGCATCCCGATCGGGGACTGTGCGGGCAGACAAGGCGGCGGCATCCAGTACAGGCAGCCTCCAGAGCAGGTCGACCACTGGGGGGAAGGTGTTGTGTGGATAAGCTGGAGAAAAGGATACTAAATTGAGAAAATTGTGTGTTGGGCTGGTGCAAGTGAAACTAGTGCAGCCTCCGGGGGGAGCCGGAGACTGGGGGAAAGGTGTATGTGAATGAGCAGAAGAAAGGGAATACAGAGATGGGAAGGGGGGTGTGAGGGCTGATGCAAGTGAGGCAAGGGTGACAGTAACAAAAGTGGGAGATGGAAAGTGAAGGTGAAAGAGGAAGGATCCACGGTGAAGGAAACTGAACCAAGGGGACAAGGTGAAAGTGCTGGAGGAAGGCAGAGATACCTGTGTGTGGGAGGTGAATCGAAGTGCCAACTAAGAATTAGCTGCCGAGCCCTGTGGTCAACCCGCTCAGGAGGAGGCCGCCCATAAATAGACGCCACCACCGCACATACCAGAAACGTCACACACGCTGGCAGAGGAAGGGGGAGGCGCCCACCGCCGGTGCAGTCCTGCGCCACATGGAGTGACGCCAGCCCCCATACTGCCGACGCATGACAAAGCAGCCGCACGTCAGGCAAGGTGGCGTGACGTCGACACGCAGAGTGAAACATTCACAACCCCCAAAAAAGGGGGAGGGGGGAAGCGCAGTGCGTGTCACAGCCCCCGGCCAGGATGAATCCAAAGGGCAGACCCCGTCGGAATCCATAGTGCCGGCACACAGCCATGGATAAGGGATGGAGTAGGAGAAGTGAGCGTAAAAATGAAGCATAAAAAATAAATATGAGAAAGGGGTAAATTAAAAATAAATGATAAGGAATGGAGATAAAAATTAAAAAATTAATAAACAAACAAAATATGGATTATAAAAATAGTGGAAAAGGGGTCTACATGGGACTTAACTAAAGCAGACAATAAAAGTCAGCATTTGGGCCAGTAGAACAACAGAAACATGCTTCCATCCCTGATTCATAGAAAAACAAAAGGGTAGGGGAACTGGACTTTAAATGAAGCTGGGAGGCCTGGTAAGGCTGGTGCTTCCATCCCTATAAACTGAATGTAATAAAATTGCAAAATATGCAAGGGAGAAGAAGGGGGAGTGGGACTTTAAATGAAGCATGTAGTTGTCATGTGATACCGTTGATGGATAACATCAAGGTTTGGATAAGTAAAATGTTTTATTAATGTATAAGGACACAATGAGTAATACATCTATGGTCACCAGAGTGATCCAAAAGTACATCTATAGTCACGAAAAGTGATCCAAAATGGTAAAATTACACAGGATACATCATACATTTGGTACATTTTACATGCAATGACGGTAAAACATGGCATGGCAGAATTCCCCATCCATCAAACTCATATTGTATACACAAACAATATTGGATTAACATAATAAAAGGCTGCATGGCCCATGACCCAATATTTCTGGGGTATTAGCCCTGGATGTAACCATAAATTTGAAAGATAATAGTGAATCATCAAGCATAGATTGACAGCAGAAACACGACAATGGTAGCTCGACGCGTTTCGTGGCTAGGGAGGCCACTCATCAGGAGCAAGCTTGTTAAAATCTGCAACAGAGATAGAACGAGATAATAATGGAGAGAATAGAAAATATATTTGTACATTCACAGGTAGCCACATACAGATACATGGGGCCTCCAAAGCCCACAGGAGGCCACCGCGACCTAGTGGGGGGTACTCACAGCGCGTGCGCCAACACCAGGGAGCCGGCCAGGGCAGGCCAGGTAGGAAGAGCATCCCGATCGGGGACTGTGCGGGCGGACAAGGCGGCGGCATCCAGTACAGGCAGCCTCCAGAGCAGGTCAACCACTGGGGGGAAGGTGTTGTGTGGATAAGCTGGAGAAAAGGATACCAAATTGAGAAAATTGTGTGTTGGGCTGGTGCAAGTGAAACTAGTGCAGCCTCCGGGGGGAGCCGGAGACTGGGGGAAAGGTGTATGTGAATGAGCAGAAGAAAGGGAATACAGAGATCCAAACCTTCTCTTTATGTTATCCATCAACGGTATCACATGACAACTACATGCTTCATTTAAAGTCCCACTCCCCCTTCTTCTCCCTTGTATATTTTGCAATTTTATTACATTCAGTTTATAGGGATGGAAGCACCAGCCTTACCAGGCCTTCCAGCTTCATTCAAAGTCCCATTCCCCTACCCTTTTGTTTTTCTGGGCAGGAATTGGGTGACAGTGTCTGGTATTGAGGCACTTAAACACAATTTTATTAACAGGGAGTCTCATTTTATTTAAACTTTTCACTATCAATTTATTGAAAATCTGTCAAGCCATCTTATTAAAAATACAAACCTATTTTTTTTCATTTTTTATAGCAAAGTTAAAGTTATTTCTTTCAGTATTTTTTTAAAGTAAAGTTCAGTTTATTTCTTTCTTTTTTTTTTTTTAAGAAAAGTTCATTTTAAGCACAACTGAATGTAGAATAATGATGCAGACGTGGCTATCTATATTCAGAACAATGAGAAATCTATCACACTGAACAGTATAAAATGCGTAAGAAGAGAAGAGAAATTAACACTGCCACATACTGTGGAGATGTCACTGACCCGTATGTGTCATCATAGCACAGTACCCTGTAGATACTATGGCATATTCTCCTTAGCAGAGTGTGTGTTATTGTCTATAGTTATGAAGATTAAAACTATAGCTGTATGTACTGTACAGAAATTGCAGATCTCTTGGATTGTTCTGTGGATGGCTATTTGTATTTGCAGCACTCAGAGTTCACCATCGCTCTGTGATCTCAGGATAACGGATGTTGATGAGGAATTTGGATTTTACCAAAAGGGTGACTTTATCATTGGAGGAGTTTTCACTATACGTGCCGGGACTACAAATTTTAAGGGAGCAAAATCATATATGAAGCTATTTTACTCTGTGGAGTAAGTAACATTTTATTACACTATGACACCATGCAGTGTAATTTTCCTTTGTAAACACAGATTAATAAGTGCTTGGGATCCACATCATTATCAGAGATTAGGGTTGAAAGAAAATCTGTCAGAAACATGTGTCAGTTTGCTGGGTAGTAATTCCATGCACACACATATATACCTGATTTAGGTATACCTGATATACCTGATTTCATAGGAGCAGATATGTATGAATTGCAACACTGACAGCTAGAAGAAGATGGAGATGAATTTGACATCTGTATACACACATTTGCATTCCTGTGCACACATATACACAAGGTCTTACGGGAACATAACTTGCATTTTGTAGGCTGTATGCACACAGCCATAAGAGCTTTACTGATCATATAGGATGGTTTTCTTGCAAAAAAAGTTCCTGTGTAAATGATCAGTAAAATGTTTGCATTTACAGTAGATACATGTAAGGCTTAGTTCAGACTGATGTTGCTGCCCATTCTGCATGCAGGCTGTGTTTGTTATTGCATATGCATCCACCCCGGGCAGCGTGCAGAAAACCTATAGAGGTGAATACAGCAGTGCATGGACACAGGCGGACACAGCCACATTTGGATCTGTGCACCCACTGCTGCACATGTCATTTTCTGAGATGTAGCTGTGTCAGGCCACTGACTGGTCAGATGAGTCAGACATTACTGAAACACCAACGTGGATCATTGTTCTGCCCAGAAAGTATGGGGCCATATACTCTGACCTTCCCTCACCACACTCTACCTCCCTCTCATCTGTCTGTCCTACTTATCTATCTATCTATCTATCTATCTATCTATCTATCTATCTATCTATCTATCTATCTATCTATCTATCTACACTATAGGTCCATAAAGACACGGATGACACCTTTGGGATGAATTAGAGCGGAGACTGCTAGCCCACATCAGTGCCTGACCTCACAAATGTGCTTCTGGAAGAATGGTCAAACATTCCCATAGACACTCCTAAACCTTGTGGACAGCCTTCCCAGAAGAGTTGAAGTTGTTATAGCTGCAAAGGGTGGGCCAACTCAATATTGAACCCTACAGACTAAGACTGGGATGCCATTAAAGTTCATGTGTGTGCGTCTATCTATCTATCTATCTATCTATCTATCTATCTATCTATCTATCTATCTATCTATCTCTCTGTATCTATCTATCTATCTATCTATCTATCTATCTATCTATCTATCTATCTATCTATCTCTCAGCAGTCTCATTGTTAGTCTGGCCATACATGGGTCAAATTTTGAAACAATTTCTAAAAATTTTCATTCAAATTTCACACCATTAGTTGGTTTTGCCGATTGTCGTGCGGCCATTGAATTCAAGTGATCGGCGTGTTGGAAATTTTTTGAAAGACGAACGATTTTATAATCAATGATGTGAGAATTGTGCAAGAAATACAATCAAAACAGAAATGCGCATGAATGTAAGAAAAGAAAATTCCCGAAAAGAAAGGAGGATTCCCAGCCACAAAAATTCTTTTCTCTAGCAACATGAGGTGAAATTGAAGGATTGGTTGGTCGAATTTTGAAAATCAATGGTGGCACCATCAGATCACAAAACGCACAAAATTTCTGATTTTCAAAAGGAAATTCTTTCAAAATTCGACCAATGTATGGCCAGCCTTATATAGATATACTGATTTTCCCTTTTTAAAACTACAAGCCCCTGTATTCCCAGCCAGCCAGATTTTGCATGTATGCCGGGAAAGGTTCCATCCTCAGCTTGAGACTCTTTGTGATATGAAAAGTTCCCCATGCTGTGCCTGACATGATGGGATTTGTAGTACCCCAACAACAGCCATTCCTAATCTGTGTATCTGTTGGCTGTGAGACTATTATCCGGTTTGTCATTCCAGCCAAGTACTGTACTGTATATGTAGAAGGGATGACAACCATTCTGAGACTAAAGGTCCATTCACACCTTAGGCATTGGGTTGTGCTGGATAGCCTTGACCCTTGCAGTCCCAAAGCATAGACAAGGCATAATATCCCACTCATTTCTAGCCTGTGGCTTTAGAGTTACTTCAGGAGAAAAATTCCAAGCATGTCAAGCATATGCTGTGTGTGTATCACTAGGTATTATGGCATGTTGGGTCTTGTAGCTTCACTACATACAGTATCTCCCAAAAGTGAGTACACCCCTCACATTTTTGTAAATATTTTATTATATCTTTTCATGTGACAACACTGAAGAAATTACGCCTTGCTACAATGTAAAGTAGTGAGTGTACAGCTTGTATAACAGTGTAAATTTTCTGATCCCTCAAAATAGCTCAACACACAACTATTAATGTCTAAACTACTGGCAACAAAAGAGTGTACACCCTTAAGTGAAAATGTCCAAATTGGGCCCAATTAGCCATTTTCTGAGTCATGTGACTCATTAGTGTTACAAGGTCTCAGGTGTGAATGGGGATTAAATGGGTGTAAAATTTGGTGTTATCGCTCTCACTCTTTTATACTGGTTACTGAAAGGTCAACATGGCACCTCATGGCAAAGAACTCTCTGAGGATCTGTAAAAAAGAATTGTTGCTCTACATAAAGGTGGTCTAGGCTATAGGAAGTCTGCCAAGACCCTGAAACTGAGCTGCAGCACGGTGGCAAAGATCATACAACAGTTTAACAGGACAGGTTCCACTCAGAACAGGACTCGTCATAGTCGACCAAAGAAGATGAGTGCACATGCTCAGCATCATATCCAGAGATTGTCTTTGGGAAATAGACATATGAGCGCTGCCAGCATTGCTGCAGAGGTTGAAGGGGTGGGGGGTCAGCCTGTCAGTGCTCAGAATATACGCCACACACTGCATCAAATTGGTCTGCATGGCTGTCGTCCTAGAAGGAAGCCTCTTCTAAAGATGATGTACAAGAAAGCCTGCAAACAGTTTGCTGAAGACAAGCAGACTAAGGACATGGATTACTGGAATCATGTCCCGTGCTCTGATGAGACCAAAAATGTATTTGGTTCAGATTGTGTCAAGCAACCAGGTGAGGAGTACAAAGACAAGTGTGTCTTGCCTACAATCAAGCATGGTGGTGGGAGTGTCATAGTCTGGGGCTGCATAAGTGCTGCCGGCAGTGGGGAGCTACAGATCATTGAGGGAACCATGAATGCCAACATGTACTGTGACATACTGAAGCAGAGCATGATCCCCTCTCTTTGGAGACGGGGCTTGCTAGGCAGTATTCAAACATGATAACGACCCCAAACACACCTCCAAAACAACCACTGCCTTGCTAAAGAAGTTGAGGGTAAAGGTGATGGACTGGCCAAGCATGTCTCCAGACCTAAACCCTATTGAGCATCTGTGGGGCATCCTCAAATGAGAGGTGGAGGAGCGCAAGGTCTCTAACATCCACCAGCTCCATGATGTCCTCATAGAGGAGTGGAAGAGGACTCCAGTGGCAACCTGTAAAGCTCTGGTGAACTTCATGCCCAAGAGGATTAAGGCAGTGCTGGAAAATAATGGTGGCCACACAAAATATTGACACTTTGGGCCCAATTTGGACATTTTTACCTAGTGGTTTACTCACTTTTGTTGCCAGCAGTTTAGACATTAATGGCTGTATGTTGAGTTATTTTGAGGGGACAGGGATTTTACACTGTTATACAAGCTGTACACTCACTACTTTACATTGTAGCAAAGTACCATTTCTTCAGTGTTGCCACATGAAAAGATATAATAAAATATTTACAAAAATGTGAGGGATGTACTCACGTTTCTGAGATACTGTAAGCCTTCCCAAACCTATGGCTCTCAAGCACAATTTCGTTGCATATCGAAGAATGCCCTGACAGCCAGGTGCTTTGGGTGTATATTAAAAAAATTGTAAATGGCAAATGACCCAGTGAAAGTGCATGTACATTCGTTCTATGCAAAATGGGCAAAAAAATAATGTTAATAGGCTATTTCCTGTGATGGATATAAGTTATTAATTGATTTAAAACAGAAAATATCACATTTGGCCACTAGACTGTGCTAAACTTTGTAACGATTTCTTATATCTAGCATCATCTCTTGGCTAGATTCAGTATTTTCCTTTTAAAACCAATGAAAAACATCAGAAAAAGGAAATAGCCTAATCAAATTACTATTATTCTTTGTTATTGCTGAGCATTCTCTTTTAATACATAGACATCTTGTTTAGTTATGCAAGGGGCATGCTGGGGTACAATGTTTCCTTACTGCAGGTCAAATGTTTTCTGTAGGGCGATCCAAACTCAGATCACTCTTGAGAGAGCAATGGTACTATAAATTAGCCATGAGACAGCTGAAGACCCCAGAAGTAGACTGGGAGAAGATGGCAGACATCTCTTGTGCAAACATCCTGTGTATAGTTTCACATTATTGCCAGAGCTCTGGGGCCCATATTATTTTTCTCTGCTTCAAAGGGTATGTATAGCCATTTCATTTTGAATAGATTAGGGAAGAATTAGAACCCAACAGGTTCCTATTGACAAAGCACTCATCCGGAGATTGAAGCGCCACACCACAAGGTTATAAAACAGGAAGAAGTTTATTAATTGGGCATACAACTTTAGGTTATACCCTGATTGGCTGTTATGGTAATTACATGATTTAATGATTGGAATGCATTGATTAATTCTAGGTGGATAATAAGAAACTGGTTCTGTCAGTAACAATGCAATCTAGCACAAAGTCTTACACTCTACAATGCATCCTTTCCTCAATATAGGTCATTTTGGAAAAAAGCTTTGGTTCTCCACTCAGGCTTCCACAACCCTGTTCAGTGGATCCCACATGGGTTCATGGATGCAGGCTAGATAGGAGTCCTTTTTACATAATGTGAGAGCATTGGAAATTTCTCGGACCATACACTGTGCAAAGCCATATGTCATAAGGATGATAGCAGCCTTAGCAGACTCCATCCAAGCCACACCTTCCAATGCATCTCCCCCCACCGTGGGGCATAATCATGGAGCCTGAGAACATAAATCCACAGATTGTTTCTAAACTTACCATTCACTGATCTGGATATTGACACACCACACCATTATCATGGATTTGATATCCCCTTCCAGTAGGGGCATAATGGCTGACCGGTACTTGGTTGTAGCAGCTGGCAGACAGCAAAAATAGCCTGAGTAGGCACAGAGAGCTTAGTGTGTCTCCTCAATGAATGATGGTGAGAGCCCTAAAAAGGGACAAGGTTCAGAGTTTACCAAGGTACCACCTGATCTTTACATGAGCTCCTAGAGGTGGAGATGTTGTGCTGCAAGTGAGACTTGAAAAAGGGGAACATGCCCCCGAAACACATTGTCATGGCAACCTAGTGACTCACTGTGTGGAGAAAAAAGCATTTTTCTCCACATTTATCATACAGTGTTTTGTATATCTACAGTGATTGCATGCTGCTTTACACTGACCAATTTAGCGCTGACACACACCTTTTTGATTTTCAGTGACTAACAGTGTTCCTCTTTGGTGGTCAGTGTGCCTCTTCCTTTAGCATGTACTGGTGTTGTCTCATTGCTCTTG